>VXAK01000029.1:170861-259701 GCA_013399435.1 Arenaria interpres
AAGACTCGAGGGCGAGAGCAGGAATTATCCAAAAGGCAGGCAGCTCCCGTGGCCCTTTCCTCTTCGCCTCATTGCTCTGCCCCGAGCCGCTCGGCTCACTTTAAGGATCGCCGTACCCCCTTCATGCGGCGGCAGCCTGTGGCAAACCAGCCGCACGGCCCCATTCACAGCGCGGCCGCCACTCCTCCCAGCCTCCGNCGCAGCCCCGCCGGCACCCCCGCCACCGCCTGGGCTCTAACAAACCTCCCCTCCGTTTCGGGAAGCGGCGGGAGCCCCGGCCTGGAGCAGATCTCGGGGCCGCCCGGCTCTGCCCGCCCGCCCGCCGCGCTCCCAAACTCTTAGCGGGGAGTAACGGCAGGGAGAGGGAGCCTGGCGTGCGGCTGGCTGAAAAAGGGCTGCCCGGATACACGGGCAGCGCTGCCCAAAGAAACGGGAATAAGTAGCTGTTGTAAAAATGTCTTGCGCGTAAGCGTTTGGGATGCTCTTTGGGGAGCGGGGTCAGAGCAGGCCGTGCTTCCCTTGCCGGAAGGCTTGTTTGTTCCGCTGCAGATGCATCACCGGGATTTTCATCATTGACTCGGTCCCACAAAAGCATCACTCAGCAAAACGCATGGCCGGCTCATTGGCTTCTCTAGCAGCCTATCTCTCCCTGTCAGGTTACTCCGAATGGCATCATACTCCATACGCTGGGGAGCTCTTCCCTAAAATCTTACCTACTCCCACAGGCACTAGAGAGTTGAAAGTCTGCCACACAACTTTTTCAGAAATAAAAAATCTGACTGAACCTGTGGTAATTACAGTATTAACACTCAGGAAAACAGGAGTCATTTACCATCCTTGCCCTAAATTCCCTGTGCAGGTAAATCACTTCATCTCCATGTGTGCAACCTCCTTACCTGTAAAATGGGATGACCTGTCTCTGCCTCCCTTTTCTCATCCTCCGTCTGCCTTATGATTTTTACTGTAAGCTCCAGGAGCTAAGTAAAGAGATGGCTGGCTAATATTTTTTTTAAAAAGGCTTGCCCCAGCTGAGAATTAATCACGATGAAAACAGGTTTCTTGCATGAAGCATCTTGCCAGCCTCAGCACAAATGAACACAGGCACTAATTAATTAAAGAACAAATTAGTAAAAGTAAAATGAGCTGGTTTTGCACATAGCCTGAGCAGTTCACCCTTGCAAACTACCCTCTAATTCTGTTAATTTACAAACTGCAAAGCTAGAGTCTAATTATTTCCCTTCGTTTCCTCTGCAACCTATAAATACACTGGCCATACCTGGTGCAACCTTTAGAGAGAAAGAACTTTAGCACAGAACACAGGGGTAATAACTCCTGTGCCATCTGTTTCAACAACTTTGGATGACTTACAACTTTTCCACTTTTTAATTTCCCTACCTCTAACAAGAGATATACTTTGTAGCCACGATAGAGCTCGCTCTTCTGCTCTTCCTCCTTCCCTTTTCTGCACAGTATAAACTCTGTCCCCAGAAAGGAGTCCTCCTTTCTAGGACATAAAGACAGCCCCATGCAAACAGATCTGTTCTCGGTCTGAGTTTCCAATACACCATTTATTTTTCCTATGGCACCAAACAGTTCTGCCTCCAATCTTCCTCCTTGTCTATATAGTTAACCAGTTTGGCAATGGAAAGCCAAAGGTGTTTCAAACGTTATCCATGTCCCCTGTCAGTATACAGAAATGACTATGCACAAAGATTCATATTAAATGGTAAAAAGAAAATCTGGGTACAGCTCTGTACACAGATTATGCTGAAACAGTGTCAACTCAGACAATCATTATTTAACAAGGGTGCCCACGGTATCGCAAGCACATAACAGAGGCCAATTTGGCATATTTACTCTAAACTAGACATTTGAAGACTCAAAAGCAGCTCACTTACTGCTAGCTAGATAAGGGGCAGAAATCACTTGATTTCACCTTTCCTTAAGGCAAGAAATCATGAATTCCCAAGATAATTCAGTCCTTAATATGGGTGGAATAATTTACAAAGCCAAGATCTGAGGTAGAAGCGAGAGTTTCTAAATGCTGCTTTTAAATAAAAAACAGTAAACGTTGACACACAGTGGATATGTTTCAGATAGATGCAGAAAAATGCATGAGGAAGGCAGAGGTCCCACACAACGCTTACAATAAAGGGTACTCCTCCTTTTGCCACCATCCCTTAGCACACCTCATTGAAATGACACCTTTCCAAAGCCACTTCAGTGTAAAATTTAGCTCTCAAGTCACCGCTGTTGTTCTTTCTCATGCCAATATTAACAGCTAATTAGAAACAGAGTCATTAGGGATACTGACATTATACATCTCCAGAATAATTCTTTTATTAAATCTTCCATGCTAGGAAACCCAGTTAGAGTCACTAACCTAAATGGGAAATCCTTGAGACAGTTAGATTGTACCAGCAGGCTAACTGTGGCCTGGATGATGTGCTTGGATGAAGTAACACCCTGCGTGGGAACTGGGGAAAAGCAACAAAAGGAGAAGGGCTGATGTACTCAACTTTTGCCCATCCCTGGTGGAAACTGGATGAAAGGGGCAGGGACATGCTAGGACCCATAGCAACACTTAAGCTGTTATAATAAAGTCATACTTACATGAACCAAGAAGAATAAACCTCGGAAGCATTGCATCTCTGGGCCATTATGTCCACAAGGGTGACTCAAGGGGCAGATGAATTATAGCTTCCACAAAACTTTTTGTTAATGACTGATCACCTCTGTTCCCCTCAGCTTTCTATCTACTTTTTCTCTCCCCAGCTGCATCTGTATATTCCCATCTTGTAGCCAATTCATATTGATTCCCCTACACAAGAAATCAAGCATTGTGCAGTCTCGCTGGCAGAGGTTCAATCTGTATTGATTCTGGTGGCACGCTACCATTTAGGTTGTGATAACTCTGTCCCTGCCGCGTTGAGTGGAGACCTGGTAACCCTTCAATGTCTCCAGCCTAAACCCTGGCCTTGAAAGAGGAGAGGCAGCACTCCAACAATGTCAGATGAGCTCCAGGCAAGAGACAGAAACTGTAAGATGTTTGTGCATCAGCAGTAGATCTGTTAACTGCGTTACCCTTTCTCCCTCCAAGGTGTCAGCTATCACCTGAAGACACACACCTACTTGTTCAGCTGCCCACACTTCCCACCTGCCACCGCACCACACACTTGCAGTCGCCACAGGCCCCACACCATGCTTCTATCTCCCGTGGCCAAATCTGCTCCCCGTCCCCTTGTTTGTTCTCATTGCTGTGACTGGCACTCTCAGCCCCCACTCTACCACCTTGCAGGGCAGGTGGCCATTACCCGTGGGTGGGCTGGTCATGGCCTCGCTCCCCTTTACAGGCTTTAGTGGTTGCAGTGAGTCGCAGCTGAGGCCGAGGCCAGGCAGTGCTGCTGGGCCCTGATCCCCGCAACAGTGACACTGCCAATGCCAAGGCCTGAAGCGACCTTTGTGTGTGTGCTCTGAGCTTAAGTGATGGTTACCATGGCAAAATGTTCTACTGAGGATCCCTAAAGAACCTGCCTGTCCCCATAGTTTGGGTGGGAGTCCAAACTGGGCCTCTTCGACCTCCTGCTCGCCTTTGGTTCCTCCTTCAATGCACTCTGTTTCTCCAGACCCAGCTGCTTCTTTCCCTGTCCCACATCCAGGGCTTCCCCTCCTCATGCCTCACTGTGTGTGACACCTCTGGACCCAAAGGAACCATCAATTGAACCCAACAGGCCTTCTAATACCACTTTGGATCAGGCCTTCCTTTTATCCATTTTGAATGCCGCTTTCTCTTCTTGCTCCACGCTCACAAAACACCAGCCCCTTCAGGTCACACAAAATGCAGCCACTAACGCACCTCCTTATTAATTTAGTCTCATTAGTCCTTTAATGGTTGCACTGGCTTTCCCTCTAAAAATGCCTCCTGTCACTGTATTCAAAACTCTGCATACCTGCTCCATCCTTCTAATGAAATAACCCACTTCGCATTAACTTCAGTAGTGTGTTTGTAAGCATCTCAAAAACTGTTAAGAAGTGATCGACAAAATAAAATAAATTTTAAAAAGTCCTACTAGAAGATATTACTGAAATATACTGTATAAATACAGGGTAGTATGTGACAACTGCTCCTGTTTTGCAACAGGGGTGTGTGCAAAGGCATGTACATGAGAGATAATAGTCTTTCCCAGTAGTTTTGGTGAACAAAATGTCTAAGATTAAATATTACTGCAAGAACAGGAGTTTTTTGTGGGTTATTAACTTCGTGCCACAGCATTACAATCAGCTACAGGTGATCAATTGACAAATACACTCCAAATGGTTAACTTTTTAATTTCATGTACGTAAAAAGATCACCACATAAAAGCACTATGAAAACTGTTTGGCACTGCCTGTGCCCTTCTTCAGCAATGTGCCCAGCAAACAGTTCCTTGTGTATCCCCCAGTGCACTCTTTGCATCTAGTTTTTGGTTACATTTGATTCAGAGATGTGGGCTATGTAAAAAAAAAATGTACCTCTTCCGAGGACTAAGAGAAACGTTACCTCTTCTGACTGGAGGGTGAATCTAAATTCAGGGCCAGGCTGGCTGTTTTGGCTTAGGAAAAAAACCCTTGTGATGGAGTCTTTGATTTGTTTGCTTTTCTATATTCATTTTGCATAAATATAAATGACTAAAAGCACAAGGCAAAGGGAGTGAGAATATGATTTTTAACCTGTCAGCCTCACGCTACTGTAGGTCTGCGGTCTCTGCTCAGCCCTGGCCAGTACTGTTTAATATCTTCATCAATGACATAAACCGTGGGATTAAGCACACCCTCAGCAAGTTTGCAGATGACACCAAACTGAGTGGCACTGTTGACATGCCTGAGGGACAAGATGCCATCCAGAGCGACCTCAACAAGCTTGAGAAGTGGGCCCGTATGAAACTCAGGAGGTTCAACAAGGTTCAACAAGGCCAAGTGCAAAATCCTGCGCCTGGGTTGGTGCAATCCCCAGTATCAATACAGGCTGGGGGACAAAGGGATTGGAAAAAAGTCCTGCCAAGAAGGACTTGGGGGTACTGGTGGATGAACAATTGGACAGGAGCCAGCAATATGCGCTTGCAGCCCAGAAGGCCAACCACAGCTTGGGCTGCATCAAAAGAGGCATGGCCAGCAGGTCAAGGGAGGTGATTCTGCCCCTCTTCTCTGCTCTGGTGGAACCCTGCCTGGAGTACCTCATCCAGGTGTCTTCAGCACAGGAAAGACACGGATGTGTAAGATCAGGTCCAGAGGAGGGCCACAAAAATTATCAGAAGGATGAAACACCTCTCCTGTGAGGACAGACTGAGAGAGTTGGGATTGTTTAGCCTAGAAAAGAGAAGGTTCCAGGGAGACCTTATTGGAGCCTTTCAGTAATTGAAGGGGGCTTATGAGAAAGATGGGAACAGACGTTTTAGCAGGGCCTGTGGGACAAGGAGTAATGGTTTTTAGCTAAAAGAAGGTAGATTCAGACTAGATATAAGAAAGAAATTTTTTACAATGAGGGTGGTGAAACACTGGAAGAGGTTACCCAGAGAGGGCATACACGCCCCATGCCCCATCCCTGGAAACATTCAAGGTCAGGTTGGACAGGGCTCTAAGGAACCTGCTCTAGCTGAAGATGTCCCTGCTCATTGCAGGTGCGTTTAACTAGATGACCTTTCAAGGTCCCTTCCAACCCAAACCATTCTATGATTCTATGAACATGCTGGTGGTTCTAGGCATTGAGCCAGCATTGTACAATTACCTCTCTGCATCTCCATCCACAGGGTAAGCAATGGAGAAATGTGGTGGCAGTGTCCCTGCATGTCAACCCCCTTTCTGACAGCCCAGACAGAGCAAAGAAGCAACAAACAGTTTCCTCCCTAAATCCTACTCTCTCCTAAAAATTCCTATGGTGTAAAGAGCCTGTGCTGCCATGCATTGTCAAAGGCTTTAAGAGAGGTGCAGGTGGGTCAGACTTGGAGCCATAAAGCCAGTTCCTAATAAGCAAGCAATAAATGTCAAAGGAGCCCCATAAGAAACAGGTAAATCAAACATCAGTCCTACTCTGGGCAGCAGGTCCTCCAGCTCAAGGACTATTACACTGGGGCTGTAAGCTGCAGATCTCCCAACAACCTTTTATTGTAGAAAGAAATACCAATACTTTTTTAACAAGTCAAGCAGAGAACAGCATGTTTCACTGAAACCTCAAACTTATTGCATACATAAGAAGACCCCATGCCTTCCCTATTATTACCAGTTCCTTGCTTATTCATTAGCAATTTAAATATCTGTAAAAGGCTATATTTGCTGGAAAGTGGTTGAGCCCTGAATTGCATGGACAGGAGAAAGTCACGTGTTCTGGAGATTTCCTCGGCTATGCAACTCTTTTTGAGGCAGATTTACTGATGCCTCCAACAAAATTTGAAAAAATAAGCCAGTCAGAAGCAATTTCATTTATATATCCTACTTCAGGGTGGGTTTTTTTCATTTTCTTTATTTTTTTTTCCTTTATAAATAAGAAATTTGCATGAAAAAAAAGATCTTCAATACTTAATAGCTCATCTCCTTCTGCTCACATGCCACCTGAAGTCATGATCTTTGGTTTATGGCATAATTAGTTGCTATGGAAATAACATAATCATAGACATAGAAAAAATATTTTGGGTATGATTTGCAATGCTCCTTATTTAAGCCTGTGCACAAGTTACTTTTGCAGAAACCTCACTATTTTTTATGTTCTCTCATCTGCATAATGGTTTTCATCACCTCTGTCTGTGCATTCAAAGACTAGAATCATAGAATTGTGATGGTTAGAAGAGGCCTTTAAGATCATCAAGTCTAATCATTAACCTAGCACTGCCAAGTTACCTCTAAACCACGTCCCTCAGCACTACATCTATACGTCTTTTAAATACCTCCAGAGATGGTGAATCAACCACTTCCCTGGGCAGCCTGCTCCAATGCATGATAACACTTTCTAAATATCCAGTCTAAACCTCCCCTGGCACAACTTGAGGCCATTTCCTTTTGTCCTATCACCTCCTACTTGGGAAAAGAGACCAACACTCACCTCACTACAATTTGCTTTCAGGTAATTGTAGGGAGCGATAAGGTCTCCCCTCAGCCTCCTTTTCTCCAAGCTAAAAAACCCAGTTCCTTCAGCTGGTCCCCATAAGACTTGTTCTCTAGACCCCTCACCAGCTTTGTTCTTCTTCTTTAGACACGCTCCAGCACCTCAATGTCACTCTTGCAGTGAGGGACCCAAAACTGAACAGAGTATTCAGACACACAAGTATTGGTACATGCACTGCTCGCACTGAAGGCATTTCCAGCACCCATATTTGAGCATCTACATGTTCAAGCAGTGGTGAGAGTGTACATGCATGCAAAGAGCTGGTGCCAAGTTAGACTAAACAAAAAAAATCTCTTAAAAAAATTACTTTGGATTGGGCCCCAAAACCCTGTGCACAACAGAGCTCCCTTGCCATTCATGCTTTCTGGGCTTTTATCATCCTATTCTTTGCTAATGTTTTCTTTTGTCCAATAATAAACATTTTGAGTTATGAGATTCCCTGTTTCCCCAGCAAATTCTGCATATTTAGAACCTGGACAGAGGGGATTATTGCTGCAGAAGAGAGACAAGCAGTGCCAGTTACTGAACTCCTGGTGATGCAGAAGCCCTGTTCCTCTACCAATGCCCTCAGCAATAAAGAATGAAAGAACAGAAATAAAGAATTCATCTGACACCTCATACAAGATGAGTTGTGGCCCAAAGAAAACTTTGTCAAGACCTGTCTTTGCAGTGTCAGCAGGTCTTAGCAGCATGAATGCAATTTATGTGCTAGTTTTCTTAAAATCAGGTTATTTTCTCTAACCTGAGAGATCAGCTGACGTTCAAAGAAATGCCACTTCAAACACACACGTGGTACTCCAGATCTTTCTGTCAAGTATAAAGCAATCAATCAGACGTGAACATCTTTAAACTACACAGTTCTGATGATTTGTGAAAGCAGGTATTTTAAAGCAGAAGCAAACAAAACAAAACAATGACTTAGAAAAAATTCAAAGATTCATTAATGTTCCCTAACTAGTGTCTGCCTTTTAACTTCTTCACAGATTTTTTTCCTTGAATATTCAAAATGGATTTCTCCTCTTATCTTGTATCCTCAAAAACAGGGCTAGGGTTTTGCAAGCAGATGAGCGTGAAGCAAAGTTCATATAACTGCATTTCAGCTCCACTTCCAAAGCAATGACGGCTCAGTAACGTTCACTGACCTCACGGGGATCCGAGTGCTCAGCACTTTTGAGAATCAGGTCACAGAGAGCCCATTTCAATAAGGTATTCACCTACAGTTTTCACTGCATTGAGACATTCATGTACTTAAATAGTAAGCACACGCTTAAATGCTTTCGTGAGTGGGATTGTATATAAGCAGGAGAAATGCAGCGTTTAAAAGGCTGCAGATCAAGCTGGACTCTGTATAGAGCTGCTGTAGTGGAGAGAATTGCTCTGTGAGCACACATCTTTGAGGCTACTGCTTCACAGATCTACCTGTGGAGCTGGCCAGGAGGTGCCTTCAGCCAAAACAAGCAAAGTTAGTTCAGGTGGTTTGAAATGGAGTAAGGAGCCCTCCTACCAGCAACTCAAGTCAATAGATGTGAGCAAGCACGCCAAGACCGCAGGACACAAGTGATCTCTGCTGCTGCGCTGCTGGGTCGGTGTCTTTCTCTTCATAGCCAAAGACTCAATTTGTTCTTAGCTCCCTTAGGCTCCTTCCAAAATCCTAGCTTAAAGGTAAATATACTTTTTCCTAAAAAGGACTGAAAATGAAACCCCTAAGGGAGCAATAGATGTCCTTTTCATCTTGAAAGATAACAACTTCTTGGAATAAGCAAACGGACATTATTTTTTACGACATGGAAGTTCTGTAACACTAACTCAGTGCACTTCTTACAATGCAAGCTGTGCTGGGGAGAGCTTAAAATTAAAACTGAAGTATTAAAGAGACTGCAGCAAATTTCAGAGTATTTGAAAGGGAATAATAAACAAAAACACTAGGTGGTGATTAAATATTGTGATATTAAAATGGAACGGACCCATACATGGAAAATATAACTGGCCATATATATTGTTATATATTATCAGCTATTGTTCTTTTTCCTGACGTTGTAAGGAATCACAGGGCTTATATCGCCCCACATAGTAAAAGTAAACAGCAATGGATATCTTATACCTGACATCTCTGTTAGCATTCACACAAAAAGAAAGGAGCTTCTGCTATATATAAAAAAAATCTGGTTAGGAGCACAAGCTTTGGCTTTGTGCTTTGCCATTCTGAGCACTCATAACAGTGAAGAGTCAGAGTGCTACCAGCAGACATAACTTTCATGTATGTATTTTTGAACAGGTAATACATACAGGTAAACAATTTAAAATTACAGCCTAGGATTTACACTCCTAAAAGATACACTAGTGAATGTACCAGTGATAATGCTTGAAATAAAAATGCTCTTTTGGAAGAAAAAGCGTCATCTGCACTGGAAACCATGTATCTGTATTTACGTGTTCACATCACCACAATCTGGCTCCTTTCATATTTCACTGTCAAAATCTATAAATAAACTCATTTTCCTAAGGAAGGGTACATCTACAGAGAAGGAAGAGGCGCTTGTATTTTAAGGCAGCACAGATGTGATACCCCTTTTGCAAAACATACCTAAACTCAGTTAACAAAGACAATACAGAGGCCTTAATTCAGCAAATTCGAGTTGTCTAAAAGGAAGGAAAAAAAAAAAAAGAGAAACTCATCCCTATTTATTAAGGTGCTTAACACCATTAAACTTTAAATGTGGGGCTTTGTTTGGATAGAAATAAGGACATAACTTAGAGCTTTAATGGTAAAGAATGAAAAATAATAAGTGCCTGAATTTAGATGCTCTTATTGAAAAGGTATGTCCAAAGTATCTGCTAAGTCTTTAAAGTCATCACCCATTTTGCACACTGGTTAAGATTCTGGATTTGATCAAAACCAAATTTGTGCCTAAATTTCACCTAAATTTTTGTGCTCAGTGTTTCCTCTTGGTTCACACTAGGCTTTCAGATATTCCTACTCTGTAAGAAACACTTGGCACAGGACCTTTGCAAAATTTAATCCTGCTAAATCTAAGCCCTAGTGTACACTAAACTGCTAAAAATGCAAGGTCAACCTCTTCTGCAATCTGACCTCCAAACAGTTTGTTTACTGTGTTATATTTATGGGGATTTTTATGAAGGCAGATTTATATACTAAAAAACTATTTCTGCACCAGATCAAAAAGCCAACTGAAAAGCTATTAGAAGCATTTCCAAAAAAAAAAAAAGGATATCTATTCTGTGATCATTTTTAGAGAAGGCAGGGAATGCAGAAAGAAGAACCAGACCTCCTGATTTTTGTATTCTGCATTTTTGCCTTTAGACAGGATTTCTTATTTGATAGGAAAGGAGGTACTCCTTAGAAGCATCTTTATTTTACTCATATTTCCAGGTATCTGAAGACCTTATTAAGTTTCTGCATAGCTCTGATATTGCTAATGACATTTCTCTCAAATAATGCATAATTATGAGCCTATAAAACTTTAATTAAGATGCTTTATAGCCTTTTATAAGTGTCTCCCAAAACTATGCTGTAGGGTAAACTGTACTTTTAATTTCTATTTGTTATGTTTACACTGTGCAGAGAGATTCATTACAGTAAAAGCTAGTTATTCTTTCTTAGAAGACTACACAAATTCCTTGGTCAAAGTCAGTCTGGATAAAGTAAACAAATAGTCATTTTTGTTTGCTTTCATTTTGCTTGGAAATAGAAAAGCTAAACAAACTGTAACACAACTCTACCAACTCCTACAGGGGTCAGACACGACACAAAGCCAAAACTGTGCCTCTGCTTCTTTGCACATGCCAAGAATCAAGATGCTGAATGCATCTGCAAGAGCAAAAAGTGAAAAAAAACCAGAAGGTAAATATACTCGCTGCCTGGCTCAAACAGCATACCATGTTTGGAGCCTGATCCAAAACACACTGAAATCACTGCAAGGTGCTGTTCCAATCTCAACACCTCAAGGGTCTGTGACTGCTCATAGGCCAGGCAAATCTTGGAGCAAGCTTCTGTCCCCACTGATGCCTGGACACTGTTATGAGCAGGACTGCTATAAATTGGTCATATGCAGATGACCAATACACATTAAGTTTTCTTTTAATGTAACACCAAGAGGCAGGAAGGTTGAATCCAGGACTCCTTTCACCACTGTGGAATTGGATTTCTTTATTGAGCTGTTTAAGACAGGATAGGCTTGCTAAGTATGACGGGACAGATGTAACAGGGCATTAAAGCTCCAAGAACTGGGAGCAGAGAAGAGAAGAGCTGACATCCTCACCAGAGCGTGTGAGGGCTCCCTGCTGGCCTGCCAGCTCTGTGGGTCAGACAAGTGGTCCCAAAGGCATTCTGGACACCTGTTCCTTCAGCCGGGTCTTAGACCCTGTCCTGTAGTGCAATATGCAGCACCTTTCTTGCCTCACAAAATAACCACAGGAAGAATTTAAACAGAAACACAAACCTTTCAGACAAATTTTTTAAAATGCAACCCAAAAGAAACCAATAAACATCAGCTTATCAATAAACAACTGAAACTACACAATCACGAGCTCTAGCAGCGTGAAACTCCCCTGGCTTGGCACAGAGAGGGCACACATTCTCCACTCCTACACTCCTTGTGAAATGAGCAGGACTCACCCCGCTGCAGTACGCTGCATCCAGCAGGCTGATGGCAGCTATTAGCCCCGTTATGAGTCCTGGCATAATCCTGGCCAGGCCTTAGCTGCTCAGCTAGAAAGGGAACCAAGCCAAAATTGGCTTTGGCAAGACAGAGGTGCAAATCTGATTTTCCTTCACAGAGTAAGTTACAGATCATGCAAACTCGTGCCTCGTGCAGCTGGAAGCTGACTGCTTCAGATGAGAGGAATTTATCATTATTATTTTAGCATGAGAGCAGCTCACTGATTGCAGCTTGACAACTCGAGTTAATTAGTTGATGAAGGGTCTGCTGCACACTGGCTGGCTCCACATGCATGGACGATGACACAATCAGCAGAATGAAATCCATACTTAAAAGGTCTTTGGTCTGTTTAATCCTAAACTACAAATCACAAAATCCACATAACAAAACCTGCAGATCAGAGGAGTTACACAAGAGGTTCCCCTTTTCCTGGCCCTTGGGACAGTCTGGTCTCTGCTGCTTATTGAAGCTTATAAACAGACAGACTTGACTTCAAAAGCATCCTTTTTTCTTCCTGGAGTCCCAGTGGTTCTCAATAATAAGATAATTGGTTTGAGCTCAACCTGGCAATGTTCCCTTATGGCTGTTTTTCCCAGCAGGGAAATACCAACTTGCAGGTTTTCTTCTGCTCTCACTAAACAGCAGGTAGGATTTACCCACCTTGTCAAAGACCATCTGCCCCCACCTATCAGCTAATGTAGAGAGCTCACATGATATTTGCACCCAAGTTTTCAAAAAGTTAAGGTTTTTACTAAACAGTCAGCTAAAATAGTGTGTGAGGCCATAACATCCCAAGCTCCTGAGAATTGGTGGAGAAGCACAAATGGTATGGAAAACTGGCTGGGGATTGATCTACATGGGGCCACTGCAGCCACTGAAAGCCACTAAGCAGTGAACGACCCAGGGAAGCACATTGCCCATTGGGAACAAGAACAGGTCATTGCTGGTAGACCAGGAACCTTCTATCAGTGGGAGCTACTACAGAAATTCAGCCAGCCTTCTGACAGACTCCACCTGTAATTACACAGCTGTAAATCTTTCTGTGGCCCTAGATCTTAGCACAAAGAAAAGCATTTTTTTCCTCTACCTTTCATATCCACATTTTGCACTTTCCATGGCACAGCCTGCTCCTGTCTTCCTTTTTACTTATCAGCAAGGAAGATGAACTGCACTTCCAGGTGCTCTCTTAAAACAAATCAAAAGTAGAAAAGGAAACTCCAAGAGTCACTGGGCATGTCTGAAATGCGGTCAATCAGAGGCTGCTGGAGAGCAATCAAGAGAAAGGAGGTCTCTTCCTTTAGACAAAGATGATGAAATTTCAAGACAAACAGCTCTTGTCACCAGAAGTGATAACCAGAATATAGAGTTCACAGTCATCTCACCTGGGCCTCCTGAATCCCAAAAGGGGCTCCTGAAGGGGAGAAACACACAGCTATGGGCACAGGAGCCAGTATTTAGTAAGAGATGTGCATGAAAAACAGAAATGGGTGGGTTCAGAAGCCACTACAGGGCTTTACTAGTTTAATTCTGGCACGTTTTAAACTTGTTTTATCCACACAAGGACTCTGTTGATGGAGTCTGCATTCCTCTAACAGAAACATTTCAGTCCTGGATCCCTACTTGTCTACACTCCTTGAAGTATACCATAAAAGCAGATTAAGATTTAGGACTATTTCCTCCCAATTTGAGAGCAGCTCAAAGGAATTGGCATCAACAACTTTGCCATGATTTAAGCTTATTTTTTGACCACGCTGAGCTCTGACAGAAGAGAGGCTCCAGTAAGACCCATGCTTTATTCTGCCTCCACTAGGATGCTATTGAAAATCTTGGGATGAATAAGGACAGCACAGGTGCTGCACACTGAGTTTAAAAGCAAAACATTCTGCTGCAATAATGTTTGAACATTTAGGGGACCACAAAGATGATTTTGTGTTATTACTCTCTAAACAAAATAACACCTTCCATGTTGACATTAATTTCTATAACATGACTTTAAAAACAAAACAACCCCAAAATTCAATAGACTGCACTCAGGATGGCAATGCCTCAAAATTAGAAGCAGCATGTTGGCATTTTTCCCAGGAAAAAAAAAAAAATATACATTGTGTGTAAGGCACTTCTTATTTTTCGCAAGATCATTGAAGCTCTGGGGCTTATTCCCACCTCTCTCAGCCAGAGGCAGGGACAGACTGGCCTTTGCAGTGCATGGAAACTTAGGCACAAGGAGTTTGTTTACCTGAACAACTGTGTCTGTGCATCAGAAGTAGTGAGCAGCACGGCTCTCTCAAATCCGTGACGCTGAAGCCTTATCCTTCCTATCTGATACAGAGACCTTGATTTGAGGGCTGCTTGTTCTCAGGCCAGTGCTTCCAGGACAGAGTTACTAAACTATAATAAGCAAGCTCCTAACTGCAGGTTGAGGAGACTAAAAGAACCCCCTTGGTCATCCCCAGCCAGTTGTGAGCAAAGCCCTGCACTAGCAGTGAGGTTAGCTAGGGTTTTTTCGGTGGGATTAGGTTACAGAAGCTCCTAATCTTATATCCTCCACCAAACCTACAGAGATGATGTCTGCAGCTCTGTTTGAACCAGCAAGAAGTGTGAGGCAATTCTTGCAGTAACAGGGCAGAAGATACGCAATTTCACACATACCCTTACGCACTCTTGAAGAGGCATCTGAATGCTGTCCAAAAATTAATTACCTGGCATGACAAGCTCTGACAATTAGCTAACTAGACTGCTTGATGGCTAGGATTTTAAATAAGGATCTTTCAAGGGGGAAACTCTGGAACAGGCAGGCAGTGCTACTGTCATAACAGTCTGAGCTGTCATGAACGCATCGCACCAATGAGACAGCCCTACAGGCTTCACAACTGTGACTGCAAAGGAAAGAAAAGATCCTGGGGGAAAAGGACCTATTTAACTGCACCTGCACCTCATATCCATCATCAAGACATCCCCCCTTGCAAGAGGGATGGAACAGAAGAGGACTTGGGACTTTCCCAGACGACAGTTCGCCCCAATGAAGCAGCAAAGGAAGCCAGGACCACCACCTGCTCTCACTGGGGCTGGAAGAGGTGTTCTCTGTCACACCCCATCGGGCAGACATCACAGGCAGGCCTGCAAATACAGCCAGTCCCTGTACAGTGTGACAGCAGACCCTGCACCCTTGACACCAGCCAGAACCAAAAATGCACTGCCTCCAAAATACCCCACGTATCCACTCCAAGCAACCCTGAAGGTTGCTGCTCCTCCACCTTGCCACTGAAAGGGCATTTGGGCAATGGACTTCTGCTGCCACACACCGTTTGTGCAGATTTCTCTGATGGCTGCTTGTGGAAATCAGTGTTTCACTCACACAGCCCTCACCTCTTTTGGGTAAGAAAACAACACTCACACTTTCTCAGTTTTCTCCCTTTGTAGGCAAAGGGAAGGGATGAAGAGGCAAGGATTTCAGGATAGTAAATAACCAGAGTGACTTTACAGCCAGTAAACCAGCACTTTGTAGTGTTCATGGCAACAGCTTTTGGCATTGCGGGAGAAGAAACAAAGTTCATTATACAACAAATGAACTACGGTTTTGTATTTGCAACACAGGCTTTCAATGCAGCCAATTACTGTATATGTAGTGGTGACTAAGTGGTGACTATGTTACTGACCATGTACAGGTCATCTATGAGATGGCTTGGTTCAGTCATTTGTGTATATCTATCTATCTATCAGTATATCATTTTCTATCAAAAAGGATCAGTGAATGTATTTTATAGGGAAGATGGGTTTCAGTGGAAGCTGGGTGCCTCCTTCCCTTCCATACATGTAAAAATCTCTCTCTTCACAAGTCTGTTGCAAATATATTTCATTCATAAAAAAATGTTTTGAGTATTTGCTTCACAATTTGCTATTCTTCTCTGATACAATCTCTGATACAATTTACAGCAATACTTGGCAGCTTCTTTTCCCTGGTTGGATTACTCCTGGACCTTTAGAAGGTTTCAGGTTGGTTCTGTTATGTACTCTTATGGTGAATATACATATTAATAAGCATACGTCAATGTGTACATTTTCACAGAAAATCAGAATCTTAAGAACCTCACTGATAACCATGAAATTATCCATTTCTCAGGGGGTTTCATGTTTATTTCACAACTCTTTATTCTTGAGTTGGACTTTGTCAGAGTTGAGCTGTGACAAGCCAGCTCATTTTTCTTCTTTAGAAGCAAGGATCAAATCTCTAGCTAGATAGGTGTATTGAAGCGCTGTTCACTTAAACTAGATCTGCTTTTAACACCATATGCTAATTAACCATCAGGTTTTGATATGAATCTCTCAGAGGCTCATGCTTCAGTCAGGATTCAGATGTATAAGCAAGATTCTCAGCCTCTGCAAAACAACCTAACTACAAGGAAATCAAAATCACTGGATGGATTTACACCAATTGAGAAGCCAGCCAACCGTCTTAAAACTGCAGAGGCTTCCGCTCAGGCAAGCACCACCACTGAAGTACTTCTCCCCCATGTATTTGCTGCCTTTTTTATTCCTGTTGCTGCTGTGGAAAATATCTGCAGCAGCATTTCTGAACCACATGCTGGGATTTGCTTACATTTCCCCCTTTCTTTGAGTAGGGGCTCTGTTTTCCTGATTCAGTTGAGTTATGTGTGCCAAGGCTTGACTCACGTAGTTTACGCTGCTATGGCACAGGTGAGATGCCCTTCCCTCAAGCTGTCAGCAGCCTTGCTGGAGAATCAGCTGCCAGTCAGGCCTCAGCATCTAGGGAGGAACCTCACATGTTGCAATGTTAGACTCCCTCTTGCTCCTCCATCTGGGAGCACGGCTGGCGCCTTCTCTCTCAAGGCAAGCAGCCAGTAAGGGCCAGAAGTCACTTCACACTGTTAGTTGCTACCTGCCAATCCTCGTACCCAAGCCAGCTTCCTTTGAGAATGTGGCTTTTAGATTTGTTTTTCCTTCCAGGCAAAGGGGTAGCAGGACACTGCTGCCGAATACATGTTTTGTTATATCCTCCCACTGCTGCTGGATTCGATAGTTTATTCTGTATCAGGCTGTTCACCATAGCTCTGTTTTATGTTTTTCCAAGGTGTTTTTGGAAGATGCATGGTCTGAATGAAGACTGCCCAGGACAGAGGCACAGTGCAATACTGCATGGAAATTTCCCTAAAGCATGAGGGGAGATGAGGAGGCAAAATGGTTCCCTGGGGCAGGGACCCACACAGCCATGGCAATGAGGAAGTTATTGGGATTTATCAGCTCAGCTAGTGTTTATTCCAAAATCCAAATGTTCTTTTTCTTCTCCTTGTATAGGCCAATCCAGTGCCCACTGAAGTCAGTGGGAGGTCTATGAGGCTGAAGAGCACAGAGGCAAACTTTTGAGAAACTTTTTCATTTAGAGAATTATTTAAAGCCATCTCCCTGCAGATGTGAAATATCTAAATATCAGACATCTGCAGCTACTTTACTGACAGCCGCCCTCCTACGCTGAGCCTGTAGAGTTTGAAAAACTTGATGTGCCTCCTGATGTGCTGAACAAGAGCATTAGATCTGACCTTTTGCTAGAAGTAGGAAGGGAAAGACGGCAATCAGTCTACTTTGCAGATGAAACAAAAAGGACTAAGACTAAGTCCCTAAAAATTAAGTAGACTGAAGCCAGAAACGAAGTTTCCATTCCACCTCTGACAAAGACCTCCAGTGCCTGGTAGGTCATTCAATCCTTGTGCTTCAATTTTGCTCTCCAGCCCTTTCTTTTTTAACAATATCTCTTACCAGCTTGCTGAGGTTTCTAGGTATTACTACTGGTGATGCATGTGCTCTATGATAATAGCAATAACACCATAATGGTAATGATAAGGTTGAGGTACCCAACACAAACCTGAAATCCAACTATGAGCACAAGGTACATGAACACCAACTTATCAATACATAACATATTAACTATGCTTTTTTTAATGGTATCAGTGGGCTCCAGGACAGACCTTTTCTGAGAAAGAGGTAAATTTTACTGTCAATTATCATTGTAACAACTACTAGTCTTCACTGAAGTGTTTTTTGCTTTTACTAGAAGAGCAATTACATGTAGCTAGTCATTCCAATGTTACTTATTCTGTGTTCAACCATTACACTGGTTGGATGAAAACTCACTTCAACCAGAACAAGTATTACAACCTATGTATTGACTTGATGCCTCTGAGACAGGTCTGCAAATGGAAACGGAAGGTCTGCCATATTTCTAGTAATCTTGGCATGGTCCTAAAGTAGTTCATTAAAAGATAGCACTCAGTATAAGCAAGGAAAGACAACACAGAAATGAGAAAATACAGTATTGCCAGGTGGTGATAGTGAAAAGGAGTGAGACACACTGTCATCACACAGGGAGTATTTTAGCTCTGCTTAAAGAAATCACATATTACATACTAAAAGGAGCTGCTAGCCACACAGTCAGAGCCAAGAATTTCATTGGATTTGGGCATGCAGCACTGAACAGCTTTGCATTTCCTAAACGTACAGCTTTTCCATAGTGGTAAACACGGCATTCCCGTCGTGCTGATGCAAAACTACAGCATTGGACCCACTTGTCCACGGTCTGAGTAAATTGCTCCCCTCTTCTGTGCTCCTTTCACAGCAGGGAGCTCACCTCAAGCCCTGCTCTCCCTTCTCTCTCCCAACAGCCCCTCTCTCAACTTATTCAAGCTTGTTTGCAAGAAGGGAACAAGTTGTTTTTCAGCCACAATGACAAGTCTCCACAAAGGAAGAGTTTGCTTTATATAGCTGATCGATATCTATGTTGAAAAGGTGGAATCAAACACCTTTGAAACCAACCACTCAAATGTTAATAATCAAGCTTAAGGGTTCTGCAAGTTATTTCAGATGAAGTCAATGAATTCTTTTATAACGTGTGCATGTGGGAACACAATGCAATGTAGGTAGGTACTGCAGTACAAACTAACAGTCACTAACAAGCTGCCATTTTCAAAAGGCCAAAGGAAAGCTCTGCCACAGGCATACAACAAAATATAAGGATGTGTCAGGTGGATTTTGTTAACAGATGTTAGAGCAAGTAAAGTATGTATGAAATATATATCAATAAATGTACCCTTCAGCTCCTCTTTTTTTACTCTTTGCTACTGACACTTATATTACAAATCAATACATTTTTGGCCTCCAGAAAGATTTTGTTCATCCACTTTATCAAGAAATACTTAATAAATCATATTTTGCAGCATAAATCATATCTTACCACAAATGAGATTTAGAGGAACTAATCTCCAAATGTAGTTGCTTAGGCACATGCAATAAAGCCACCCTTTATATTAAAATTCAAGTTCACATCTGTAATATTTTAGCATGCATGATAGTAAACAAAGGAACCACAAACAGGTCCGCTTAACGTATCTTTACACAGCTTTAAAAAAGATCTTTCCCTAATTTTCATTAACATTTTTCCAAAGAGCTGAAAAAGTTAAAAGCCTTAATAGCTTCACAGTGCTGGAGCCATATATCATATTGCAAAGGTGAGAAATGCACTTGAGTTGGTTTCACAAGCACACCCCACATTTTAGCAGTATACTGTGGATTTCAAAGAAAACTAATAAGAGCTAATTTCTGACTGTGGAATGAAGTAGAACACGTAGAGTTCAGAGATCTGAGTCCTACTGCCACTTCCGTTACATGCTTTACGAAAGGCTTCAGGCAAAATGCAGTGAGATTTTCCTACATGTATATAGGTTTAAGACCTAAACTAGATGTTTCCATCTCTTCAGACCTCAATCTGTAGAACTGAAACATAAAGGGCCAAACCAGTTTCAAGGTTCAATCCTGACCTCATTTCCAAGATGCTTTGAGACTGCCTTCTTAAAAATCCAGTAAAATTCTCTTCAAGGAAGATGCTGTCAGAGCCTGAATCAAAGCTGATGGATAGGAATCACTTGATCCAAAGCCCCAGAACAAAAAAGCATTATTATTAAATGCTGTTATGCTTTAATACCTTTACACTTTTACTCAATGGTCTGGGCTTTAACAACATCTCTCTCCAGATGTATTGCTGGTGAGAAACCTGTTCTATATCACAACATATCACATATCCCAGTGCAAGTAACAAAAACCCTGATCAACAGAAATGCAACTGGATTTTTGGTCATCAATAGAAAAAATCACTTTTGGGTCTACTTTATATGCCTACATGTGCAATATTCTTGGTACTCAAGACTAAAATGGTCACTGCTGAGAGCCTCATGCCAATGACAGTGGGCTAGAGTAGGTGTAACAAATATCTAAATACAGTAATTCATATCAATCAATCAGGTTCCACTTTAGATTGCTAATTTACACATAACACTGGAAAAAAACAAAGATAATACATTGTTTCTTCACTTCCTTCCTCCTGGCCTTTTATCCACCTCACATCCAAATACTCCCTTCCTGATAGAAGCCAGAGCTTTCTGGCTCAATACTTCTGCTAACTTGGAAATTACTAATACATATTACATTGATGATACGATAATCTGTTCGTTAACTAAAAGAAGAAAAAACAACAAAAAAAAACCCCTAAATTTTGCCTTCACCATAGGTTTCTACTAACACAGAAACCACCAGCACTGCAGGACGTCAGCCTCACACAGAAATTGCACAGGGGCGCCAACCTGTACAAAGATAAATGAGCAGAAAAGCCAAGTTTCCAAATGCCCTCTGCTGGCACCTGTCAGTATTACTAAGAATTTCACCCTGTTCCTAACTAGCCTTTCAGAAAACTAATAAACTGAAAGGTTAGAATTTGAAGATATCCTGGGCTTACCTTAACCCTAATAAATTTACCCTCTTCCAGCTTTGCTTTAGTGCCCAAGTTTGCCTGGTTTTAACCAAGCACAACAGAAATCCAAGTGCTGCAGTTCTTCTTGGAAACATCATGGATAGATTGACTTTTAGTTGGAAAGTATGTCTGAAAAAATTTTCAAATTCACTAACTTCTGGGGATCACCACCCTCTTTGACCAGTTGCTTTTCAGGAAGCTGCTGTGAAGTTTTTCTTACCTTCCCGCCAAGTACTAGGGCTGTAGGAACCCAGCCATCCTCCTGCAGATCACTGGGAGCATCCAGGAGCTGACGCTTAGGCAAGTTTTAACCCCCAGCGATGTGCTGGCTTAGAATATACAACACAGTTGCCCAGTGACAGCCATCACAGTGAGCACCATAGCTACCACACAGTCACAATCACACAGCCATGGCAACCAAGGCTGCCCTTCCCCAGGTCCACCAGACCCCCAGCACTGGATGCAGAGCTGTAAGAGCATGAACAAAGTGCTCAGCATTTTTTGAATTATTTTCCGCAAAATAAACTGGATCTAGTGGATTTCCTAGCATTATGGAAGCATGACCTTCCTAGCATGACCTTATTTCAAACATCCCCCTTAACCATCCATTAGGAATTTGAAAACGTCATTAGGAACTGGTAGAGAAGAAAGCCAGGTTACAGTTCCTTGATATTCTGGCTGTGAATTACTATTCCTTTACTATTACCTTTCAGTTACGTAAAGACATTGTGTCTGATGATATTTTAAAGTTATGTTTTAATTCCATGTTAACAACTAAGCCATTGTATCAGAAGAGACCAACAATTAATAATACAGATTGGGAATATATATCCTGGAGCAATTGCTGGCTTCTTGAAAAAGATGGTTATGTGTTTGCATGGTGCAGCTCACCCGTAGGAACAGCTGTTGAAGACACAGGCCGGACAAAGCAAACTATCTTCTATGAAGCACTCTAAGGGATGAAAGTATTTCAAGCGATGTTTGTTAACATGTGCTGCTGGGAGAAGGAAAACTCCTGCCTCTCAGGGTTTGTACAAAAAGGGAACACGTAATAAAACGCCACTAACTAAAAATGTCAAAACCTGCTTCATGAAGAAATGGTCATTGCATTTATGAACTGAAGAGGATGGACATGGCACTGGTCTGGTTTAGAACAAAGAATAAGCAACTAAACCCTGTGGTTCAGGGTCGTCTTGTTGGCAGTGTGCCCCTCTGAGCTCCCTTCACTGAAACACCACTTCAGGATGATGGCTTGGCTAACCATACACTCTGGCTTTCAGGCAGGAATAAATTTTAAACAGTCTTTGCCTATAAGCTTCACCTTACTTCTGCTGCTCTTTGCAAGCAAACAGAGACTGAGCTCCAGTGCTCTCCCACCACCCATTACTGAAGTGAACCTCAATAATGACATCTCTGCTATCTACTACTTAGTCAGGAAAAGAGGCATCTCTCTTGGTGTTGAAGTGAAGTTTAACAGGACAGCATTTATTATGTTTAAGAAATCTTTGATGAACCTATAAAAAAGCCTTATCAATCAGATTGTTAAATCAAAGCTGTTAAATCATATCTGATTAACCAAAATACATATTCAGTAGAACAGATTGTTCTTACTACTCTGATTGCACAACTAAACAAGGCTTTTAATAACTCTGCCTATATAGGTGGGCAACAGAATAAAATAGTTGGGGGCTATCCATTATGGACACAGCCCTTAGTGGAACAGGGCTGTTAACATGTCATCTTTTTTTTTTTTTTTTTACAGCAATCTCTAAGCTGGCAAATTTAATTTCCATAATTTGTCGCCACTGTAGCTCTGCTAAACTTGGTTGGGGTTTTAGTGCACATAGAAGTCAGCTTAAGCTAACCCAGAAAAGAGGGTTCTAAAGGTAAAGATGGGTCCCATGTTTAGCAATGTGGATACAGCCATAAAAACCCTGGTCATGTAATGTATCGTGACAGGAGTGACTCTCGTGATGACAGATCCCCTCCGCCTGCCACTGCTTCAGGACCAGGAACCAATTGTATCCTTGCAGACTGTGATTTCTGTTCTTGCAGTTGATCCGTACGGTAGGATCAACTTTTTTTAAAAAAAAAGAAATTCCAGGCTCTCCCTGAAAAGCTGTTTCAGCCTAGTATTTATCGTTACTCGCGTGGAATAGATACAGTGATTACTGCGTCACCTTTTTGATTTTGCACTAGAGTTTGGCATCTGTATGGATGACAGATTTTATCATCCTTTGCCATATTTACATTTGAGTGCTTTTTGGATGGGATAGGGAAATAATTCTGTTTGATCTAGAAACCTGCTTCCAGAGGGGAAACCAACTCCACCTTCACATTCTGGTCACATGGAACCCATAATCATTAGCACGCCACTAGAAAGACATTAGGGTTTTGACATAGAAGACATCAGGATGCAAAGGATGGCAGGTGAGGAAGAGCTGGCACTTCAACATAAGAACAGCAGCATGCCTTCGTTTTGACACTTAGAAAATAGATTCTAGTTCAGTAAATATACCAATGGTAAAGCAGAATAATAACATCCTCTAAGAAGCCTGCAAAATAGTGTTTTCTACTCAAAGCTGCTGCATTGTCAAGTCTTCCTCACAGCATGGTGATACCTGGGGCTTTCCAAGCTTTACATCTCTATGAGCAGCACAGGGAAAGCCCTAGAAAAAAAGACTGAACCAAGAACTGGAGCACTGAAAAGTAATTTCAAAAGAGTTCAGACCAAACCCTTCAGAAAATGTTTGCTTAAAACCACCTCATCCAAAAGCTCACTCTAAAGCAGCACCATGGTATTCTCTTGCTGATGTTCTTCATGGAATTTCAAATCAAATAGCCTCAATTTGCAAGAACGAATATCTTACTCCCCAAATCCTGTAAATTCTCTGTGGGAGTCCCAGAACTCCAGCTGCGTTCTTTCCTTCTTGCTAACAGATTTCATGGGACTTGCACAGAAATAGCAGATTAGAATTTAGGAAATAAACATGGAAACGAAGCACAAGTTATACTAAAATATAGCTCACTCCTCTAGTTCCATTTGTTCTGCAGTGATAACAAAAGGGGGAGAAAAAAACTCCAATAAAGCCTGACACTAAGATTCAATACTGTATCTTCAGGACATTTTTATATGTTCTGAAAAACAGGCCCTGGTAAGTTGTCTCACATTGGGCTCCAAATATTGAGAAGTATTATTTAGGTTTTTCCTGATACTAAGCTTTGCAAAATGATTAGTAGTGCCTGGAAAATAAAGACTCTAAAATAATTTATAAGAGAATAACAAGTGTTCTGGATGTTACAAGTATTTACTAAGCTAAAAAGTAAGATGTAAAGAAAATACTGAAAAAAGGAACACGAGAATAATACTAATCTCTTGAAAACAAAGTTCAAAAACCCAAAAAATACAGTTAAGACAATAAACATTGCTGGCTTCAACTACATAAAGGGAAGGTATACAGAAGGTGAAGCTGGAGTCTCCCCAGAGCTGCACAGTAATAGAAAAGGCAATAGCCACAATTTGTAATAGGGGAAACTCTCACCAGATATTGCAGGTAGGGGGGAAGAAGGAATCACTATGAGATTGTCTAACATTGGAACAGGGGCTCTGAGGCATGAGGAATCTCCACCTTTGGACACAAAGACAAAACTTACAATTTACAAAGGTCCCAAGTGGCCAACCCAATATAACTTCAAAACTGGCCCTGTTTGGATCAAACCAGATGACCTCTAGATGTCACTTCCAACATAAATTATTCTCTGATTCCACGATCTACAGGAAATTTAGGACTGTGTAACACAGTGACAGAACTCAAACAGGCTGTATATTGAGAGCGAGGCAGTAGGTGAAACACTACGAGGATCACAGTGTTTCGGAAGAAGAGTGTGAAAAGACAACAGGCTGCCTAAGAGATGGAAGATGAACTTACTGTGTCTCAGATTGCATTCCAAACATTAAATGAGGAATATATTTTTACTGAGAGTAAGTCACTTGACAGACAAGAAGAGATTTTTTGGCAGACCTAAGCAGTAGGGGAAAAGTATAAGGAGACGTTTTACAAAAATTCACAGAAACGCAGCTACAAATTATAAGTTGCTTGTCACAGAAGGGACATTGAGTGTTTAAGTATGGCCACACAGACACAGGCTGTTTACACAGTTATGTTAAAAAAGAAGATACATGGTGGAAAAGCTGAACACCGAGAATGTAGGATGAGGGGCCAGGCCCAAAGGAATATCAATCACATTACAAATGGATGTACTGTAGTTGACCTGAGATGTATGTGAAGTATAAACTGACAAAGTTAGAAGTATTGCACACTGGTAGCTCTGCAAAAGTATGACCTATAAATAGCACAGAAGTAACACCACCACAGATCAGAGAGAGTTGCAGAGGAGAAGAGCATACAAGTATCACAGGATTTTTCATTCATTTCCACTCCTGAAGCATCTTTAAATGACCAGACACAGTGACCATAAGAAACGGAAGAGAGAGAACATTTCATCATAAACTCTCCTCTTCCATTTGACGAGAATAAAGTGATACAAAACAGAAGAAAAGGCCATCAGATGGGACTGACCAGGGGCCTAAAATCACAATGACAGCTGTTTACAAAGCACTGAAATCTTCCGGGGAAATATCACAGTAGCACAATACAAATTGGTGTATTATCTGACCTCAAGTCCTCAAAAAAGCAGCATGGACAGGGCAGCTCTAAAATACTTCAGA
The DNA here is from genome assembly GCA_013399435.1 of Arenaria interpres. Lineage (NCBI taxonomy): Eukaryota > Metazoa > Chordata > Aves > Charadriiformes > Scolopacidae > Arenaria > Arenaria interpres. The sequence continues at coordinate 196,217 of VXAK01000029.1, forward strand.
AGGCATTTAAAGTCCCTGATGCTTATCTTTCAGGTAGCAACTGTGTCTCTCATTCTCTCACTCCTGGCCTGTGGTGAAGAAAATAAAAAAAACTTTTGTGTTCAGATCCTATGTATGTTCTTCACTGGCATAGACCAACAAGCTTTAAAATGGAGATTATTATTCTTGCTATCTTACAGATAAAGGCACTGAAGCACAAATAAGGAAAGATTGCTCAGCAGAGCGGTGAGAAAGATAGGAATGGAGGCAGTCCCCTGTATCTCAGCAGCATTTCTTATTCATTAGGTCACCAAACATTTTATTATTCATCACGTAGTCATTAGCCTAGATACACAAAGAACACAGATTGAAGACAGTTCAACAACAGCTTACCTTTTTGGCTTGCTAAAGTTGCATTTATATTTCATCCAATGCATACTGATATCTCCCATATGACTAGGCTCTTCCCCCTACTCCTGCACTGATAGGGAAAAGCTCCGTAGTAGATAAACAACTCTTCATTTTCAGTATTTTTCCTGTAACACTGCAACTGCTTCCACCACAGGACACTCAACTTTCATTAATACATAGATGGAACTTGGTTATCCCTCTTGATTTGGCCTAGACTCCCATTAAGAGAAGGAGGGGAATTTACTATAGCTAAGATTCAGTTCACTAACAGGAACTACTCGCAGGAAATGCTTGGATAACAGCAGAGAATAACAGAAAATAACGCTGGAACAAGCAGGAGGCAGTTTTACATTGAGGCTTGCCGTCAGAAAAGTGACTGCAATAAAGATCATCTTGTTCACAGTAAATGCACCCACTGCATCCTCACTGATTAAACAGTGTAAATCAAGGCAAATGTATGACTATCAGTTTACAGAGTCCAGAGCATTTAAGCCCAAAAAGGTAAAAGAAAAGCAATATGGTGCTGTTTCTGACTTCTGGCATTAATTACAGAAGCAAATTTGTCAGGCAAGGGTGAAACACTGTGCATCTGCTGCCCGTGACAAGAGTTTTCTGGTGTTAATACTTGGTGCGCAGCTACCTCCATTTTAGAAGCCAAACAGAGCCCTGGAATCTCCACAAAAGCATATTTTAAAGTATGATGCAATGGGCTACATTTTAGGGCCACTGTTGATCTAAAAATCCATGTAACATAAGCAATGTGCCTTGCTCCAGTCCCATCCTTGCAGCAGACACTTCTTATGGGAGGGTTTGCAGCCATTTCCCCCGGGGGACACAAGTTTTTCTGGGAAAGCACTTCAGTCAGATGACATGTTCCAATTCCTTAGCAAGGACAAATCAATTGTTTTCAAAGTCATCAGAAATAGTTTGCTTTCTCCTCAGTAACTTGTTATCTGCTCTTCTGTACAGCTACTTTGAATCTATTGCATTGAAAGGCACCAGATTGATAGCCCAGACTTTGATTTTTCAGTGCCAACATTGTACGGAGGCAGTATCCCCACCCCAGCAGCACTAAGAGACAGCAGCTAATAGGAAATCATTGATCCTACCACCTAACTCAGCTCTGCAGTGCCATTTACTCAAAGTCCTACTATACTCTGTGTCTACAACCCATAGAGTACAAGCAACCATGGTAGGAAGCTCCCACTCAATGATCTGTCTGTTAAATTGCCTCCAACTTGGTTTATCAAAATCCCTGTCAGTAGAGTAAGCTACATCCAGTTTGATATAGCCACTGGCATACCTGCTAAGCCTGCCACCCATGAAGCTTGATTATATTGGAGTATTTCATGAGGTGAACACCTGATTCATTACAACCAGCTAGAAGCTACTAAATTCATTTCACATCCCCAAAGACACATCAAATCCAACACCTGATTTGCAGTGGCTTCAAAGCAGCTGAAGTAAAAGACTCTATTTCATTATAAGCTGCCTAAGCCCATGCATTTCCATCTCTGGCCACACAGCCTTTACTTTGAACTGCACAAATAGATTAAGGTCATTGTCAAAACAATAGCACAATGTCACCATGGATGAGCTGAACAGTGACAGCAAGTAAGCAGTAGCTGCATGGGAGAGCAGACAGTAGCAAGTTACTAAAAGAGAAAGCAAACTATTTTTCACAGAGGTGAAAATGCCTGATTTCTTTATGCTAAGAACACAAATGGTTTGGGATGCTTTAGGCAGATACTAAACAAATGGATGGCATTAAAACTACCCCTGTCTGCTGCAAGTGGAACAGAATAGCACACTGCAGAGTCCAGCCAGCACAGCTCTGAGTGGTCACCATTATCACTGCATATTAAAACATGCCAAATAGAGCCAACGCCTTACGAAAGAAATCTGGCTGTTTTTCTGTATTTATTTTTGCACCAAAATAGAAGATTATTGGCCAGAGCAGATCATAACAAGGAGAATTGTGACTGCCTAGGACCCTTGCTCTGCCTACGACTCTTGCTCGGATTATTGTCGCCTGTGAGACATTTTTGAGTTAATATCCTGGCCCTTATGCACCTGAGCATTCTGCTATGACAGACACAAGGAAATGACAACTCAGCAACAACTGGCTACAGAAAAACACAACAGCAACAAAACAAACCCCACTATTGGGCTGCCAAAGCATGAAGAAGTACAGAAGCAAGATCTGCTTTGACACGGCCACAGTCAATTAGCAATTTCATCCCCTCTATATGCCTGGTATGTGCATACAAATAGAGTGTTTGTGAACATGATGTCTTCCTGAAGCTCAGGCAACAGCAAGACTTCAGAGTGCACAAAGAGATTTCCACCCAGGTTTGGGCATCGCAAAGATGCCGCCAGCAGCTGTGATGCTATAAACCTCTCTCCTTCTTGAACCCTGCTGCTGTCTATCATACTTCATGCAGCCATCATAACCATATTTCTCTGTGTCTGGTTTTATCCCTTCAGTGCTTTCTACCTACAGCAGAGGGCGAAGGAAGATTCACTTCTTCTCAACACCAAGCCAGCTAACTTGTACCTTAAATTGAAACACTGGAGAAAACATTGCTTTCAGAAGCTCACTTAAGATGGCCAATAAACAAAAAGGTCTATTTTCTTCTGCACTTACTGCTTAGTAAATCCCAAACACATTAGTATCACGGTAAATTCTTCTCATGGCCCTTGCACCAAATAATGAATCCAGCTAGATACTGTGGCCAGAAAGCACAAATGCTTTAGGTGGATATACCCACACCTGTTATATTTGCTACACAAGATAGACAAGAAAGTAATTCAAGAAGTAACAGAGCCATGAGGTCTGCTCTATCATAGGAAAATAAAAAAAACACACCAAAAAACAGTGGCATCCAATGTTTGCAAGTATGTGTGGGAATCCCTGCATTGTAAATTGGGTTAAGAGATCATTTGTAGCTGTATTACTGAGTGAAGTCCACAGGCATTTTGGTTCACAGATATAACGAAGTCTTAATATCTGTGCAGGGCACAGCACTTTCTTGCATACTGAGCAATATGGCAGGAATCTGCACTGAAGGTTATTTACACAAGGTCCTGTGAACACAAGTGGTATTCGTGACCTGGATCTCAACCAGTTACACCTTCTGGGATTAGAACACTCAGACACAGTCTAAGCCATTAGCAACAGCTAGCAAGGTGGGAAAAACGAGAAAACAAGAATCAAAATAGGAAAGATATATCCTGTTTTTAACAGACAAAGGAGCCAAATTTCACTAAGTCACATCACTCTGAAGCAATGATGTATGTATTTCTTTTGGGGGAGATCAGGGATCGGGAGGGACAGGACTAGACTGGCAGGACTACCTGAAGTGTCCGGGAAACTCAGCAAGCCACGAAGAATGAGAGCACAAACAAGTCTCCTGGTCTGCAGAGCTGGTGATGGGAATGCTGGGGAAAAGGGAACAAAACAGCTGCTGCTGGGAAGCCTGTTGGAGAGAGATGAGAGGCAGCAGCTTAGTTTGGAGGTAAAGACCGTGGACGGGGACTGTGAAAGTTGTGAAAGGCCTGTAAGGGACAGAGGGAGATTCTGATGGAAGACTTTAGTCCTCTCCGCAGAAAGACAAACAAAAAACCACCTGTACCAAAGAACCACAGCCACAAGACTGATACCAAATTAGCTTAGCACATGGCTCTGTTAATTCTGCCCAAGTATTTTCTGTTTGATGACAGACTGAATTGCTGCTCAATGAACCAGGGTTATCTCCCCCATGCATTACCAGCCTGGCAATCAGAAAGGAACCTGGCAAACAGGACTAAGAACAAGGACAAAGTAATCTTCTCTCTGAGGCCTGCTGCCAAGCAACAGAGCTGCCTGCCTGCCAGCAGCAGCACTTTCACCAGGGACTTGGTACAAGAGCTTCTCTTCCCTGCAGGTAAGCATGTGTCACCTCAGGGGCAGCCCATCTGTTAACTTCACCACATGATGGACACGGAGGCGGATGCAGGAAGGGAACAGCAGGAGTTAAGAAAATAGCCTTTTGGCTTGTCCCTGCCATCAGCGCTCGGTGATGCACTCCCAGGTGCTGGCAGCTTCAGGATACAACGTGCCGACTGGTCTGATAACATGCTCTCCCTACCCTGCTGCTCCAAGCATCCATCCCATGTTGTAAATAAGACTAGCGCTAAGTTCCCAAGGAAACTATAGCTCCTTGGTACTACTGACGAAGATTTTCCAGTTCATGCAAAGAGGGCAGACCAAGTTAGGTTGGACTCTGTAAGAGACCTGACGAAGCACAACCAATTATGAGGATTGCTCCCAGGACCCCTGAAGAGCTGACAGCGCAACGGCTTGGCCATTATGCTCCAGGCTCACTACTGACTTACAAGATTTCATTGCTGTCCACCACCCCCCAAAAGTGGTTTATTCAAACACAGCTGTGAGATCTTCCAGTGGTGTTTTCCTTTGGTGCTGCACCATGAGTCCCAGGAAAACATCTGGAGAGAGTGCAATAAGGTGAGAAAGCCAGAAGGCTGCAAGCACTTAATAAATCATAGTGAAATTTCACACAGGAGCTAACTGGTATCTGCTTTGTGGGCTTCAGGATTTTCCATGCTAATGTTAGAACAACTCGCTAGAGGTTGTCAGAGTCCTCACACCCATCCCGCCACAGGCAAAGGCCCGAACTGTTCCTCAGTGCTTAGAAAACTTGCTGTTTCCCAGACAGTTGACACTTGAGTACCAATTAAATTTCTTACCAGACTGGATTACATATTCAAGGATATTGTGCTAAAGAACGGGAATTTTCCTTCTGACACTTATAACATTTTTGTTCCTTTCCCACAGCCTCTGGGTGCTTCTTCAGCTTGTGGAGAAAAGGGAATCATGCACATGTTCCCACAAATCATGTAGTCTAGGGCAGCACCCCACCTCAAAGTTGGTATCTCAAATACTTATTTAATCCTTTCCACAGTAGTTGTGTTACAGACACCTCATCAACACTGGGTTTGCACTCAAAAACAACAATCCTCCCCTCTGTCAAACCCCACTGCCAGCTCTTTAAAAGGCAGTATTCTTCAAAACCACCCACAACACGTAGCTTAAGTTAAAAATTTTGCAAAAGATTGTTTTTAGCTTGGAAATGATAGTGCATTGAAATTGTAGTTCTAAGTCATTGCAGAACATTTTAGCAGCTGCTTTCTGCCCCTACCCTAATTTCCAGCTTCTCCCTTCCCATTTCCCCTCTTCTCAGTCCACTCAGGTGTTTTGGACTTTTTGCTGAATATTCAGCTCAGATAGAAGAATCAAATAATTTTTTAATCAAGCACTCAAATCACTGCTGGTAGGCTCATTTGACAGCTTCAATAACCAAGCACTCTTGTGAGAAAAGCCACCGACGCATGAAACTCACATATGCTGTGCAAAACCTGAAGTACTAATGCAACAAAATCACCAGGGACTCTCAACAGAAGACTACTAACTATATTGTGCAGATAAAACTAGTATTAATAACTCTAATGCACCATAGGAGACAATAAATTGAGGAAGAAAAGGGGGATGGTACTGAAAATTTCCCAGAAGCCCAAGCTCGGTACCTGTTTTCCATATGGATGAGTGAGTCTCAGGCATTGCAGTCCTGCATCAAAGTACTCTCTCTTCCAGTTATTCTCTGGATCTTCGAATAAGTGAGGTCATTTCTTGTGGTTACCCAAGGGGTACAAAAGCTAAACGTTTCCAAGAGGTAGCAACCATGCAGAACCACTTGGATGACTGAACAATCTGGTGCCTAGCCCTGACAGCACAGAAATACCAGAGCAAAATTCCCTTTTCTGGAGGTCTAAATCTTTCTGCTAAGTATAAAGAAATAAAGGTGTTCTCACATGACAAAAATCTGAAGACAGGTGCCACATGGAAACACTATCACACAAAAAGGTATTTTCAGTTTCAGGCAAAAGCCTAACTGCTTCTCTGTGCTTATGCAACACTGTGTTTCTAGAACTACATCAGGATCATAATATTGCTCTATCTAGTCCAAACTTGACGTTGGGGATGCCTCCCCCATTTGGATGGTATACAACTGAATTTCTAAGGAGTTAATTTTCCAAAGTACTGAGCACTGATACAGCCCACTCTCTGTCTTTGACATCCACAAAAATTTTACCACTAACTTCAGTGCAAAAATCATTTGGACAACAATGGGTGCACTTAAAAATTCCACATGGAGATATTTGTTACAGAAATATGAAGACTGGCATAAACGCAGTCTGAACAGAAACGTTGAGACTGCAAGCACCAGGAGAAACAGAAGGACAAAGAGTTTAAAGAAGGGCCTGTATTGCTAACAAAGACCACACTCCCATCCTCCTTAGCACACGAGGAAAACAGGCAATGGATGCCAAGCTGACCTAAGATTTATGGAAGATGGAGTAAGCAAGGCTCTGCTGCAAAGCACAACCCTGCAACCACTGCTGAATCCTAAAGGGCACAAAAGAACTCTCCCAAACCAGGCTTGCTACATCAAGAACACCAGAGACTTGACATTAGGCTTGTTTTTCCTCTATGTCACACACAAGCGATCCTTGCCAAACCACTTGGATGTACACCTTCTGGTGCTTGTGGGTATGTGGGTACAAGTACGCAGATGACAGAAATCTATGACAAAATGAGTGTCAGCACTTATTTAAAGATTTTTTTGAGTAAATAATTTCCCCTTCCATAAAACTTCCCACTGAATTTTGTGATGCTGATTTCCCTGCACACCCACAACTTCCGTGATACCTAGCCCCTACCTGCACCAAAAGATGAGCCCATTTAAGTTTCCTTCATAAATTAAAACCCTTCTGCTTGTCCACAGCACCTCACCATTCTCGGAGTTGCTCAGGTCACAGACTCTAGGTTCTCCTGAGTAGGAAACTTCTTCATCAAAAGCTACTGCAGCATTTCATGTGAATTCCTGTTTTCTACAGCTCAGGTAGTAAGGACTGAGCATTTAGCCAAGTAGGATAACAGGATAGACTATCATATAACAATTGACAAACTATTTACACTATTTCTCACCATACTACTATCATGGTCGAAACTTTAATGAAAGAAGATTTTCGCCACTTAGGGTAAAAGGGAGATGCTTCCAAATCTAATGGTACTTTTAGGTATCTTAAAGTGAATTTTCCACTTCATAGGAAGATTCTGGTGCCAACCTGTATCTTCTGTTCTTCATTTATGATAAAATAGACAGTTAATGAGCCACTTGTATATGCCACACAAAAGTGAGATGCTGCAGTGCCAAACATTTTAGTGTCCAAGTCTGTTGAAGAAAATAGCTTTAAAATTCACACACATTTAAAAAACATAATCTACACTACAAGTAAGACCAGACATTGACATTCGTATCTGCAATAGGCTGTCTAAAAGACACAAGGCATCTCCCAGCCCAGCCTCCACCAACAAACATTCAGCCCAGGAATTGTATCCAGCTTGTGTTGGAATGATACATTTCCTCCTCCCACTTTCTTTTCTTGACAAGATTAGTTTCCCTGGGATGAAGGGAAAAGAGAAGCATGTGGCAGTGATGCATGCAGTCCTGCTTCTGTGATAAGCGGAGACTGCAAACCCATCATGCTGAATCCTGCCAAACATCTGCTCATGTGAACTAGATTACGAGAGTTTCTGTTGGTTGTTTATTTAAATTATTCCAGGGAGCTGAATTTACATCTCCGAACCCTACTTTGCTTCCTGCATTTCAAATTGTTTACACTAATTTATTTGGCTGTAAGATTCCATTTAGAAGGAAAAGAAAGCTCCCCAAACTCTGTCAGTATTTACATGCAATCTAATGTAGTAAAAGAATGACACCCAATATGAATCTCAAGAAAAATTTGTAACACATACAACACTTGAAAAGATGAACTCTAAAGGTCAGATGCTAACAGTGGATGGATAAAACCTGTCCTACCTTGTGGATGAACTTAACATTAAGAATGCTGTTACTTGTCTTAATGAGACACCCCTAACATTTGATACTCAGTGAAAGACATTAAGATTTTGATGCTTTTTGAGTTCAATCTAGTCATTAATAGAACTCGGGGGAAGAATGGTAGATACAAACACAAACAAATGCTACTCAACACAAGACAAACATGTCAAGCTCTAGGCAGCCTTCATAAAGAATGCTCCACTTTAAGCAAACAGTGATTAGTCACTTCTTGCTCCTCTGCCAAAAAATGGTCCTCTCTCACTTATGTACTTTATGGAAAACAACATTTTGAGATTGGACTTCCAGGTCCAAAATCCCAGCTATGGGCCACTTCAGGAAACAAAACTTTCTCCTGAAAAAACAATAAAGACTATTAACATTTAGGTAAGCATCAAACCACCTCAAACTATTTAAAAGCACGAAGAAATGAGAAAGTAAGATTTTATCCTATGGGGGATCGTGTGCTTCAAGCACAGTCAGAACTAAGCTGTGAAAATTAAAATACAACTGTTCTAAAATTTTGAACAAATTAGAATTCAACTTTTTGTTTCATAACTCCAAGTTATTGTGCTGATAGCCCTTTCACTTTAGGCATGAAAAAAATCAATAAAACAGACCATTTCCATGGATATTATCCAGACTTCCCAACTTCAAATAGGACCACAAAAGGTTACACAAAGGACAAGGAAAAGAACATTGCCCTGGCATCACTGTTGAGTTTAGAGAAATTTTGGCTAGCAACAGCAATTAAACTGGGTTATAGGATTTAAATCTGGTGCCCCGAGACTAAGTTGATTCCTAATTCAGCTACAACTTTGCACAGAGAGTGTGGTGAAATTGCAAGGTGATACTCTTTACATATTTTTCGTGAAGGCCAATCTAATCATCATGTGGTTTACTAATATAATCATACTGTGGGTCCTGAGCTCTTAACTGTATTACTGTATGCATGCCTGAACTTTTTGTGTCATGAAACACTTGCGAGACCTCACTATTTCGTGGTAAATTTGGTCCTACTATCTGGCTTAAACTGTTACCTGCTTGGCATTCTCTGAACTATCCAGCGTCACTGTTCTGCCACCAGAAAGATTTAGCTCACACGCAACTTCTCAGATGTTTCACTCCTGCTGGTTTCTGTGTGTAAAGGTGCTGATTTTAGAAAAAGGTGCCTCAGCTGTCCTCTCCATAACACAGACACTTCTTACATGCATGGATGCATGTTGAGAGGGAATGACACAGCCTCCCAGCGCCTAAGCTTGTTTTCATCTTAGCATTAGGATCTATCCTGGTTTTGAGCATTGTATGCTTCTAACCAAAGGGACTGTCTGTGTATGTTGATGCTTCCATTCAAACTTGTACACTCCATGCTTATTTCCATGGATGCTGCTGATAATATCTAAAGCAAGCAATTTTTTCTTGTTAATTCTATTATTGTCTGCTTTGCACTATTTTCTTTTCCTGTAATTAGCTCTCTGCTAATTACTCCACCCTGTTGTGCCATAGAGCATCCTTTCTTAGGCATTTGCCATTTTAGCAGAAGCACACTGCTCCTGGGGTTTGCTTACTACAGCCCCAGGCCCCCTCCTCCCAAAGCTTGCTACTTCTTATCCAACTACGCATATGCAAACTCATGATTTCCACTGGTCTCCAGAACAGTACTGTCAATGTGGGGCAAAAGTTCAGACAGACATAAAATCTCACCAATTAGTGGGCATCAGCAGTTATGGGTAGTAAAGCCAAAAGCTTGGTGGGGTAGGCTGCTACAGTTGCCCAGGAAAATCTGCAAAGCAGCGTGCACTGCTTTTAAAGCTGCCTGCCAAGGGAAGAATGCAAATGTCCAGCCTCTGCTCACAGCATGACTAAGTTGGTAGCTTTTCAACTGGAAAAAACCCCTATTCACTTCTCATTCCTGTCCTTCCTTCAAGTGTATTCCACCCGGCCTTCCAGATGGCCCCCTTCGCGCTGAACTTGTGCTCACATCTTTTGCTGAGACGAGATGTCTCACATTGGCTCCCCACCACAAGCTGTGGAGAGGACACTCTCCCCAGTCCTTGACAAAGTAGAGTTGAAAAGCCCACCTTTCCAGCTTGTTTGTCAGCATAGCCTCTCCCCCCTCCCACAGAGTACACAGTTCTTTACACTGCCTCCCACAACAATAAAAAAGAAAGGCTTTAGCATTTCTCGGCAATCACATTAACTTTGATGAATTGTCTGGCAGTGGCACCTGCTGCTAAGGATACAGATGTACAAGATGAACTAAAAGCCATTTCTCCATAAAGCAGATGATATCGCTGCAGATACGTCACTGTACAAATACGTATTTTTTCTGTCATCTGACCAATGATTTTTGCTTCGGTATAGGCATCAATAAAATAGCTTTGGGGGACAAATAACACCAAATAAACTTTGCAGAAATCCTAGTAATGAAACAGAGAATATAAGGAAGAATTTCCTTATGTTTCACTTAGAGAAGCTGTTCTTCATTTTGAGTGAAAATTTGCTGTATTTAAAACATTATTAAATACAGCTCCAGGAAAAAAGAAAACAAACAACCTGACATGCATTTCACAATAATAACTTGAGTATTATTACAACTGAGTTGTGCTCTGTGGCTACAAACCCTTTCAAATGGAAACACATACACATTCAAATTATTAGTTCAATATCAGTTCATAATCATTTCAGCAAAGCAGATCAAAAGTTCAGAAAGAATTACCGTGCACCAAGCATGACATCCTGCAGAAAAATCTCCCATTCTGGTTGGGACTTCAGAAATAACTACAGTAGGATAGCAACTAGAATATTCATTAATAGGTGTATGCAACACCCAATATATATTGCAAACCCTGAGGGCATATTTGTCACTTCCACAAGGACTATCAAGGGAGTTAAAAGTGCTGCATACATTTTTGTTTATTTATTTTTTTTTATTTTATTAACCTTCAGTGTGAATTTTTTTTAAGGTGGGCACATGACAGCAACATAAAAGTTGGTTCTTCAGTTCCTCATCTGACTGCTTTGGCTGTTCAGAACATACAAAGCAACTGCAAAGCTGCTATCAAAACAAGTTGGGGATTTTTTCCACATCAGGCACATTCTGTCCCAGACCGCATCATTCTGGTATAGATGGCCCAAAATGGATATAGGGGCTGCTAAGGGCAGGGATAGGAAAGGAGAGCCAGGTCAGCCACAGGAGGGTGTGCTCTTCAGGTGTGTTAACTAGTCCATGATGAGATCCCATTACAGGTAGTAATTCAGAAAGCATTATTTTAGATTAGCTCGCAGGTTGCTCTAAGTTCTGTAAAGGATAAAAATTCCTCTTGTGCATATCAGTTCTGGCTATAGTTACGCCACCTGTCACAAACATGGGTCTTCCTTTCCAAGAACTCTGCAGGATGTGCACAAGGATTAGACTTCTATATGGCTCGTAAGAACATTTGCACTTATGTTAAACAGGATTTAAATTTTATTTCTAGAAGATAAGAGAAATCAACCACTAAATGAGGGGCTTCTAAGCTATGCAGTATTGGCCAATGTCCGGATTAGTTGGGTCAATGCTTTGGCCTAGTGTGGTAATTTTTTGTCATGCCTATGAAGTACAGCCCCTTTTGAAAGTGTTGCTGCTTTTTAATTCTCAAGACTTATAAAATGATTTGGCAAACATCTGTAGTGAAATCTGCTGAAGAAATGTTAAAATAATCTTTTTTCAATTTTAATTTGAGGAATCTTTTTTCAGGGTCTGTAGATTATGGGATGCTTTTGCTTTGTCTTAAAAGGTTTGTCATTAGAAAAATAGAGCAGAGGACCTTGAGACAATACCTAGAAAGACATTAACAAAGTTTTGAGGAGGATTTTGCAAGTATAGAATTTTTAACTGAAATAATGATTTCCAACCATTACTCTAGGACAAGTTACAACTGCCCTACAATGCAGCCAATCCTCAAAGGACTCTGGCCTCCTATATCTTTGGTCCAGGCTTGTAAGTGTAGTTTAAGCTTCCTAATAAAAGATCTAGGTACCCCAATACCTTTCCAAAACTAAACATCTGTCTTTTTCTCTCTGATCAAGGCATTGTGCCAAAAACCTAGAAGACAATCTTCCATATTGGTGTACGCCTTAGTGGGTACCAAATGCCTTGCATTTTGTTGGTCTAATTTCCATTTTGTTATCAATCTGCACACTGTCTGCCAGCAATATTCTCTCTAACAAAGTGCTCCAGCAGGTTGATCCATCAGATCCTATTCTGTAACAGGCTGAACATGACCAGAGGTGTTTAGCTCTTCTTACGGCCTTTCCCGGCCTTGTGTTGTTTTACCAGACAGCCTCTGCCATTGCACTCAATCCTCTTCCATCAACACTTTGAATTGTTTGCCCCACAGGTAAAATTCATAGCTTATGCTTGTCAACATGGTGCTTTTGGTGTTGGCAGAGGAAAGCTTATAGGCAGAAAAGCACCAAGAGTCTGCTGCTCACATGCCACCTCCTGGCATATCAATCCCGCATAGTCACGTCCCCACAAAACATAAGCCTAACAGAACGGCAGCATGTCAGCTACAGAAATTATTTTAGGATCATTCATAATATCCTGCTAAAGACAGGGCAATTTTGAGAGAGAAAAAATTGACACATACCATTTATGCAGTTTTTATCTGACCTTGCTCACATACCTCTTGGCTATTTGCAATTCCTCCTATAAGCCATGCCAAGCCTTGTATTCAGAAAAGTCTCTCATGATGGGGCTTCCTAAATTATCCTTAATGGTAAAGACTTGATACTTCACAGCACAGTTCTGGCTGAAATAATCTAGGAAGCACATGCTCTGAAATTCTCAGCGAAGACATGAGATTGCCCGATGCCTGGGACCAAATTTTTGGTGCCTCTTCCCACTCCACTCCAGCTGTCCCACTACACTTCTCAGATTGAAGTGGGAGTGCTGACAGAATACTTCTGAGATGGGAGCAGAAGTCATCCCGGTCAGGGCTCTTCTCAGATCCTCACAGGCTAAAGGCTATTTTAAATGTGCTGATTATCAGGCATGCGGATGCCTCCACAGGCTGAGCACTCCAGACTGGAGAAAGAGAAAACCCTCTGTCAATAAATGTTGGACGCTGCTCTCCCTTCAAACTCTGACAGACACCTCTTGCAAGTGCCAAGAATATAAGAACAGGGCACAAACATAGCGATAGCCTCCATGGTATACAATCCCAGCCTCCAGCAACATGTGTTTCAGGAAATTCCCAAGCTGGAACTGGTATATTTATGTTTAAATGCTTTTAACAGATCTGCTGGACTACTATTGTCTAATTGCATTCAGCACCCAACACATCTAACAGCAATAACTTCCTCAGGTTAAGTAAACACAGTGTGAAAAAGCCCTTCCCTGTTTTGCATTTGCCACCTGACTGTTCAAGTGGTTGTCCTACAACTTTTGTACCATGAGAAACTGAGGATAACCAATCATTCCTGACTCATGTCTCCATGTTGTTTACAACTTCCAAAAGACTACATATCCACCAAACCCCTTTCCTCTGCCCAGCTTCTATTATCCACAAAAGCATCAGCTCTAGTTGAAGGTACAGGTTCTCCAACACTGAGCACTTTGCTGCAGAGGATTAAGGACATCAGTTTTCAACTCAAAGCATATAATTGTGCAGAATTATAGAACCACAGAATTAGGAGAGACTTGAAAAGACCACACGGCTCACAGTAGAACAGGTCATATCTATGTCACCTCAGACAGACATTTACTTCATCTATTAACAAACCCAAATCTTCTATTCTGTGATTGCAGGCTATTACTTCTTACCCTACACCTACAAAGAAGAGCTCCTCTCTTCCTATTTCCAGCAGCCATTTACACGTTTGCAAAATTATATTAAATATCCTTAGCAATCTCTTATTTACCAAAGAACTCCAATTCATGCAATCTTCTGTTTAGATTTTATTTTGACCTTGATCATTCTCACTGCACTCGTATCAAATTGTCCAGTTGATCCACATCTTTCAACTGCAGCTCCCAAAGTCTGAACTATATCCCAGCTGAGACTCTACTAAGTGCCAAAGGAATGGATCATTGCACAGGTCTCACGGGCAATATGAACTGGTATTGCATTGCAAGAGGGCTTCACCTTTTGAAGCAACACAGCATTCCCGACTTAAATTCACAATAACCCCCAGATCTTCTCTTATAGGCCTACTTGTACTTATACAGTTGATTACCTCTCAAGTGAAATATATTGCATCTATCCATTTTTTTCCAGGCTGTTTTTCCAATTTGTCAACATAATTTTGGCTACCAAATGCATCTTCTCTATTTCCCACCCCCCTCAGAAAATGAACTGAACACTACTTGCAACAAAGTAGATGGGGATGCAAACACTTTCAGATTCTAAAAGAGCATTTTTAAAATCGAGCTATGAATCAGGGTCTGAACTAGCTTCAAAATAGTTCCCTCTAAGTCTCACAGGTGCAGCTCATCTCTAATGAGGTTTCACAGGATAATTAAAACCTGACAGCTTGGGCAAACATCCAAATCTTCAGTTATTCACCTTAGCTGACAACTCTGGCAGATAGTTTGAAGTGTTGTAATTCCTAACAAAAAGGGTGCATAATATCTGGGGCCACTGACAGAATATTTGAGATACCTCTCATTGCTTTATCCAGAGTAGGCGAAAATGGCATTAGGTAAAGTGCTGCAGTTAGAAAGAACTTTCTCATGTTTTTGTTATTTTAGGCAGCTCTGCTATTGGTACAAGGACACCAACAGTTTTGCCATGTCACTTCTTTAAAATACCCATTCAACTATTTATTGTGCAGTGCTGATGACTAACCTAACATCCTGCAACATATTTCTAACTCTTACTGAGCCTCCCAAAAGGGGAACATCCAGTGAGGCCAGCACACAGGACACGGGTAGGCAGAATTACAGCATCTATTCTTGTCCTCGGACTTTATTCAACTCAGGGAATATCCTTTAAACTATCCACAGTCTATATTCACCCTCTATAAAATGGCATTAGTGAGAAGAACACAAAACTCTTGTTTCAGAAGTGGGATGGCCCTCTAGGAGTGGTGCACTGGCAGTTAATTTGGCAGTTCTGAAGGGGTAAAGATGGCATTAGCAGTTACATTCGTGATAAATAGATTTTACTCCCATAGCACCTCTGCTGTAAAATCATCTTCATTGTACAGATTGGAAAACTGAAAAGAAGAAAATTAGGTGACTCAATTCAATAAGCAAGGCTGAAATAGAATCCAGGTCCTGCACCCAAGCCTAGCGCATTACATACTAAGATGTCCCAAGTAAAATAAAACTATACAGATTTAAAAATTCCTGATGTTTGCAAATCATCCTGTAACTGCACCTAACACCTCACTAACTTATCTTACCGCATGGAACTGCTTTGACTTCTGCAGTTTTATTCCTCATCTTACAGCAATATGCTTCTCACTTTATAAAGTTGTTTTTCCATGTGAGATTTCCCAAATTCACTTTGGTTACCTGTTACAGATCAGCCTCCCAATGCGGAGCTGCACGAGAAAACAGTATCCTTTCCTCTGAATATCAGCAACGTTCAGGGATGTAAGCTGTGCCAGGGCACAAGAAGAGAAAAAACAAAAGAGGCACAAATAGCTTTGGCAGTTGGTTTGCTGAAGTCTACCACTGGTACACAACACCATGCTAAGCTATTCAGCCCGTCTAACATAAGGCCATCCAGCAGTACCTGGGGACAGCACAGCTGTAGGTGCCTGTGTTACGTGTAAAGTGCAGGTGCCTGCAGCCGTACCAGGCACACAGGGGTAGCACAGAGCAGATCAGCACAAGGGGATGCACTGAGAGTGTCAGACAAGCATGTGCAGCTGCATCCCAGGGCCTAGAAAGAAAACAGATGAATGCACTGTGCCTGGCTGCGAGGTTACCACTTATGGATTTGCATAGTTTTGCCCTGGGCACTAATGGAACAGACAATCTGCATACGCGGCTGGCGTGGGTACTTCTAGCAACATGGAATCTAGCAACTCCCTCTGGAAGGAGGATCATACAATTATTCAACTCACAGGGTATGCAGAACTGCAGGAACACAAACTTCTCAAAGTCTTACTAGCCTAGTCTTACTGGCCTAGAGGATTCATATTCAAAATGTCTCAGGGACAAAAAAAAAAAACAAACCGAACCCCAAAAAAGGGGTTTTTTACCGCTTTCAAAGGTAATGTTGGTCACAAAATCTTTGGTAGCATCCTAAGACGACTTTCAAGAAAACATCCTGGCTCACTCCTTCATGAAATTGTGCCACTTTTTAAACCACTGAGAATAATCATCCATCTGAACTCTGTCAGAACAGGATTTAAACCTGTTTTGATCTCATGCCACAACATTGACAGAGTTTGAAGCTTTAGAGAGGTCTTTCAGTTAAGCATTCATGTTTTCGGTACTATTTTTTAAAAGCACTTAATGCAGGAGGCCTTCAAAAGACTAATAACTATTTATATATCTAAATTCCCAGGAATTTCCAGGCTAGAAAGTTTCTGGGAAAAAAAATTACCTGCCATGCAAAAATCAAGGACAAACACTTCCACAAAATAGTGTTCAGGTGGGAATGAGCAGTACACCCTTCTAATCACAATATATCATTCCAAGTCTCTGGAATCTTGTAAGGTGTGAAGCTACAAGTCTCTGTGAAGCTGAATACGCACAGAACAGACACTTTTTAAAAGTCATCTTTGGTTTAGGGGGAAAATCTTGCATGGTTCAGTAGATTTTTAATTATTCACACTCAAATAACTACACTCCTACTGGAAATCAAAATATTAATGTACAATACCTTGCTGAGGGTGTACAAGCAAGACAGGTCCCTCCCAGAGTATCAGCGGTGCTGGGCTCGGACTCATCTCAGCTAGCTGCTCCCCTCCTCTGTCTGTCTGCAGAGCTCTCGCAGTTGGTCTCGCATACACCGAGAGCTGAGCCCTGATTCATGATTTCAGGCTCCAGCCATGGAATGCAGGCATTGAAAACCCAGAACTATTTTTACCTCTGAGCAGCCGCAGCATTTCTACCCCATAAAGACTTCTAAAGCTAATGCCTTACCCTAAACACACACACCCCTGAACCTAACCAGCTAAGATGCACGGTTCTCTGGCATTTAGTATGGTTTTTAAACTGCGCAGTTGCTATCAACAGGACAAAGCAGCTCAGCCCCTGACATTATTGTCAGCCCTCAGAAGTCAGACATTTGATCCCAGTTGTCAAAATTAGAAATTCCTCAGAAATGCTTTGCCCCAGGAGATAAGATTAGCTCAGAGCAATGACTGTCTGTACAGTTTGTCTTGTATACCACCAACCCCAGCCTGCATTTAACAAATATGGAATAACATCTTCAGCTAACTGACAGACTGCAGACACAAATAAAAATCACTACACATTTTAAGGATAACCACAAGGCCATGGCAATCCCAAAAAAATTCACAAAACAGATAATGAATGGCTTTTTATATACAACATCCAGAAATATGCAATTGTCTTTAATAAATTATTAGCAACAAATCAGAGCTAGACATCTGAAATAACTTTTCAAGATTATACTGAGAAAACTGACACTAGAAACTTTTACAAATGTGCTATCTTGAATCTACAGGATTCTGTAAGTATGCTTCAGAAATACAAAATACAATCTAGTCTTACTGTGGAGGAATAAATAAGAAAAAAAGAGGCAATCTGATTTTTGCATAAACAACTATAATCGACACAATATACAAGCACTTTGGCAGAGACCAGTACACAAGCAAGTGCGTAGCTGAACATACATAAGAGGTCTAAATACCTCAGAACCAGTAGACTCACCAACTTAACTTGCTCATATGTTGTTTTAGGCAATGAAAAATAACTGTAGGCATTTCTCAGAAATATGTGTTTAAAACACAAGAGGCATGATTCAAAACTGACAAAAATACCGAAAACAGTCAATCAGTAGTTCTTAACCTGTGGAAGCATGTGGAGGCTTAGGTAAGAACTAACACCTCAACATCTTATATGAAAAGATGGTCCCGGCCATCTTAAGTTTTCAGGGTGATAAAAAAAATAGTCTGCAAAGGGTGACACTGCCTAGTACATAGGAAGACAGTTACAATTACCATTAAGCAGCAGATGCCCCAACCTAACGAGCAACCCAGTGTGTCTTAGGGGCAGCAACTCCTGTAAGGTCCCTTCAAAGAGCAGCTGCAATGGAACCTATTGTACACATGTATACCTAGAGTAACCTGAATGCTACATGTAACTTAAAGACAAATTCTTGACCAGATATACCCAAAGCTGTGGCAACCAGCATTCTGGAGATACTCTGAAAAAGTTACACAATAATTACACGAATATTTCTCAGATCACCCACAACTGAGTACTTCTAGTATCATGCAGACTGATTCTGCAGCTCTGAAGAATCTGGCCCTTTTCAGCAAGACCTTGTACCGAGAATCTATCTTTTGCTGTTTCATACTCACAGAGTCTATTAAGAAAGTGTAGGGAGAGCATAAGGAAAACAGCAATGAAGAAGACCCTTTTGGTGAATGAGAAAGCTACAGTTAGGGTGTGTAGAAGAACATGAAACATACAAGAGGGCCAGATCTGACATCAATGACCTAAAGCTCAAAAAAGTTGTTAAACAAATAAAGGAGCAATACAAGCTTGTAATGTCCAGAAGGCTAAGCCACTTTAGCCTGCTGCTGTGGGAAACAAAGCAGAAGAAATGCTGTTGCTGTGAAATCGTGTCCCTGTGAGAGATTATTCTCAGTGAACAGCCTTCTGCTATTTCTGCAATGAGCTGACTCTCCAGAAGTCCTTTTCATTTGCAGTGAGGTTCTGGAAACCCCATCAGCTACAAAAAGTCAAGAGAGAGTAAGCCTAGCCAACAAAAACCCTATGCAAGTAGCTTCACAGTTTCTATCACTTTTCACCTAAGAATTAGGAAGTACATGCTCCTACCAGCTAAATTATTATGAGTTCAAGAACAGACAGTGCCTCAAATTATTTGCTCTCACAAATAAGAGAAAGTGTAAAAGACTGGTGTAAACCCCATTCCTTTCCAGCAGAATATTTAGGGTTCTCTTTGCATATTACCAAATAGAATTCAAAGGGGAAAAAAACCCCTACATTAATACAAACCTAAGGCTGCCTGATAATACCTTCTGCTTTTAATATCTCATTCAGCAAGCTTCAAACTTCTTGAAAACCAGAAGGTGAAGAGCCAAGTATGAATTTTTAACCAGGCTCCCTTGGAGACTGCCAACACCAGATAGGAAATTATTCATCATTCTCATAGAAACAGAGAATCACAGAATGGTTCGGGTTGGAAGAGACCTTAAAGATCATCAAGTTCCTACCCCACTGCCATGGGCAGGGACACCTCCCACTAGACCAGGCTGCTCAAAGCCCCATCCAACCTGGCCTTGAACCTTCTCCCAGCTAACTCATTGGTTCGTATAGTGATGCTGAGGAATGGTCAGAGGAGTGTCTAAAACTGGCAGTAGCAATATGAGGCCATCTCCGAGGGCCTCAACATTTCCTTATTTGTTCCTAAATGAAGAGTTTAAAATATTTATTTAGACACTTGCTTTTAAAAGCCAATCTTTTCCCCTCTTTTCCTCAACTTTATCAAATATGGAAGTGGCTTGGGATCAATGGTCAAAAATAAAAAAAAATACCTACACAAAGCACAAAAACAGGTTTTACATATCAGAAAACGAAAACACCAAAAGTAATGTAGCATTCACCATGACAATTACCAAAGAGGCTTTAATATATAAGAAAGGAGGAAGGAGAGGAAACAAATGAAAAAAGTAGCAATTTTGGGTATCAAATTCCAGCAAGTTTTAAAGTTTTTGCTCTTCCAGAAAATCCACACTATTCATTTCCCTTCTGAGAATTAGCACCATGTGAGGCATCTTTTAAGACATTTTCAGGCATAATGAAGAAATCCCAAATCACTTTTTCATAAAAATCCTATATGCTTATAGATATATAAGAGATATAATGAACTTATCAATCATTGGTGTTAAACAGTCCATGCAACTGAAGACCAACAGAAAAGGTAATTTGAAAGCAATTCGTCAATTTTATAGTTTCAATTTTCAGCAAGAATAACAAATTATTATAAATAGCAGTTATAACGCAGAAACTCAGGGGCATCTCCAGGTCTTTCTGTTATTTTTCAAGAAGTGGATACTTTTCAGGCTGTGGATCCTGCTTAAAAAGTGACGGGAACAACCTGACAGCTGATGTAACTGCTGTCACTTTCTAGCACTGCTCTGGGGAGATTGCACAGGAAGGAGAGGAAAGGAAGAGATTCCTAAAAAGGAGGTGTACTTCTAGATTAGATCCCAAACTAACTGCCTGATAAAGCTTTTGCACTTGCATGCAGACAGAAACTAAATATGAGAAGACACCCACAATGTGCATTTCTTCCCTCTTCTTCAGCAGCCTCAAGTGCTAGTAATTGAAAACAGTTATCACCACTACCCATCCAAAATGCACCAGCATGAAAGAGACAAACATCTGCAGAGCTACCAGGAGCCAGGTTTGCAATCACAGTGCAGGACAGTCGCTAATCGCGGCTTAATTTGTGTTCATCTCATTGCAGCATTAATGCCCAGCGCCATAAGAAGTTTTACCCACTTCACAGGGGTGAGATGTTCACAGAATCAATCCCACTCGAGAGGCAGAGGCCAAGAACTGACCCACCTGCACTGATGCAAATCCAGACTGCAAACAAGGAAAAGCTCCAATTGTGAAATTTGCACTTATTCCTGTTTCAAAAAGGAAAACTGGAAGTCGTATCTCTCAGCTTCTGCTTAGGGCCTGCACTGATGCAGTCACGTTGCTCAATGGCTTCTAAGCAGAGTCAGGACACTCAAGAATTATCACTATATGTCTTATTTTTTCTACCATTTCCTAAAGCATTTTCTCTGAGCTACTGTTGAAAAAGAAGACTCTGCTAATATTGCTCTGACTTAGAACTCCTCTCCTTCATGAACTCAAGACCTTGCAACCCAGCTATTTAATATATAAATTATCTGAATGTATTGCCAAAAAGAAGTGCAATTATTAAAACTGAATGTGCCTGCAATAGTAAGGGCACTCATTTTTGTGTATAAAAGACTCGTCCGACAATGAAATCTGAGGATGTGTGTGTGGTGCTGTTGCATATGTTAGCAGCAAAGCTTAATTCTACTCGCAACAGAAACACAGAATTCCCTGCAACAATAAAATGTCAAATTAGCAACAGAAAATGCCAACTTTTTAAATTCAGTACTGAAGCCGACTTCCCATGTGTTTACCTTTAATTTTGGCTTCTTTTTTTGTTATATGTTACTTGTCAGATAATGCAAAATGCATCTAATCAGGGTTTTTTTTTCAGAAATTCTTGTAGATATTCTCCCTAAATTCTTTCTTAGATCACATCTTGGTTTTTCTCTCTTCATTTCTTCCCTTTATTTCACTCTTCTACATCAAGAGCTAAAATGTAAGCCATCTCTGTAAAAATATATATATAAATAAGGAATGTCATAGCAGCCACTGAAAAAAAATAATAATCTCCTGTGCTGCTACATTCATGTAACTGCTCCTTGTCCGGTTTCTTAAACACAAATTGAGAGGAAATGAAGGACCAAATATAATCATAACAAGACAGTAACATAAATGTTCAGCATTTTAACTTTTCTAAATGGAATCACACATGCAGTGTACAACAGAAAACAAACAGACAAAAAATTACCCTTCATCCTCAGGTAATTAAATTTTGAACAGTGCATGTAAAAAATGCTATTTAGCTTGTATGACTTGTAGCAGGTGCCTTCCTTAAAGTCTCCTTTATAAAAGTCTCCTTTTATAAGTAGCAGTGGCTGTCCTAAGACATTTTTCAGCA
Source organism: Arenaria interpres (assembly GCA_013399435.1). Lineage (NCBI taxonomy): Eukaryota > Metazoa > Chordata > Aves > Charadriiformes > Scolopacidae > Arenaria > Arenaria interpres. The sequence goes on from VXAK01000029.1 coordinate 218,481, forward strand.
CTTCCAGGCTTTCCAGAGAGGAAGACTAAGAAAGCAATACGGTTTTTTTTGTATTTGTGTGAATAGCCGTTGATTCAGTGTAGCATTTCCATACTTTGCATACTTAACTGTTTCCCAGTTACATCCAGTAGATTATTTCATATTTACCCAGGGCTGCCACACATCTGAGAGTCCTAACCATATCCAGTGTGCAGAGCAAGTACAGCAGCATGCAGTTAGCCCAGTATTTTTCAGAGTAGGCTAGCAGTCTGAGGACAGCTGTTAACTGTGTTAGCTCAAAGTTGCCACTTTTTTTGTGGCTTATCTGCTATGCTTCTAACACAGGACAGCTAATGCCCTCAGTTCTGAGGAAAGGGTACCAGAATGGTACATAGTGCAAGAGGTTCTTCTCTGGGAAAGCTAAGTGGTTTATGAACAGGGATCGCCATAGGGATCAATAACTGAAGCTGTGATCAAAGGAGACAGGCGAACCTTGATCAAACACAGTGGGACATCTTTTATCTGATGGATCAAATCTGGAAAGGGTATCTCTCCAAGAGGATAGGTTGGATTCCACCAGTTTCTCAGCAGCAGACAATGTAACACTTACTACCCAAGAAACAAATTTGAGAGATATATCCAACATTCTGCAGGACTCTGCAAAAGTCTCATCACCTAAAGGTGGGATTCAAGAGAGATCCAATAGCAGTCAGTTTAGGTGACTGAATGGGCAGCTGCTACCTGAAGACACCAGGTCCCTGGAAAAGAGCAGTTCACGAGAGAGACAGATATTGGAAGGAGTACCTAAAGGTTAACGGCACTGCACACACACCACACGGTTACAGACCATGACAGCCTTACCTAGACATACACTGTAGCTACCAGCAAAACAGCAGCTTAAACGTGTATGTATGTATACGCTCTTGTTTTCCAAGTGTTTACCACCTGCATCAAAGTGTTTTTAGGAAAAAATTTCTGAAAGTGCTTATATCACAATTACTTGTCACCAATTTTTTTTATTCCCTGAAGTTTACTGGATCTGGGAGACTGTTTGTTCTCTCTAGGTGTATCAGCTGATTTACTAAAACATAACACCCTCACATATGTCTTTAGACAACCAAAGCTACCAAAATAAAATTACTATGGTGTTGGTAGTAAACACTATTACTAACATAGGGATTCCAAAAGCATTACGTACCTAGCTTATTTATAATCTTTGGAAAAAGCTACTGACTAACAGGTAATAAAATACACATTCAATTTCTTTAGTTTGTGCTGTCATACACCTTCTCTGCAAAAAATATATAGTTTCCACAGGAGTGCAGAAAATAATTTATTATGACTAATATTATTATTTCCTCATGAAAGTAATCTACAAAGAAAGCTATGGATTCAGAAAAGAACATTAACATATACTTAACTAAGCAAAGGAACATCCCTATCTCATACACAACCCTGTAAACAAGAAGTGAGAATCAGGGGGTTCTCTACTGCTGTCTGATGAGGTTTAGCCAAGGCTACGTTGCATTTTTTCCTGAACTGAGACACACAAAGATAAAAAGCGGGATATTTCCTGCTCTTCTAGACCAAACTGCTCTCTTTAGTATGAGATAAACAACCAACCTCTATTGAGTATTAGCAGTCCACTATTTCTGGGGTGCCCTGCATACTCAGCAACATGGCCTCTACAGTTACAAAGATGATAATGCCACCTTGGGTTCTGTGCAGGTTCTTGACCTCAGGAGAAATTAATTATTCTTCTTTATTCCTTCAGAATACACAAAAATGAAAAGGAAGTCGTATTTCTGCAAGCCAGAAGAACAACTTCCAAACGTACATATTTCCCCCCACTTACAAAGCCCATCAGGAATCAGTGAAAACATGCCAAGGAATGTTCAGCTCCTGTTCTGGAGAAATAAGAACCAGAATCTACAGTTAATGAAAACCCAAGCCATCCAATGTTAAAGTTTCTGCTACTGAGCCATGTTTCTGCTACAAACTGAAATCAGAGCTACACAGAGGTGAACACAGTTTCCCACTGTGTGGCTCATTAATGAACAGCATTAGTCATTTTACCATTTGGAATAAAATACTTCTGTGCATTTTCTCAACTACTATTGTTCTATCATTATCACAGAGGCTGGTATTTAGATTTTTCTTGAGTTCCTTGGCATCTAACAAAGATCTGTCAAATGTAACTTCTGGCCCTGCTTCACAGTTTAGCTTTAACCCATGCATGCTCGATTCCTTGTAAATAATAGTTTTTCCTAGAAGTAGTAATTTGCATAAATAGATGCATCATTGGGCTCGTCTTTAAGCACTGTAGATTGGCACAGCTCCAGCCACTTCTTCGGAACGCCACAGATTTATTCCTGCTGAGAAGTCAGCCTGTGTATTTAAAGGCTATAAGGACTGTAAGGCTCATGTTGTTTGCATCACACCAGCAACTGAACTTAGCAATCCACAGCCATAGACTGGATCAAGTCTTTCTTGACAGAGTTAGACACGTATAAAGGTGACAACAAATGAGCATGGCAGCAACGTCAAGGTGGTGAGTAAAGAATGTGAGTGGATTTCATAAACAACTGCCTACCTTTTTCTCTGGCACAGATAAAGACTCACTATCAAGATTTTCTATTAAACCTTTACAACACTAAGATCTGGATGTGCTGGAACTAACCCAATGCAGTGCACTGGAAAATTGTTAAGCCATAATCATTTTAGCTAAGAACATTGTATATATGACAGCTCCACCATTTTCATTACAACTTTGGCAAACATGGAAAGCTTTTTACTCCCCATTTAACAGCTATTTTTGTCAAGGCCAGCATCACAATTAATACCACAGTATTAGAGGCTCTGGCTGCATTTTAATCAGAACTAGTGTCTCCTTTTTCATTTTAGGCAGAAGAAAATTATTGTGACCTACCAGTTTCTCTGGCTGCAGCTGCTGCTGTTGCTGTGAGCGTACAAAGGGCACCCATCGGCATCCACAAGGGCAGGACAAGAAGAAAGCAATTCTATCTGTGGTATTTAATTCACAGATTTTTCTCTCAAGGCAACAGAGTATCTAACCAGGTAACTGAATCCGGGGAAACCGAAAGGCAAAAAACACAACAATCCCTGACTAATGTGCTACATCTGGTGCAAAAAAGACCAGGCATTTAAGTGGAACTCGAAGTGATGCTAGAGTCCCTGTTGCTGTCTCTCTGTGGCTTCCTACTTGCAACTGGTTACTTTTTCTTCTCTCCTCCCTGTTGTGGGCAGTGGCATTGGAAGAAACAGATGCGCTCAGTCTGTTAAAACATGGCTCCATGGCTGGTGTCACCACCACAATTTTGGGTTTTTTGAGAATTAGATGGTCTATGCGGCACCAGGCCTGCTGGGGTCAGACGGGGTTCATCCTTCTCAAAGGGGAAAGAGAGTCTTTGCCCATGAGCTAGCAGGGCTCATTGACAGAGCTTTAAACTAGACTTGATGGGGGAGGGGGATATTATCAGGGTTGCCTATGACAAGCCAAGGGACAACGCACCAAGGTTAGAGGGCCAGGGTCTACTAGCAAGGGTCCTCAGCCTGTTGCTCTGAGATGTGGTGGGTACGCTGCAGAACATTCAAAGTCTTACGGAGACAAGCCAGGGGCTCCAGAGGTAATAGGAGCCAACAGGAAAACACCTCAAAGGACAGCCGCCTGGAGAGTACCACACAGGAACTGCAGCCACTGCAGCCAGTAAGTCACCTTCAACAGGGACCCAGCTTAAGTGCCTCTATGCAAATGCACATTGCATGGGGAACAAAGAGGAGGAGTTAGAGACATATGCACGCCTCCAGGGCTATGATCTCTTTGGCATCACGAATATTGGAATGGAAGGATACAGGCTCTTTAGGAAGGACAGGCAGGGAGAGGAGCAGGGGGTGTCGGCCTCTAATCAACGACCAGATAGAGTACATGGAGCTCCACCTGGAGATGGATGAAGAGACAACTGAGAGCTTATGAGTCAGGATTAAAGGCAAGCTCATGAAGTTCAACCAGGCCAAGTGCATGGTCCCACACACGGGATGGAGTACTCCCCAAGCACAAATACAGGCTGGGCAGAGAATGGATTGAGAGCAACCCTGAGAGAAGGACTTGGGGGTGTTGGTGGATGGGAAGCTCAACACAAGCTGGCAATGTGCTCTTGAAATGCAGAAGGCCAACTGTATCCTGGGCTGTGTCAAAAGAATCGTGGCCAGCCCATTGAAGGAGGTGATTCCGTCCCTCTACTCCACTTTGGTGAGACCCCACCTGGAGTACTGCATCCAGCTTTGGAGTCCTCAGCACAAGAATGACATGGACCTGCTGGAGTGAGTCCAGAGGCGGGCCACAAAGATGTTCAGAGGTCTGGAGCATCCACAGGCTGAGAGATTTGGGGTAGTTTAGTCTAGAGAAGAGAAGGCTCTGGGGAGACCTTATATCAGCCTTACAGTATCTGAAGGGGGTGTATAAGGAAGCTGGAGATGGACTTTTTACAAGGGCATGTAGTGATAGGAGGAGAGGTAATGGCTTGAAACTGGAAGAGGGTAAATTTAGATTAGATATCAGGAAGAAATTTTTCACTATGAGGGTGATGAGATGCTGGAACAGCTTGCCCAGAGAACCTGAGGATTCCCCATCCCTGGATGGGGAACACCTGAACGTGTTCATGGCCAGGCTGGATGGGGCTTTGAGCAACCTGGTCTAGTGGAAGGTGTCCTTACCCATGGCAGGGGGGTTGGAACTTGATGATCTTTAAGGTCTCTTCCAACCTAAGCCATTCTATGATTCTATGATAACTGCCATTTGAACGGCATCTCTCAACCCAGAAATTCAGCTGACAAGCAGACCACACAGTTTTAAGGTTTCCAGAGTCTGAAGTTCAGATTTAAATCACAGTAAAAAATTTAGCGTCAAAGTCAGCACCTCCAGCACCCCTGCTGGGGAATCCTAAATGACAACATATTACTTCAGATCTACGCAGCATGATGCTCCTGCATAGTAAACAAAACTCAAAATTAAATATTTTCAAAGGAAGGAAGGAAGCTAACTGGAATAGCAGTCATTGATTTCTGCCTAGCTAGAAATTATTCGTGACATTCATGTTTAGGGCATCAGATGAGTCATCTTTGTTTCAATTTGCCTCTATTTATTCCCTTGTTCCCCTCCTCACATTCTTCAGTGGCTCTTAGTCACAACTTCATAATAATATATCTATACTTGATATGTATACATCTCTTCAGCCTCCCTAACACAGAGATAATGCAATACTACAAAGCCTAATAATACAACCAGTTTTAAGATTCCTAATTTGCAAAGATCCTCCACAATGAAGTATTAAGCCTGAAAACATGTTCTTCATTCTGTAGTCAAGTCATTAGCAGCCTTAGGACTCTGCTTATCTCACTATGTTCTAAAAATTGGAAACAGCTGACCCATACTACTTTTTTCTTTTCTTTTTTTTTTTTTTTTTAAACTACAGTTCATGAAAACCCAAGCTTTCCCCATAAATTAATCTGAAATATTTACAGATATCTGGTTTACACAGGCATGCTTTGGTAAGACAAGATTTCATGTAACCTGCAGCTCCAAACATATGGGAAGCATCAATTTTTATATGGTGGGCTGCCTTTGTAAATGTTTTCAAAGAGATGCCTTTCCATCATCCTGGCATACCACCGTAGAGAGGGTTCTGATAACTATGCATTATCCCAAACAAGAAACAATAAGGAAAAGAAAATATCAAAATAAAGACAGAGCTAGAAAGGCATACATTTTCAAAGGGCAGGGAAAATATTCACCTCTGCTTCTGCTGCTTGCTTATGCCTTTCAATATGTTCTATGCAAACCTCTGTAAAAGGATAAAGGGGGAAATAAAAAACCCACGCTTTAAGACACCAAAAATAAACAATATGCCACTTAAGAAAATTTCAGACAGGTCTGAATATGTGTTTAAGTTTTGTTCACCTGAATATCTACACTGATGTGAAAAGTACTTAGAAGTTATGGCCATTTGGACCCAGTCCCAAGTTTGAATTTGTGTATCAAATACTGATATCCAGCTCTGTTTGAGAATAATTGTATCCTTTGCCATGTCCTACAGCTGTAAACAGCTATAGCTTACACCTCAGGTAGGGTGGGGGAGTCAATGCCTTCTTGCGTAATGTAGAGCGTGAGAGATGTAAAACGCCATCACCTTTCACAAAATGTTTTTATTTTGGAGACTCACTTAATAGGCCAAACCCATTATTTGAAAGCCTGTTCGGCAAAAATCTATCTTTCTCCATGAGCTGAAACATAGAAATCCCAAATCAAAGGGATTAGGAAAAGATTACAGAATCATAGAATCATGTAGGTTGAAAAAGACCTTTAAGATCATCAAGTCCAACCGTTAACCTAAGACTGCCAAAGCTACCACTAAACCATGTCCCTAAGCATCACGTATACACAGCTTTTAAATACCTTCGGAGATGGAGACTTGACCACTTCCCTGGGCCGCCTGTTCCAATGCATGATAACCCTTTCAGTGAAGAAATTTTTCCTAATATCCAATCTAAACCTCCCCTGGCCCATTTAATCTTGTCCTGTCACTTGTTACTTGGGTGAAGAGAACAACCCCCACTTTTCTCAGTCTAAACAACTCCAGTTCCCTCAGCTGCTCCTCATAAGACCTGTTCTCTAGACCCTTCACCAGCTTTGTTGTCCTTCTCTGGACACACTGCAGCATCAGGCCAATGGTATGAGGTTCACCAAGGCCAAGTGCTGGGTCCTGCACTTGGGTCACAACAACCCCATGCAACGCTACAGGCTTGGGGAAGAGTGGCTGGAGAGCTGCCCAGTGGAAAAGGACCTGGGAGTGGCCTCCAGGAGAATCCAGTGCACCTTCAACTTCTGCTAAGCTGGTCCAGATTGTCCAGGGTAAGCACAATTTAGCTAATAGATTCCCAGCTTCATCCTACTGCTATCTCATGTCCACCTCTGAACAGGAAACACAAACTTTCTCTAACTCACCAGGGTGCACCAGCTTCTTGCTCCACAAACATCAGAGCAGCAGGGGCCACCCACCAGGAAAACGTGAAGAACCAGTTTTCTCAGGGAACAAGCTTCTCCCTTCCTTATCCCCACAAACAATAAAAGTCACTGATAAAGCTGAGGAAAATGGTCAGACTTCTGCATGAAATACATCCTGATATATAATTAGCAAAGCAAGAGAAACTATTCAAAACCCAATGTATTGAAATCGGCTCAGCCACCTCCAGCAGCATTCCAGCAAGAACCAGTATGCAGAGCAATGCCCGGGCTTCTTTTCCACCCAGATGATTCAAGGTTTCCAGTGTTTCTAGAAGTGTAAATTTCTCTTGACAACCATAAATTCATTTAAAGAGTGATGACAATTAAAGAAATGTAATCTGTCACGCTGCAGGGTTTTATTTTACTTGATAATGCACAGATATATATATACACACAAGAACGAAAAGCATATTTTGACATTTAAAGCCATCCTAACTTGTCTGTGCCACACAGCCCAAGCTGTCAGGAGACATGTGGGAGTGCTGCAAAGTTTTTAGGTAACAACAACTTCTAATTAAGAGATGAAGTTGAATTTTTACCAAATTAGAGCACACATAGCTTCTGTCACACAAACACAAAAATGAAAAACATTTGGCTAACACTAATTTTTCTGGCCAGTTACTTCCCCAAAGCTGCAACTGTGACTGACTCCAGGCTTTTCTTCTCCAGAACAGTCTACTTCGGAGACTAAAGCACCAGCCTGAGATTCAGATGATTATGATTCAAACTCTGGCTCTGACACAAGCCACTTCTCTAACTTTGGGTAAATCATTTAACTGACACTTCTTCCAATTTAATCTGTAAAGTCAAGATAATGCTATTTCCTTTTCTTATGCTTCAGGAATAGGGTAGGATATCTTGGATACTAGAAATGATCTCGGGCAGCACATAGCTCTCTGGAGGCTAATTTCACTGTCCACGAAGAGTCACTGACATGTTTTGAAGCTGCCTATGCTTTTGTGGACTTATAGCAATGCTTATCCCCCTCACCTGCTAAGATGATCATCATGAACGGACGGCTCTAATCTTCAGAATTATCAGTGTACACATTAATACCCTTACCAAAGTTGTACGAAACTTCTGTAGGAGGAAACTGTGGACCTTTCTCCCAAGTACACTGTCCAAGGATACCAGATGGAGGAGGAACATGGTTGTGTAATATGGAGTAGAGACCATCCACTACAACCACTTTTCTTAAAGTGGAAGCATGACGTTATGTGTCTGATGAGAATATGATAAGAGGATTTGAAAAGCACAAGAGGTAATCCCATGCCTGTACAACTGCAAGAATAGAATGGCTGGCAAGAGTAGTTATAATTTGCCTGCCCCTGCAGGATCATACACAGCTATGGACGATTCCACTCTCTGAAATGGGAAGGAGCAAAACATTGCTAGCTGTGGTCATGACTGATTATTCCTGTCAGCTATCATCATCTCCAGTAACAGCTTAGTTAGTGGGGGAAGTACAAACAGTTCCTCAGGTTATTTGCTGCAGGACAGAATAATGGGAGAGGGAAAGAAACTACAGTGGTGTCCTCCTCCTCTCCCTTTTTTCTCTCCTTTTGCAGTAGTGGAAGAAACAGAAGAGTAGCTGCTCCCTCCCTTTGCTCTTTCTCTCCCTGCCTTACCTCTTCTGTATGACTTACCTTGAGAACAGCTGGTCATATATATAAATGAGTGAGGTCCAAGCTCTTACAAGAAAGATTGATATGAGCTAGAATGTTTTGAGAAGTACGGTATCAAGATGCCTTTGGAAAGTACCAGGAAAGACCAAAGACATAACGGCTCTTTCCCAAAGGGGAACACAATGAAACTTGGAGGAAGCACTTCCTTTGCTTCCCGTCCCTCTCCCCATTCTGAAAACCATCTTGATACTAAAAGGATCAACAAATGGCACATTTCAGTCCCAAGAGTTTTTCAGCATACAGAATAAAGAAGAGCAGTCACAACCACACCAAGTGCATAATTACTGAAGGGTTGATTTCCCCATATAAAGGAAAACAGGCTTTCTCCAAAGCAATTCCCTCCAAGAATTTATACAAACATTTGCAACTTCTGCAGCCTCACCCACAAAGTACAGAACTTTTGTTGCAGGGGATTCTGTGGTGTGATGTGGGTTTTTTTTACAGATTACATTTACTGACAGTTACACCTTACACAGTTACAAAAAACGCTTGGGTTTCAAGCCACAGTACAAGAGAAGCGCAGGGATTAGGGTTTTAAATGCATGCTTCAGTACTTGCAATAAACTGACTCCTGAATTAGGTGGTTTGGCAAGACTTAGCATGCTGGCAGAAATCCAAGGAATTAAATAGCAGTATAGGAAATTCATCCATCAGTTATTCTGCTATTTGTCTAAGGGGACTACGAGGCCATTTTAAATCCCTGCTCCATCATTAACTCCCCTGTGCTGCAACTTAGCACCTTAATTATGCATATATAAATGTTTGTGGGGCCATGTGATAAACTGGGTCACTAAAAGATCAAAAGTGCAGCCCCACTGACTGTCACACTGATGGAACTGGTAAGACAGCAGACAGCAGTGTAGGGCAAGTAAGTGCTCGGGTTGATTTCTTTGCTGATACCAGTATTTATCACAGTTTTTACAATTCAGAGTCATCTGAAGCCACCTGGATACAGTAACACTTTCATAAATCAGGAGCCACAGTCTAACCTGCAGACAGTGATTTCATCCTCTGGAAACTGTAGAGCATTTTCAGGAGAGGTGATTTGCACCTCACAAACTCTGCAGCTGGAGAAGATAAAGCTTAGAAAAGGTCTGGACAGTGACGACAGTGTGTCAAGAAGTCTCCCCTTGACTCTCTTTAAACTAGCAGAAAGTAACAAAGCTCTCTTTTGTCAGCCTTGGGTTTGTCTCATTGTAAATTAGCTCTCAGGAAGAGAGAAGCAAGACAAAATATCCATGAAGGGATGGGATGGATTTGTTTTTACAATGGCTTTTGTTCCATGCAGCAATATGGAAATGCAAGATAAGGGTTTCTATTACCCAGAGGCTATGGGTACATTGTACTCAGAGCACATGTGTAAGTCCCATTAATGCTAACAGGTGCTGAGCACGCTCAGCGAGAGCACAACAGAGTCACTGCATTTTCACAGGGGTGTTTATGACAGGAAACACTTGCTATCTACTTGTCTTCCAACAACTTCAGGGACAGTCCATTACTGCATTCGCTTGGAGAAAAAAAGGAACAGAAACACAGGTGCTAATTAGCTGAAACCATTCACATTATATCATCATTCAACAAGTCCCCATTTGTATCAGTATTAATGCAATGCCTCAGCCCATGTGAACCCAAGTAAGCTGACTATATTAAGAGGTGATGAAAATTTTGGTTAAATCTCTGCAAAACATACATTGAAAAGCAAATCAGCAAAATAAGTAATCTAACTTGCACCAGTGATACTGCCCAAGGGAGTGCAAAACTGCCTGAGAAGAACCAGGAGCACATGTCTCCTGGGTCACAGAACAAGCATTCTCAGCTAAGGCATGAACGCATGCCTAAGATACCAGAAAGGAGTGGAATGATTTCCAGATAGTGAAGAGCTTCATGTGGCTTTTGCAACACCACAGCCTGCCCCATGCAATATTTGATGCATGACATCAAGAAGACACTGCTCTCACCCTGCTTTAGCCCTCAGAATCTCACGTACATGCCCATTGTGCCTTCCAAATGCCAGAATAAACAACTTTTAAATGCACCGTAGAGTTAGACATACATTCACTCAAATGGATCACAAAAAGTAGTCAAACTTATAGTGCCAAGTTCTCTTTAGTCCCTCCCATCCTGAAAAATCCATGCCAAAACACATAAGCTACTCTGAGATCACTACAATAATTATCTAGCATTCCTTTCAGATAAATCCAGCCTAGAAACATTTGTTTATGCTCTTCCAATCAATGGTCATAGATTTCTAACAACATCTCCACAACTTCGTAGTTAGGCCTTTTAGTAACTTTGGCCCTGCTGCTGCTCTTGTGCTGTTTCTGTTCATGGCTTTGGAGATACCATTCCCTGAATCCTTCTCCTAGTTCTCTGAGTGCTCCCTCAGTGTGCCCTCCTCATACTCCACACCTTTCAGTTTTCTTCTGTCGTTCCATTGACCTCTGTCCTTTTTGTTCCTTCTCTTTCTCTTCCATGTTTCATTTCATTTGCAGACACAAATTCAGCTATCCTGATGACTTAATGAATGACACACCTGTTAAAATGGGAGTCTCAGCTTGTTTTCTTATATTTTTATGTGTGTTTAGCAATTACCATGAACTCATCATGGCTAAACCAGATATCTTAATTTTCTTCCCAAGAATCTCCTGTTCATCATCTTCTTTCCTCATCATTTGTGAAGAGTAAAGCATCCTCTTGTTGCACTAACCCATAACTCTAATATCTACTCCATCTTGGAACTTGTTCTTGATTCTTGTATCTAAGCTATACCTCAGCCTGGCAGATGGTTTCCACATAGTGTCACTAATAGGCATCCATAGCACCCTCATCTGCAGAGGTAAAACTCTGTTGACAAATGCAATCTTTTGCACTGCTATTTATCGAAAATGCTACTTTAAAGGCTGTTTTCCTATACCATCCCTTTGGCAATGTTACTGCTTTCTATGTAAGTCTCTGCTCATTCCTTTCTCTCCTTCACATCAATAATAAGTTACACATTGTTGCTGTTTTCCACAGTTTACCCACAAGTCCCTCTCACCTCTTCTTCAATATCAAAAGATCAATTTCTATCTCTGTTGTAGCCCCAGGGATTCTATCAGCTTTAGTCCAGAGTTTAAAAATGCTTTATACCCCATGGGTGGCTTCTAGCTCCACTGAAGTCTGTGGAACATGGCAGCCAAGATTTTGTCTTACAAATAATTTTTGAAATCAGTGAAATTATTTGCAGTATGTAAAGTTAAGCATGTGCCTCAGGCAAGGTGTCTACTTCAGAAATGGTTTGCTGGTATTGATATGCAAGTACAAGCCATCTTGGCATAACTGAAGCAGCTAATTCTATCACAGGCACAGCCTATAGCAATGACATTGTCTTTTGTTGGTATGATTTATATTAGGGTGTAGAATTTTTTAAAAAGTCAAACAATTCTTTCAGCAAAAGCATTTCTGGTAATAGAAACGCAACCATATTAAGCCTGCTATTAGTTTAGAAGAGTCCTAATAAATGAGTAAACAAACAAATGACAACAAAACTCTCTCAATCCAAAAAAACCTTTCCGATGAAATCTCATCTGAGCTTTTTCTAGGACTGGGACATGGGTATGAAAAGACCAGCCAAATTATAAAAGCTAAACCAAACCTCACATGTATATGATCTATATATATATATGCAGATATATAGAGATAAATCAAAACAAATACAGTTTTTCTTTAAAAGTATTTACTTCTACTGCTGAAGTTGAACAATTGACAGCCCAAGGAAAAAAACCATATCGCTTCAGTGTGGATTGTGATTCTGCACGCTACTGCAGAAAAACATGTAAATGAAGACATTGAAAAATACATCCAGGATTAAAGGACCGCTTAGAATGACATCATCCTTTGGCTTCCCCTGAGACTCTCTGGAAGAGCGATGATATCACTTAATGCTTATTGTCAGAATTACTCTTACCAATACAGCACCATTGATGTTATATATGTAACAGTAATGTAGAAGTGTCTAATTCATCAGATACCAACACTAGATTTCTACAACGCTAAGGATACGAAAAGAAGTCAGAGTGGTTTTATAGTACTCTAATGTTAAAAGTTTTAAATACAAAATTTTCTTGTTGGTAGACCAAAAATACCTAACTTAATGCTCACACTAAAAGTTTAGCTCTGAGTTAATAAGTAGGACCATTATGCTTATTTCCATTATGTTATACTTATTTTACAGCACTGCATTGTTACTGATTTCATTAGAACAATGTTAGTATAAAACTTTTATAACATACTAAAAGGATGAAAATATATTTCTTTTTTCCTTGTTAAACTAAGAAGTCATTGGGAAGCAGTAAATATAGACCATCTTGCTGTCATTTTTGCAGCTACTTTTAAAAAACAGAGCTTCTCTTTAGAAGTACTTCCTCTGCCTACTAAAATCTTCAGTCCGCATATAAACCAGTGTAGTTGTTGAACTTGCAAGAAACATTTTGCATCATATGTGCAAGGCAGTGGGAGGGGCAGAGAAACTACAGAAGGATGAAGTGCTGCTCTGAAACCAAAAGCATCACTAGTACACTCTTCAAAGGACTAGAAATCTGAGGTTTCTCGAAGTGAGACAACAATACAACTAAACGTAGATTAGCATCTCCTAATGAGAATTCAGGACAGATGTTGCTGACAACATATTCTCAGCTTTTTAATGAATATAGGACAGCAGTAGCAAAGTGTGTGTGTATTTCTGTAGCATTGTTCTTCGGAGGAGCTTTGTAGATATTTACTTTCTGATGTTTATCTTATTCCTACAGAGAAGTGCTACTTAATGTTAGTTAAGTTGCTTTGTTCTACTTTAATAGCGGTTTTTGTGTTCTTGAAAGGCTGGCAAATACATATTTATGTTCAGTAAATGCATATCTGTTCCTTTACTTACATTACCAGAAAGCTTACCTATTCTTCCATCCTTCTTCCACAATTCATTGTAAATATTCAAGGCTTCAACAATTACTATTCAGTTCTCAAGTCCAATACACACAAAAGGAGAGTACTCTACCCCACAGGAGCAGTCTAGGAAAAATACTATACTATATAGAGGACAATCTTTCATTGCAGCAATTCACAAAGCTTTGCAAACACCCATAAAGTTCCATGGCTCTGTTTATTAACATTTTAAGACAGAAGAAAGGCATTACAACTGGTTCAAGGGAACAAGCCCTGGCTCTCAGCTTCTCAAGCAATGGATCAGACTAGGTCCTAGAAACGATTAGCTCCATTGATTCTGCAAAGTCTAATGCTGCTGCACATCAGAAAATCAAGAGGGATTGTATGGCCTTGCAGGCCATACCCATTTTTAAGCCTCATGAAACTAAAGGACCGCCTTTATTTCACTGCAATTGCTTTATGTCTGCATAAAACCCGTATCACTGAACTTTACATGCCTGTTCCTGGATTTGTAAGTACCCTAGCAGCTGTAGACTGACTCTGCCTCTAGAATGTATGCTAAAGGCAGAACTCCTCTGAGACAAGTAACCCAACAGGGGCTAACTTGCCCCTGCATAAACATATATATACCATCCAGCACAACAAGCTTATTCCTTTCCTAACTTTCACCCACACTCCCCCATACATATCTTTTTATTGTGACTGCTGAAAGTCATGCTCTGCAACTGCCTCCTTTGCTCAGATCTCTCCTGTTAGGGTGGATAGCAATAACAGATTCTTGTTCTTTACTCCCAAATCCAGCACCCTCCAGACATATAACAGCAGGAAATTTTTGAAACGTATCCCAGGGGACATCACCAGTGAGCACAGCATGACTAATTATAGTGATTAGACTAATGGCAGATTATCTCATTGAAACAACAGGACATTTGTCACATCCTGCCCACAGGGAAAGGCCCCCTTCCTACCCCCTGGGCTCCAGTTTACCTGCCCTACACAGCTTGCACCCTGACACTTCTGCCTGCAAGCGTTCCTGTAGAGAAGACAGAAGAACCCCTGTGAGGTCAGTCAGGGTGCTGCGAGACAGGCTGTTGAGTAGGTCAAAATTATCAGATGTGTCATTCACAGTAAGGTGTTGAACCAGCATCTCCTCTCCTCTGAAACTCCATGGAAGACCCACTGGAGCCCCAGCAGGATACAGTACAACACTCGCAAATGAAATCAAGCATATTTCCTTCTTCTGTCACACGCTTCTCCCATGGCTTTCCTGTACATTCCCTGTATGGAGCTATCTTCATGGCTCCTCTTGGGTAGTTATGCTGCCTTCAAATGTTTCTTCTGCTCCAGGCAGTTCAGCTTCTTCTATTTTTGCGTGAGCCCAGCCTTGCAAAAAAGCTTTTAAATATAGAAGCCAAACCCATCTCCTTCTATGATGTGATGACCCACTTAGCGGATGAGGGAAACATTGTGGATGTTGTTTACCTGGACTTTAGTAAAGCCTTTGAAAACATTACCCACAGCATTCTCCCGAAGAAACTGTGTGCTCATAGCTTAGATGGGCATACACTTCACTAGGTAAAAAACTGGCTGGATGGCCAGGCCCTAAAAGTTGTAGTGCACAGAGTTAAATCTAGTTTGTGACTGGTCACAAGTGGTGTTCCCCACGGCTCAGTACTGGGGCCAGTTCTGTTTAAGATCTTTATCAATGGATCTGGACAAGGGGACCAAGTGCACTCTCAGTAAGTTTGCAGATTACACCGAGTTGGGCAGGAGTGTTGATCTGCTTGAGGGTAGAAAGGTTTTGCAGAGGGATCTGGACAGGCTGGATCAATGAGCTGAGGACATTGGTATGAGGTTCAAAAGGCCAAGTGCCGGGGCCTGCACTTGGGTCACAACTACCCCCCGCAACGTTACAGGCTTAGGAAAGAATGGCTGGAAAGCTGCTCATCGGAAAAGGACCTGGGGGTATTGGGCGACAGCCAGCTGAATTTGAGCCAGCAGTGTGCTCAGGTGGCCAAGAAGGCCAACAGAATCCTGGCCTGTATCAAGAAATTTTGTGAGGAGCGGCTGAGGAAACTGGGGTTGTTTAGCTTGGAGAAAAGGAGGCTGAGGGGAGACCTTACTGCTCTCTGCAACTACCCAAAAGGAGGTTGTAGAGAGGTGGGGGTTGTTCTCTTCACCCAAGAGAACTGTCACTTGTTAAAGTGACAGGACAAGAGGAAGCGGCCTCAAGTTGAGCCAGGGGAACTTTAGGTTGGATATTAGGAAGAATTTCTTCACTGAAACAGTTATCAAACATTGGAACAGGCTGCCCAGGAAGTGGTGGAATCACCACCACTGGAGGTATTTAAAAGATGGGAAGACGTGGTTACATGGGACATGGTTTAGTGGTGGTTTCGGCAGTCTTAGGTTAACCTTGGACTAGATCATCTTACAGGTCCCTTCCAACCTGGTCGATTCTATGACCTACCCCAGTCATGCGCTGTCTGAAGCTCACCTAATCTTTGAAGTCAGGCAATGACTAAACTAAATATCTTTCTGACATCACCTAATGCCCTCCAGCACTTAAAATTAGCAGGAAAAATGCATATTTAGTATCAGTCAGCTCTAGATAGTTTGCATTCAAATCAAAACTATTTGGTCTGAGAAAGCTTCATTTGCTCATTCAGCCACCTTTTTTCTTACAGATATGCCATGTCTCTACATAGGTCCCTCTGGGATTTTCCTTCTTTCCTTGATGAATCTCAGCATTCTGATGGTTTAGCATTTTCCTTGATAAAAACCAACTGACCCAGTGCACACCACAGGGTAGTTTCCCACTCCAATGCATGACACTTCTCACAGTTTCCCCATGAGCCCCAGTCCTTTGATGCAAGTCTGAGACCTGCTTTCAGTGCATCACTGCACTTACATAGTCTAATTGTTCCCATTTCTATAGTAAATGCAAGTGCAACAGCTACAGAAGGGGTTTATGACTTTGTTTTGTAGCCTCACTTTAGCAGCGTGCTAACTTTGCATGTTTACGTTGTCTATTTTCTTCCAACCCAGCATGAAGAGTCATGAGTAAAAGTGAAATTGCACATTCCCAGAGGGACTTTCTTTTGCTTATTACTTCCCTCTTTTAATGCATTTATTAGAGCTTCTGAATTAACAGTGGCAGATGCAGGCAAAGAAAGAAAATTTTAATTTTGCAGATAATAATAGATTACAATATATTAACATTACTGTAAAACCCACAAAGTGGAAGCACTCAAGGGATGTAGGAGCAATTAATGTACTTAGTTTATTTAGCTAACTCTGACACACTGCTAGGGTATTCAGAAGCAACTGGAATTGTGTTTACACAGGCAGAGCTATAAGGCTTCTTCAATATCACAGAGAAACATCCTGTTCAGGATTCAGGGGGCCATCAGCAGCTTCAGGCAAAGAAAAATATGAAAGTGTATATTGAAATAGTAACTTTAAACACAGATTTTCTCCATTGAAAGAGGGGGCAGAGGCAAAACATTAATCAGGACACAGTATAGAGACAGTTCTCATCTCTCAAGAGTCCAATATTTCCAGTATTTTGAGAAATATTCTGCTACCAAAAAAAAAAATCCTCTGCTTATAATACACTTTTATAATTCTAAAATAAGAATTTTCAGGAAGAAATTAGCTAAAGATATGCATAGATGTCCAAACAAGTTATAAAATATATATATTAACACAAGTGTGTCATCACAGGCCAAAAAAAACCAAAACCCAAACGCTTAAACCCAAAGCTACCATTATGATTGGGCTTTTTTAGCAGTAGTGAGAAAATTAGCAAATACCTCATTTAAATGCAATGTCGATGTGTAACTCACCGAGCTGCCTCCCAAATATTTGCAACACTGATCAAAAGCCCTAATTCCTGTGATTTGAACAGAGCCACAGCCTATACATTGGAAACAAAAGTACCCAGCGGCACTGAGTGTCTAATTCTGTTTTATCTTAAGTGGCAACCACCACCTGAAAGACAGGGCATCTCTATAACTCCCCAAATGAAGCTATTCCAAAACATGAGATTCACATGCATGTGGAATTCAGCCTGTCCAAACGAAGGCAACAATGATGCTGAAGATTTAGAGAGTCTTTTGTTGCAATCAAAACTGGTTAAACTAACCTCAAGTCCAGCCAGACAGCCTCTGCTGATAGCTGAAGGGATGAATACGTCATCCCATACTAGCAATGTACACACTGGAAAATAATTTCTAATAAAATTCCAGCAATTCAGCTGGTAAAAATAAATCAGCAACAACAATCAAGCCTCTCCAGCAGTAAAAAAAAAAAAAAAAAAGTCTCCAATTGTGAGCAGAGAGACACATGCTTTGATTGATTTATTATGGATTTCAGTTGATCCGAGAAAATGGTGAAGTCTGACAAAATGGCCAAGTGAAACCCTTGGATGTTTTGAGAATGACAAAGTACAGCAGAAATCTCCAGCAGCTACAGTCACTGGCAGCGCCTTCTGATGAGCATGAATGGCCACCACTACGCACAGTAACTCCAGCAGCAGCTAGACACTATGGAGTAAAACCAGGCAAAAGTAGGCCTGAATGGCAATATTCTCATTAAGTGTTGGGCAAGAAGTTGGGGGGGACACAGCCAGACAGCTGACCCAAACTGACCAAAGGGATATCCCATACCCCATGATGTCATGCTCAGCAATAAAAGCTCAAGTAAAGGAAGATCAAAGGGGGTCATTTGCTGCTACAGTGTTCAACTTCCCAAGCAATCATTATGCTTACTGCAGCACACCTGCCTACAGGAAGTGGCTAAACATCTGGCTGGCAACGGGAAGTAGTGAATAAATGCCTTATTTTGCTGTGCTTGCACTCAGAGCTCTGCTTCACTTATTAAACTGAATTTTTTCTCATTATTGCTTCTCCAATTCTGTCCCCCATCCTACTGAGAGGGCAGCGGGCAATTGGCTGGTGGGTATTTAGTTGCTGGCTGGGAGCAATCTTCACGTTTCCACTGTGTGTAATTGAACTTCAATGAACAATATAAATTTAATTGACTGGATTTTCTCTTGTAATAAAAGATGATGGACACACGCACAAAAACATATTTAAAATATTCCCATTAATCTGCTCACTCTTTCCATCTGCTTTCCTTACTGTGAATATTGTACCTCTTGTTTTACTTCCTACTACGAGCTGATGGTTTGTTTTAATACTATGAACCTGGTTCGAACTGATTGATTTTCATTGCTGGATGCTACAGTGAAACAACAAAATCTCATTTATTTCTGGTTTTAGTGCTTATATAGAGCTAGCTGGAAATGAGTTCAATTTTATTTTTAGCTCTCTTTCATTTATATTATTCTACTTTTTATTCAGAGGCTGTGCTACACAGTTTGAGTTGAAATGCAAAAAGAGAAAAGTCTCCACTTTTCCAGCTCAACCAATGAAATAAGAAGAAATCCAAACATTTGTTTTAGGCAAAGGAATAAGGAAATCTCATGCACATCCCAGTTTCACAGATCATACCACTACTCCTCATTACATCACAGAGAGTTTTCCCCATTGGTCTTAAACTTTCTGCTACTATTCTAACCGGACACAATTTCCACTTTTTCTTTTTCAGAAGTGTCTTAAATGCACAATTTCCCGAAACAAGTACAGCAGTAATATGTCTCTCTATTCTTCATGTACAGTTTCAAGCAGTTTACACAGTTCAACTTTCGAAAGCCCTACTTCCTCTCCCCTTAGAAAATTGAGTCTTATTAAATAGATTCAGGCCAAGTGTCAAAATAGCTAGATTTAAAAAAAAAAAAAAAAAATCATCTTTTGAGGCCATCAATGACATTTAAGTGTTAATTCCACAAAATATCTACCTTCAAGTTACATACTGCAGTATCTTCATAAAACCGATCCTAAGTAACTTTGGAAACCTAACATCAACACTTATAATTCACATCGCTCATTCAAAACTTTATCCACTGAGAATCCTCTCATTATTTTTAAACTGTCTTTATAATGACTGGCCCATGGCAGCCTGAGACTGAAGCTTTATTTCCAATTCACATTTTTCCTCCTATAAAAGGTGGCTGCAAATGTATCAGCCAAGTTGCTCCTTAGAACTCAGCTCCTGTATCATAACAAGGTTTAACAAACAAGCAGAATTGAGTTAGCATTTCAGTGTTTTAATACCAAAATAAAAAATAGGAATAAAACCAGATTTAATGATGACTCTGCAGACTACCTTATACAAAGGTATTAAACCAACTGGACCAGACCTCCTACTGTAGTTATGTAGCCATGTAAGACACTGGGGAAAGCTGAAAATTAAAGCAGCAAGGCTAGTTAGTAGAGCAGAGTCAGCTGGATGTAACTTGCCATCCTTTACATGGGTTTAATCCCCATGAAGTCAGCAGGTGAATGTCAGAATTGACTCCAAAAAGTCACTTCAGTATTACCTACTGATGTAATTTTTGTCATTTGCCTGTTCCTAAGTCTGCACCATCTCTTGGCTATGACGAAATTCTGGCACATCCATTTGCAGCTTCCCCTGTTCTTGCCAGTACTCTGCTACATCTGGGTGGATGCAGAAGCAGAATGTAAGACTGAGGTGATCTCACCCCTCTGTTGAACATTCAGCTCTGCAATTCCAGTAATAAAACTGCTGAAGTGTTAAGCCACTTCCATGATCTTCTATTAACCTAATGCGAGGTCCCATAATGACTTGATCTGCACCAGCCACCTCAATCCTTGCTGAAGAACAAGGAGACTTCTTCCCAGGGAAACCAAATTTTGGTTTGTTCATCATTTGTTGATGTGTGGGTGAATAAGAACAAAGATATTCATCAGCATTTCTGTCAACCATAATGTAAAAAGGGGTTGAAAACTGAAAACCTGCAATGCAAAAAAGTCGCTCATGCAAGGCATTTGAGGGCCACAATAATAATTTCTCAGTGCATTCTTGCTGTTGCCCCTGTGTTAAAAGCTTTCAATCTAGAGAGAGAGAGAGAAAGATATTTATTTTTAAGAGTAGAAGTGGAAAGACAGAATATTTTTGCAGGACAAACAGATTTTGGATGAAAATTAGACATCACTTGAAATCAGGAACAGAGAAGAGCTTTCCAGGAGATAGCCCAGTAACTAATCTGATGCAAATATAGTAAGGTTTCTCTGAAAATTCTCTCTTTTACATATTATTAAGGTTTTAACGTTTTCTCATAGGAAATGAATAACTCCTGTTGACTTCTGTGAAGGAAGGCCAAAGTTTGCAGTAGTTAAGGTAGCTGCACTTTGTTCCCTAGGAATATGAAACTGTCATTCTCTTTAGAAAAGCTGCATTCAAAATGAGTAATCTGAAGTGCAGAAGTCCTGGTTATTGTCCCATAACATTAAATACAGTGAAATCACAGCCCTGTCATGTATTACACACTACAGAGACTGACATTTTCATTGCTAATGTCACCTACAGCTTAAGGCTTTTTCCTCCATAAATCAAGCAGGATTTTTTTTCCTCCCTTCAAAAAGAAGTCTAAGGGCTATATTTCACAAAACAATGCCATAGTTGTCACATGCTAACCACATTCATCTAATAGAAAAGAGAAGTTTCTTTGGTCAATAAGCATAAAGATGATCCTAAGCCACAGGCCTCTTTTTCTGGACTGGTATTTCTTTTTACTTCTAGAATACTGCTAATTTTTAAGAAAAGCAAACAAAAACAAAAAACTCAAACAAAACCACACGTGAATAATCCTGAAAAATCTTATTTTCTCCTTAGGTCTCTTTTTGTTTCTGTTTTTTTCTTTAAAATAAACTGCTAAACAAAACTGATGACCAGCTGAAGAATTGTTTCTTCTCCCCAAAGCACGCAAATAGTGATTAAGGTGTAATGACTCTCCAGCTCCTAGCTGACACTATCTCTATTAGACTCCTTCATGTACCAAAAAGCTTGGGTTTACAAGGCATGGAGGTGTTTTCGCATTTCAGTCCAATTCTGGCAGATTTTTCCAGATACTCTTTTACACTTGTCATTGCACTAAAATCACTAGATTTTTAGCCAAAGCCAGAATATAGCAGAGAAAACAATCAACTATAACTCTCTAGAAAATTGATATTAAAATATTGATGGAGGAGGAAAGGGAAGAACACAGGGTTTTCTCAGAAACATTTGCTGAACATATAGGATTAAAATCACCCAAAAGATATCTCCTCCAAGAAACCTTGATCTCTCATGTCTCTGTGTTACACTAAGTCAGGACAGGTCTAGACAATGCACTTACTGTTTCCTCTGGCATAGTCTTCACATGTGCGTATTGTTTGCAGAGGATTGCCCAGCTGCTGAAAGGCATTTGGGTGACTCTCCAGACAAACAACATGTTTCAAGGATTAAAGCACTCAACTGTATTCTCTCAAACCATGGCTCATTTAGTGACTGTGCACATTGCCTCATTGCTTTTGTTTTCCCATTTTTCACCGTCTTAATAGTGTCTCAAAAACCAGAAAGGATGAGTCTCCTGTCATCTAACTTCTGATGTCCAGTCTAAGCTTTTCCCTGCTATTCCCGTTCCTCTTGTCAGCACTGAGAAATAAACACCTTTCAGACAATTCACCTACTCTGTTCTTGATACTGTCTGTAGGAAGAGAGAGATAATGTACAAGGGGGATAGAATAGAATAGACTATTTCAGTTGGAAGGGACCTACAATGATCATCTAGTCCAACTGCCTGCTAACGTCAGGGATGACCAAGTTAAAGCATGTTGTTAAGGGCATTGTCCAAATGCCTCTTAAACACTGACAGGCTTGGGCCGTGAACCACTTCTCTAGGAAGCCTGGTCCAGTGTTTGATCACCCTCTTGGTAAAGAAGTGTTTCCTAATGTCCAGTCTAAACCTCCACTGATGCAGTTTCAAATCATTCCCACACATGCTATCACTAGATACCAGGAAGATCAGCTCCTCCCTCTCCACTTCCCCTCCTCAGGAAGCTGTAGAGAGCAATGAGGTAATCCCTCAGCTTCCTTTTCTCCAAACTAGAAAAACCCAAAGTCCATAGCCGCTCCTCCTATGACATTCCTTCCAGCTTTGCTGCCCTCCTCTGGATGCCTTCAGATGTGTTCTGGATCCTTAAATTGTGGGGCCCATAACTGCACAGATTACTCAAGGTGAGGTGGCACACCAACACCGAATGCAGTGGGATAATCACTGCTTTTGACCAGCAGGTCATACTGTGTTTGATGCACCCCAGGATGTGGTTTGCCTTCTTGGCTGCCAGGGCACACCGCTGAGTCATATTGAGCCTGTTGTCGACCAGGACCCCCAGACCTCTTTCTGCAAGGCTGCTCTCTAGCCATTCCTCTCCCAGTTTATACTTGTGCCCGATCACTGTGGCCAAGATAGCCACCTACCTGTGACAAGAAGTTATCTCCTACAAACATCAAGAATTTCCAAGACCTGCTCATCACAGCAGTACGGTGCTCCCAGTTGGTGTCTGGGAAGCTGAAATCTCCCATAAGGAGCAGGGCTACCATTTCTCATAATTGCCTGTAGAATAATCACTGCTTACATCATAACCACATCATCACTACCAGTAAGGGCTGTACAGTCAAACCTCTTCCTGACCTATAATGCAACACCTCCACCTCGCCCGTCCTGCCTATCCCTCCCGAACAAAGTGCTCATTTACTTTGGCAGAAGCTACACAGATGGGTCAGATGATTTCCATCCTGTTGATCCTTGTTAAAAATCACACAAGAATCCAAAAAATCACAGCATTAGACATCAGTTGAGTGAGTGCCCTAATCTGCTCACAAAATGAGATCTCTGAAGCAAAGCTTTTCCATAACTTTATGTCCGTACAGTCCCTGTTACAGAGGTGTCTAGTACAGTTGGGAGCTACAGCTGTCTTTGTAATCTAAAAGGCTAAAAAAGTTGACAGATTTTTATGTAATCTCAAGAACAAAGTGATAGGTGTTTCATTTTAGAGATCACATAGGTTTAACAGAAGGGGGGAAGAAAAAAAAAAAGGATTCTTATCTTATTAGCACTACAAATACCCAGACTGTCCTGAGTGTCTATACTAGAAGAGAAGATATGGTTTGCAGAAGAAGCATCTATTTACTTAGCCACCTCCCTCACCTCAACTCTAGCTATCAACATAGGTCATTACCTGCAGCTGCATCCCCAGATTATAATCCCTACACAACCTGAATGGTTCTTCAACATAGCACAGTAAGAGCTACTAGTGAGAAACCATAACACCAGGAGCCAACACAGCCTTTTATCACAAGCCTTCTAACCAAACCGAGTCTCAGAAAAATGGGTAGAAACACCAAATATTTTAAACTGTTTTTTTTTTTTTTTCAATTGTTGCAGTGAATCTTACTACTGATTTGCAGTGGTTATCCCATACCTTGTAAGTGTTTACCAGCCCTTAGAGGAAACTAGCAGAAGAATGCACAACCACTTTTTAAACCACTTAACCCTCTTCCAAGCACACTCTCAAGCATCACAAATTAACAGCTCTTTCCCTCTTTTTCCTGTCCTGTACCGTTAGCCTATGAACAACAAACCCACTTTGTAGCTTCTATATTCACATCAAAACTGGAACGAGCTGCCATGCTCAAGAGGACGCACAACATGCTGAACAGTAAAACAAATTAAAACCCATAGATCATAATCTGATCCTGACATCAAATTGCTAGGGTGTGATCTCCATCAGAAGGAAGGTCAAAGCGGCAGCATACAGGATTGGAGTCTTGCTTTTTACCTGAATCTACTTCATGAAGGGTCTTTTATATCCGTACTTTAAGTCCTGTTTCACTTTTTCAGTGTCACCTGCACCCACAATGATGCTGCATTTAAATACCCAACTTGCAAGACAGGGCTTGAAAAACACCTTCCCCCACAGGGAGTAGGAGGCTTTTCCTGCTGAAAACTATCAAAAGCAAAACATAATGTAAACTTCCACTGAACACTGCTTCCCCCACCATTTCTCTCCCTTTGTATTCTTCTGCTTTGTTTTGACTTTTTAATTAAAAACTAATCTTCTAAAATGTCATTTTTAAAGCATTATCAGAATTCGAAATGGAAGCACCTGCATTACAAGCAATTACTCCATACTTATAAGCGGGGATATCGCTGAAGACAAGACCCCAGGAAGCCCATGCTGGTGCACAATCATTATGCTCAGTGCAGCTATGCAGTGGCCAACCTGGCTTTTTGAAGGTAAACCTCTCATTTCTTCATAGAAGTCAATACTTAAGGAATGCGATCGGCAGAATTAGCAGGCTTGCATGATTTTTTGAGGCAGACTGTGACTGTTTACTCAGCTCCTGCTCAGGTTTTGGCTTAACACACAGCTCATGCCAAGGCCTGGCGCATGCTGGGAGCAGCGCCATTGGGTCAAAGCGAGAGCAACACGTCTGCTGGACACAGCGGGCAGAAAGAGATAAGGGCCATTCTGCAGCTGCTCTTACCTGCAGTGTGCTGTCCCCTGCAGCCACCATCTCCTATATCTCTGCAAAATACCTGCCTGGCAATTTCTTCAAAATCCCCTAACCGATGGAAACGGTACAGACCCAGCTTCCAAGCTGGGAGGTATAAATGTGTCAGCTTCCCCAAAAAGCTTTTGAAGCAAATCCAACACAGCAGCTGCACTGCTGAGTCCTTAAAAAAAAATATGAAAAAAAAATTTTAAAAAACCCGAACAAACAAAACAAAACAAAAAACCCCAGCCAAACAAAAACCCCAAAATTCTCCCTCAAAAACACAAATCACAATGAAAAAAAAACAAAAACCAAAAAAATAACCAAAATTGAGGTCATGTTTCTAAACTTTGATCATTGGTTTTGCCTGTTGTGGCTTTACCAGTTAATGAACCTTTCCAAACTTGTCAATTTTTAATTCTAATAATCAAAGCACTATGCAAAGAGTACAAGAGAGAATATTATATCTCAACACAGAATATCTTTCTCAGCACTCAGCTTTTTTTTTCCACCTCAAACTAAATTGGAAACACCGTCAAATTGGATCAGCATTTGAACTGAAACATGCTATTAAATGTAGAAGAGGGTTTTCATACGGAAAAGAGGAATGTGGTCAGTTAAAATTAATTTCTCCACCTCTTATAAGATACTTATTTCAACATCTAGTCTGTAAGTCCTCCCTGTAGCAAAGTCACCTTTATGGATGCCATTATTTTACTTTAGGAGATAAAAACAACCTTGCAACACAAAGGCCACTCTTCTGCATCATTCAAATATGTGTCTCTGACTTTTGGGCTCCACTGAAGCCTCAAGCCTCAGAGAATCTAGTGTTCATTTTGTTCAAAGTTAATGCCACGTGTCTGACAGTTGGTAAATTGAGTCTCTCTTGTTTCCTGGGCAGGATTTCTCACTTGTTATCTTCCACTGCTCTGAAAAAGATTGCTTTCAAAATTGAACTTGTCAAGTCAACCGGTTCACTTCTGAACAATCTCTAGAACGTGTGCCTTCTGAGTCGATGCATTGTCATTCATTCATTTATGGCACCTTGAGAATCAAGGCAATGAAAGAAAACACTGGTATCCCCACTGCCACAGATAATGGTAACTCATAATGCAATAGAACTGTGTAAGCATTTAGTATGTATACATACATGCACTTAAACACACATATATGGCTACATGTCTATAAACATTTATGGCTGTCATTACTACTTGGAGACCAGGTGTTAGCAAATCTGATGAAATCAGAAAACTAGATGAAGCGTAATAAAGGCCAGTCAGTGAGACAACTGGTTGGCATTTCTGTTGTGAAGCCAAGGACATACATGGCAGCTTCTTCACTATCCAGAATACAGAGCACAAGGGGATATGAGGCAAATTCAAGAGCTGGGACCTGCCAGTACTTCATTATGTCTAATGGATTCTGTCATTGTAGTCTAAAGCCTGCAGCAAAAGATGTAAGTTCAAAGCAAAATTAAAAGCAATCACTCCCCCATCCCAAAACTTCCCCCCTACCCCACCATTATTCTCCCAGAAATGCGAATTCCTAGAAAAGTACAACTTTTCCTTAAGTCTAGTAAAAAGAAACTTTCAAGATACTGATTTTAGGAGGAAAGTAGTACATAAAAATCTGCCCTTCAATTCTTCTTAAAATTGACACAGCACTCAATCTGATTTGATACAGCACTCAAGCCTACAAGTATGTTCATAAAGTTAAATGCCTGGGTTTGAGCTCTGTTAGGGAAGTATAAGTTTAAACTTGTACTTCAAGGTTAAGAAACTGCATATACAGCTTCACTGAAACCCAGATCTGAAGCCACAGGGATTTAAAAACTGCCTGGAGACTGAGCAACTCTAAGTCAAGTGAGCAGCTAGCCCGTGGACAGTACATGTGAGACTGACAAAACCTGTAGGAAGCTTTATTTACTCCTTCAGTGAGCCTAACTATGCCCAAATGCCTCATCACACCAACAACTGTAGGTGGACAGAGATGAACAGGAGATGCACCCTGGGAAGTATCTAAACCCCCATTCAAGCAAGAGGTAGGAATTAATACTATACACAGAGAGAGCAACTCTGCAGCTGTGTCCAAGGGAAGGAACTAACTAGCCAGAATGTGCTATCTGGAACACTATTTCCCTCCATATTCAGGGCTTTCCAAGAGGAAGCTAAGACTGGACAGGAGACCAGCATTTGCAAGGAAGCATCATGCAACTGACACGGACAGAGTGATCAGCTTCACTAGTTAGAATGAAGTAGTGAAATATTTATTAAGGTGAAACAGTGATTTAACAAAATCACTGTAAGTGTGATAAAACCAGTAGTAAATGCGATAGTGTTTTACAAGATTCGATGTCAAGGTACACTCTATTATTTACTGCATAGAGGACAGGGTCAGACAAGCTGTCAGGGAGACCCACCCCTGTTGAGTCACAAGGTTCAGAAAGGACCCCCTTGCTTTCTAAACTCCTTCTCAGAGAGGAGTCTAGGCGCGGCTGGATCCAATCCTAGTCCCAGACTTGGTCAACGGTTTATGTCTAAAGGAGTATATATGCGCAATCAATCCTTTACATTACTTAGCTAAGATTTCAAAGTTTAGCATGCTATCAGTCACTTACCGAGAATCTGTTGCGGCAAGGAATCTCTCAACCTCGAGGAGTAGAACCTTAAGTGAGCGTCCTCATAAAAGGGGAGATCCTGGCATGCAGCCCGCTGCCATACAGGAGAGCTCAAAGGGCTCTTGGGCTGTCTACTATTTATACAGTAAGATAATTGACCTATAGTCATATTTTCATGGCAACAAAAATTTCTAGGTCCCCACTCCAGACAGTATTTTGACTATGCTGCCTGCCATCCCCCAAAGACCTGGTGCAAGTTATCACAACTGCTGTTGTGATGGCCGTGGTGGCCAAGGCCAGGCAGGAGCCGGGGGCAGGGGAGCAAAACAGGGGGAGCACACCGCCACAGCAACAAGTCATTAACCATTAGCAAACACAGTTCTCTTGTTAGTAAATTAAATAAAACAGCATATTACTTGCTCGCTGTAGTCCCATCTTGAGAGGCATTTGAGGGTCTCAACTTGCTCAGCCACGTTCAAATTCAGGCTTCACCAGACCTCCTGGAGACATTTACTGCAAAGCATCTTTGTAGTCGTACTTCACAGCACTAGGAGATGCTGCAGATCTTCCCACTTGGAAACCAATTCTTCTAAATTGGAAAGAAGGCATAACACCTTCCCATCATGATATCATATGGGAGATTGAACTCTTTTTGACACTAAATTGTGTCAAAAAGGGGAAAAAAAAAACAGGCAAATTGACAGCTTCTGCAAAACTTCAGAACTTTCTTTGAACTCAAGTAATCTGGTTTAGAAACTATCCCATAACACCACCTGACACACAGCAAAGAAAATAGGTTCTTAAAAGGAAAGCATTTGCTGCCAAACTTGGCCTTTGCTCTTCCTCCTTAGAGGCACAGAAGAGTATGAAAAAAAAGAAATAATACACCCAGAAACCATAAGGGGTATGAGGAACCACTGTACTCAGGGTTTCTATGAAATGAATACCATGTGTTCACAGTGTGCTTTTCTATAGGAATAAAGATACCTGTATACACAAGCATAAGTACAAATATACTATGAAGAGAGTATGCCATCTTATACAAAATTTTGCACAGGAGTTGCAAATAAGGCTGTAAAGCATCTTAACTTTTTTCCAGATGTTATATCAAATTGATAAAAAACTTGGGTTTGTTACAATTCACTCTATCACAAACTTCCCGTAGAACATGGAGACAGAGAGAATACTCGGACTTTTCCCTGTTCAGAATGACTGATCTTGATGAGTACATTTCAAAGGGGTTTTTTGTGTCCTTGTACTAATAAATATATTTCTGCTAATTTGCATCTAACAATATGCCCCAGAAAGATTTTAAAGGAGGTGGCTGAGCTGGCAGTAGCAGCTCCATGGGCTGCTCTCCACGGATTACGCGTTACCTTTGCTGATTTCATTGTCCACAAGCACTAGGTGAGATTAGACAATCTGCACCCTCCTACACATGCTGTATCCTCTGTTATCCAGACAGCACAAGAGAGCTCTCCTGTGGCTGTGAAGACTTCTCAGCAGTGAAAGACCCTTCCAAGGCCTTTTTTGTGTCAGGCATGGTATGCAGATAGCTAACATAAAACACTCCCTGCAAAATAATCTGGCCATCTTTTTCTCTCTTTCCAAAGAAAAGCCATTCTGCTCCTTCAGCTTTGCTGGCAGGTCACTTCATTTTGACCTTGGTAATAAATACTTCAAAAATTATAGAGATTACCTACTGTGGTCAGGAGATAATCATTATTATGTGCCCTTTTGGCAAAAGACAGAGCAGAGAATCAGTGACCAACCAACATGTGTTAACATCTGTGAGGACACTTTAAATCCAAGGACTTTACAGATGCATATCAAAGGACATGGCTAACATATGTCAAGAGAATCTCCATTTTTCTGTCCCTCCACACTTGTAACAGAACTATACAACGGCAAAATTGGTTGTACTTAGCAAGACCTTGTTACTCAGCATGCTTTGGAGGATACTCTTTATCTCTTTATACAAATGGGAAGCTTTGTAACATGCTTGCAGTTATTTTCTGTATTTTTAGTGTTTGAATATTATGTCTTCTCCAGGAATACTACCCCCAAAAAAAATAAATAAAAAAAAAGGTCAGCAACTGTTGAGTTGAATTTCATTTGCTATAATTTATCATACCAAGCTACTTTTCAAAAAACAATATGAAATCAAGCTTGTTGAAGCTCATCCATACGACAAATGCCTATTTCCTGTCTCTGCTTCAATTTTATAGTGACATGCCTGCCCTTACTACATTTAATACCTGCTGAAATCAAGAAGAAACTTAAAAGAAATTCAAAACAGCAAAGAAGATGCAAATCTTTGCCACAAAGATGTCCAGAAGTCCTAACTAAGGGCTGACTAGACACCAAAAACTAGGAAAATCCTTCATCTCCGATAAAGTATCTTTCACTTGTACAGTATCAAAACTTTTAAAAATGCTGTTATCTGAAGCTCCCTTCAGTCCTTCAGGAAGCTTCTATAAAACTATAAAGCAGTAGATAAAGTTTGGCAAAATCCACAAAAAATCCCCAACCTATAGCTCATAGACACTACAAGCACTATTCAGCTGACATGAAGGAATTGCGTAGATTTTCCCTCAAAATAAATTTGAAACAGCTGTATAAAACAGAAAGGCATGCTGAGACTGAGCCTGTAAACAGACCTTCATCTTCCAAATCATCACAAACATCATCTCCACATTTCTGAAAAGTTAGGTTTAAATTATTTACGGTTAGGCTTAAAAGTTACACTTAAATTATTGAATTAATAGAAATGCAATAGGAACTTGCACTATGGAAGGGACTTCCAGAATGCTAACTTCCTTTTATAATTCCACTGGCAGGAGATCATTGGCTTGTGAATTCATGATGACTATATGACTTGCTCTTGGCCTATCGTTAGTGCCCTCATACTTATAACTCTTAAGACCATTTTCAGATGAGAGGAGCTTTCATGATTATGCTACTCAGCATGAGGAACAGGGGGTAGTGGGTAAATTAAAGTTTAGCTACAATTTACCGGTCACATCAGGAGCTGGTACAAAATTACATCACTCTATTACGGCTGTAGTTCCACATAATTATTTCTACTGGTAGCACATCTGATTTAAGAGGGCTAAGTCTCCCGCCTCAGTGCAACTGTGCTCTCCTCACAGTGGAGTCCACTATCACCTTACTTAAGCTCATTCAGTTACTTGCACTGCCACGCTCTAAATTAGAGCTGCAAAATCAGGCAGCTAAAATAATGCAAACATAAATAAATGAAACTTTAATGAAGCTATGGTAACGTCCACCAGTTTCGAATCTGACTCTGTGTTGTTCATGAACTGTAACTACTTCTGGATTTCAGGAATTTGTGTTTCTGTTATTTGGGTCTAAAGGGTGACTGCAGGGAGACAGCAACATCTAAACAGACCATCACGTTCATCAGCTGCTCACTCGGTTCAAAGTGTTTGAGTTATTTTTGGTCAGTGCTACACTCTAATATATGTATCATATTTCCCCCTTAGCATAAATGAAAGGTGAGGGTGAACTCACATCTGTTTGCAGGCAGTTAGTTTTAACCATCTCCTATCCAGCCAAACAGTCCAAGAGACCTTTTGAAGCAATCAGGACCAAATAAGGATTAATTAATTTCTGTTGACCTCAAAAAAGGGGCCAACATCAAGCTCTTGGGGCTGACCTGAGGCCAAGACCTTCAATGAGACAAAGTGCTCCATTTTCCACCTGAAGTCAAAGCAGATCCTCTGAGATCTGACCACAGGCATTTGCACATAGCCAAGACAGGTCAGCTCTTGGCCAAGTAAAGGATGCTGGTTCACCAGAAATGCAGGCAACAAACTGACAGCAAGCAGAATGTCAAGAACATAAGGAAGTGGTGGTGCGACACGCCAAAGAACATAAGGCTGTTCACGAGCCCCGTGCAGAGGAAAGACTTTTTTGATGGAGCAGCAACTGTGCACACTGCCCAAGGTAAGGGGTGGGGGCCCTGTGCTCAGGCAAGCTGAAAGTTATCCCTAGCTCTTGCTTATTCAGTAGATATTTGACTTTGATATATTTTCCCATTCCTATTAATTGGAAATAACTAAGATATCTCACAAATTTTCCACGAAGCTTCATCCAGACAAAAAAAATCCTGTAAGGTCACAGAGGTGAACAGCATTATTTTATTTTATTTTATTTTAAATATTGCTACTCTGCCCATGGTCTTGGCTGCAGCACAACTGAAAGCTGCCCCCATCCTTTGGGGACCTTGGAAAGAGCTGTAGGAGCTGCTTTTGGGGGGGCTAAGACTACCATTTGGCTATGGCATCAATCCTGGAGTGACAGCAGAGTTCACGCATTCAGCAGTTAGTGTCTTTAGACAGGCACAAATAATTCACAGGCCAGTGGGTGGCTGTGACAGACGAAGTGATCTCTGAGTGATGAAGGTCAAGTTCTCTGCTGAAGTGAACTGGGATAGCATGGCAGGGAAGCCAGCAGAGACCCAGTTCTGAAGAGTGGGGAACCCAGCCTATCTAAAGTCACCAAGAAATTCCTGTGTATTGACAACTCTTAATTTGAATTTCATCAGGATCTTGCAGCTTCTCTCTGCATTTTCTCCTCTGTTTCCACTCTTTTACTTCTGTTTTTCTCTCCCTCAGTACTCTTCCTGTTTCTTTCTCTAGTCTTTTCCATTAGACGTGTCACCCCCTTCATGTCTTGCTTCATGTGATGCACCGACCTCCTCCTCTCATTTTCTGAACCATCCTTGTCTGACTTAAAGAGATGTTTCTGCATTTAAACTCTACTGTTATGAAAGAGATGGAGGCAAAGGGTGGAAGGGTGGGAGTTTTGTGGAGTAAGCACACAGATACGCAGTGCAGCGTTTCAATCCACTGTGCACATTTTTAGATGAAGAGTCAAGAAGATAATTTGCTTCTGCTAGTTTAAATAAAATGAAAGGGCACAATTCTGAACCTGACTCATTACTGGGGACACTCTCTGAGCTACTTTAAGCAAGCAGCGAGGTATAGAAGCAATGCCAGCTGCAATCGCCGTAGGACCTGGTATGCTTAGAAATTAATCAAAGTAGTTGCTGCAGAATAAGTACTTTAAAGCGGTTTCAAGAGATCAATTTCTACATAGACACTCTTACTCCAGAGCAAGTGTCCTCACAGGGGATTACATCTATATAATTAACCTAGAATAATTTATCCCAGGACAGGTCCAGGAGTAGACAGATCTTAGGCTTTGGCTTTCCCTACAGCTTTGCTCATTTTCTTTCAACTTCATTTCAAGTCTTTACTGCTTACTTAGGTCACTTCCACTACAACCTGTGATCTTACAGAAGGAACCAGAGAAGGAAAATTATCCACTGTATTGAGGAGAAACAGGGATAGGAATAGGCAGAGCTATAAAAAGAATACAGCATTTCCCCCTGACAGTAACCAGCCATAACAGTTTGTGGGCTGAAACCACAGGAAGATTTCTCATTACACCAGGGAAGGAGCTAATGAACTTAGCTGTGATTCAGTGCTACTAAACACCAGGCAAGCAGAAGACAGCATACATTCTCTGAAGGGCCAACATTCCAGCAGACTTTCTCAGTCCCTTTACTTAAAGGAAAAAGTTTTCATGACCTGATCATTAACTTTAGAGTTAAGAAGAAAAAATGTAACAGTGATAACGCTGATCAGGTTGTCCATTTCACCCAGCTTCCCAAAAGCTCACCAAGTACAGAAGCAGCAGAAGATTCATAAGAAGAGGCTATTTTTTTCTGAAAAAGATGTTCTGTTTACTGCAATCCCACTTTACTGCCTTTGGTAACATAGACCACGCCTGAAAACCCAGCACCTCAAAAATGCTAGTATTTTCCAGATGTATTATACCCACTAGCATCACCTTCATAACCATATTTCTTGGGGGCCTTTAAGGACTTTAAAGACCAGCTTGTATTTACACTAGTGAAGTAGAGCAAAGCCAGTTCAGACAGAAGTCCTCCTTTTAGTACTCTCCAATTTGTATCTTTGCATTTTCAAAAGAGCCCTTTACTCAAATTTTCAGTCTACCACTTAGGTAGCCATGGAGGGGAAGAGCAGTTTATAAACGTGCTTGGAGTTCTGCTGCTCCCAACATGACGGTAAAGGTCAGACTTTTCCAGTCCTTAAGGGACAAGCAGCACCCTAAACACCTGGAAGACAGGGCCATCCATTTAAGTAATTAAGAATTAACTGAGCTGGTAATTTTTGCCTCATTCTTCTCAAGCCATAAAAGACAGACTAAATCAGAAAGCAAATAGTCAGTACCATCTCTGACCATATGAAGTTGTTCCTGTTTTCAGTCTCTTTATCCACCCCCAGCCAATCTTGTCACCATTGCTTTCAGAAGTCTGATTTTATCTTCTTGTCACTACAAGCTACAAGACAGCTTGACTGCAACGAACATGTTCGTAATGAAATCAGTTGACCCAGAAAAGAAGTGTTAACACTGATCTGGATTAAAAAACAAATACAAGTAAAACCTCTTTCTGACTGTAGGCAGTCCATGCTAAAATGATGGAGCAATACAGAGACTGACCTGTAAAAGGAGACTGGAACCAAGGTCCTCTGGTTCTGTGCTTATGGTGGGTTCCTAACCTTTCCTAAACTTTTTACAGTTTTAAGTGACCTATTTAAGGTAATGTAATTAAAATAAGCAAGAGCACAATTACCTTTGGTACAAGAAGGTCTAAAGTTTTCTATACTTTTTTTCCTCAAAAAGCAGTGGCTTTCTTGTATTTTCTATATTATTAAGATAAAGCAATTTATTTTCGCAGAGCTCCGTTTTAGACTCCTTTTAGAAGTGTGGATATTCATTTGATCACACAAAACATGCTTAAAAATATATGCCTGCTATACTTGCTTGTTTCCTTGACCTCACAGTTTTGTCTAATACGAAGAAAGCTCCTTTATAAAGGGATGGGGTTTTGGGTGCCAAGCCCAAGATCTACAGGACATCAAAAAAGCATAACAGCATATCTTCATCCAGGCTTCTATTAATCAGATGCTTTTCATCTTCTTTGACTCAAAATGTCAATGCAAAGTAAAATAGTGTGCTCACATGCAAAAAACTGCAAATCCACTCTCAATTGCTTTTCTTTGCTTCTGATCTGACTCCGAGCTTTCTCCTAGCAACTCAAAAAAACCTTCCTACTTGTAGTGCCTCCCAAAGATCATAATCAAAATAAATAATCCACTCATGTTCCCAAATGGAGAGTGTGTGCACGCGCAGAGGTGGAAGCACTGCAGAAGAGGACCAGACACCAGAATACCATTACAAAAACACCCCAAAGCCATTAAATTTAAGAGATTTCAGCTGATGTCGAGCATGGCGGAAGCAGCAGCAAGCTCAGTTTAAAAGACAACCATATAAAAATGGCTCTTACTCCTCCAGGTAAATCATTCCTTGTTAACGTATTATAGTTCCCACTGTAGATCACATTACCAAGAATACCCATCCAGCAGCAACACCAGTGGGTATTTTAAATTACATCTGTCCTACTGTTTACAGCTAAGTCTGTTCTGGGAGCAGGAACCCAACTTCACTCCAGTGCACCCCCCTGCAGTGCCCATTCACGCTGACCGCAAATGCTGGGATGTTGGCAGTGCCAGACGAAGACAAGGCTCAAACTGAATTTCACATTTGAGAGCTAGGGTATGCAGGGCTTAAAACTGCTTTGTAGGATTGAGGTATAAGCAGCTTACCACAGAGGGTCTGGGATACGGTTTGTAATCAAATCTAAATCTCCTCAGCACCATTTTGTCCCAGCCCCAAGCCCAGATTTCTTCTTAACTGCAGAGCTGACACTCCATCTGTGAGTTCACATTTCATAGTAAAAAAAGTAATGAAAGGA
This sequence comes from Arenaria interpres, assembly GCA_013399435.1. Classification (NCBI taxonomy): domain Eukaryota; kingdom Metazoa; phylum Chordata; class Aves; order Charadriiformes; family Scolopacidae; genus Arenaria; species Arenaria interpres. The sequence continues at coordinate 254,096 of VXAK01000029.1, forward strand.
GCTCCCGTATTTCCTGTTTAACATTTCAGCCTTCTCAAGGGTAATAAAACAAAATCTCCCTACAACAACAGATAAGTCAGACAAATAAAATGTCAAACTACTTTAGAAATAAGCTAGTCAAGATAATAGAATAAATCTCTTGGGTAGCCATTAATTGCATTCTTTTATGCATTTGGCAAAGAAGCTTCTAGAGGACATATGATAGCTAATACAAAAGGATGTGCTATTTTTGTATCTCTTCTTTAAAATAAATTTAGTGTTGACAAAAAGACAGCTGATTAATATCTAGGGATCCTAAAACCTTCCCTACATCCTTAGGGGGAATGATACCACTGACAGTTCTATTAACAGACCAAAGCAGAGTCTCCACAGCTGGACAGAGGGAGCCCCATGCTGAGACTCCAAAGCAGGGATCCTCATGCCAGCCAAGTGACCATGAGGGCAAACTTGTTTCTCTGTTACATATCTACAAAGCAACGTTAATCATCCTTCACAAAACATTGAGATCTATCAGTGCAAAGCTTGTTGCAAGAACTCTGTATTTTTATCACCACCAAATTCCCTAGCAGCACCCATAACAAAGAGAATAAAAACTCCATATCAACCAAGTCAGCAGCTGAGTTGTGAGTAAAACATCAGTACGGGATACAGCCATATTTATTCACTTGCATTGCTTCCTGTGAAACAAAGATGACAGTAAGAGCCAATACTAATAGTTACTCAACACCACAAATCAAGAACATATCAGTTAGACTTAACTTTTGCTATTATGCTTTTCAAATGACTTGCCATTGTCACCGTAATACAGCATGAAAAAGACCGCACTTCTCAGCCTCTATTTTTGATTAACCAGGTGCTCTGGGAATTTCAATATGGCTTCCTGGCAATTAATTCTATTTGGAAAGAAACAACTTTTTTTTCTTCAATAGAAATAACTCACTTGTTTTTTAAAAATAAAGCATATCTGTTTGGTTAAAAAACTAATTCTGATCCTTCCTTTTGCCTAGACATTATTAATGAAGTTTCCTCATCTCCCAGTGACTCTAACAAGAGTTGGAGAAATTCAGCATCTCTCAGAAGGTGAGCAGAACCTTTGGAGAAGATTGCAGCATGATAATGAAAGCTCTTGCAGCAACCCCTGTTTCTGCCCTGAGAGCACAGGGTTGTGCTAAGCAAAAGTCCAGCTTATGAGCTGAGGAAGGAATCTTTGAGGTCTTGGTTCTTTCCTTGACTGACGTGCACACAGATTAGCAGAGAAAAACTCTTGGTTTGCAAATCTTTTCCCTGGGCTCAAATACCTTGTCCTCTGTTTTCAGTTTGGTCTAAAATTCGGGTTTCACCTTCATGACTTTTGTTGGCCTTCATAGTTGGAAGAGGGCTTCTCAAAGTGAGTTTTTCACTTATCGATTACAGCTGTCAAAGGAGCCTGTAGGTCTTCTCCATCCTGTCAGCCCCGAAGTGTTTAGCATGGCAAATCAGCTTACCTGTCAGTAGCGAGGCAAGAAGTAAAGAAAAACAAAAACTGGTGGAGAAAGCAAAGCGTTACTCCACTCCACAATGACTCCACTCCTACCATCAGGCACATGGGCAAAAAGCCTTTTCATGGGACTAAGATTGTTTTAAATCCCTCAGAGAGTCTAAATCTGACAGCTTCTGGTCTAGACTACTTGTCTCTGTATGAGCACTGCACAGACACAGGCAGACATTTCCCTCCCTTGCTGCCAGTGAAAGGAAGGCAACAATGTGCCGTTTTTCCACCACTCCACCTCCTCTTCTATACAGCAGAAGTGACTGTTTCAGCTAAATCTCACATCCCAGTGATTCTGAGCTTGAGATGACAGTCCATACTGCCCAATTTCAATGCTGAAATACGACTTGGGAAACTCACACTTCTTTCGTATAATTTAAAGTACAAACACTTATTACATCCATAATCAAATACATTAATTATCAGCGCTAAACAGATGCCCCCAGCACTGCATTTCACTGGAAGCCCTTACACCACAGAAAAAGAGTTTGTCCTTAGTTTGTAAAGACAATCTTAAAGACTCAATATAATAATTTTCTGCATTGGTTTTATTCCTGCACACTTTATATGACAGTGCTGTGCACAATGCTGTAAGGATGAAGCAGTAAACGTGGCCCTAGGAGCTGTATCCTCTAAATTATACAGTGACACAGAGTGAATATTTGCAGTAACAAAGCAAACAAAGAAGCCTCCTACTCTTCTCTGATCCTTGCCTACTGGAAGCTCTACTTGAGTTAAATATATAATCACATAAAAACAACAAAATCGTCACTAGCAATGCAGAAAATTGGGTCAGTCCAGCTGGTGAAAGCCTGTGTTTGCTGCATCTCCTTGGCCTAAACCTATAATTCAATTTGAAAATTGAAAGAAAAGTTGCTCAAGTTCTGACACAGTAATTCAGAAAGCAAAAGAAACCCCTAGTCCGATTACAGAATCTATTAGGTGGTAAATTATCACCACTTTACCAAATTAACCTGCTCTGTTTAACACTAAAACTTACATGGACAGAATAGCCCTTCTGAGGGGCCTGTAGTAACAACAGATATTTTAGTCTTCACAGATAACACAAAGAGTGTAAAGATGTCAAAAAGAGTTATTTCCTAGAATAAATCACTGAGCTTTGCTTGATCCAGTTCAATTGACCCAGAGTAATGTTAACTATATAGTTACAACTGGAAATAAGATCCGTGCTAACATAGAAGTCATAGATACATATAAAAGTAAACAAAATAGTTTTTCCCACGAAGAAGAGAGCTAGGAGCTTGAGCAGAAGGGTCACTGAAAATCAAGCAAAATAAAAACTCCTGATAGACACCAGCTTTTGAGAGTATGAGAATACCTGAGTCAAAAGTTAAGATCAAGTAACATCAGACGCCCAACTTAAATTCCACTTCACACCACAGACCTTGGTCAAATCCCCAGTTTGCATGTGCTGCAGAAGCCCATTTAAGTAGGAAAGGAAGCATTTAAGACAAATAAAAGACTCCTGTTAAAATGCTTCACCACTTCAGATCTACCCACTTGGAAGGTATTACAGTGTTTTACTTGTAGCTTTGTTCTTCCAGAAGATTCAGAAATACTGTTCCCTACAGGGGAAACTCAAATATATCATCATCTTCCTTTCTCCCCACTTCACGAGCTGCACTCTGTGAGATTATCCTAAATATATTTTGGTATCTTAGTCATTTGTTGCTGGGTGATCGACTATATACTTACAGCAACTGTGCCATATGCTGCAGCACCTCTTTTTTAATCTTTTTATCTGTCCTTCTCTTACCACAGCACGCTCTTCAACACCTCCACCATATAACATGATTGGAAGGACTAGGTTGGTTTTTTTCCCTATTTAAAACACAGAGACCATGCACAAAAGATGCAGGTTCAAGGGAGAAAGAGTGAAGATGGACAGATTCCATGCGTTACTTTGGTAGACAGGATTATTTTTTTTATCATTATTTTTTCTTAAACAGTGAAGTCTCACATCAGACTTCATCATAAATAGAAAAAATGGATCTAGCTTGAAAAGAACAGAGTTGCTCTCTGCATTCAGGTAAACAGTTCCCACATCACTTGAAGTCCATTCTTGACCTGGACAGGTTGGAGAGGTGGGCTCAGGTCAACCTCATGAGGTTCAACACGAGCAAGTGCAGGGTTATGCACCTGGGCCGGAATAATCCTCGCCATCAATACAGACTGGGGGATGAGGTATTAGAAAGCAGCCCTGAGGAAAGGGACTTGGGGGGGCTGATGGACGAGAAGCTGGACATGAGCAGGCAGTGTGCAGTTGCAGCCCAGAAGGCCAATCGCATCCAGGGCTCCATCAATAGAAGTGTTGCCAGCAGGTCCAGGGAGGTGATTCTGCTGCTTTACTCTGCTCTGGTGAGACCTCACCTGGAGTATTGTGTGCAGGCCTGGAGCCCTCAATATAAGAAGGATATGGACCTGATGGAGCGGGTCCAAAGGAGGGCCGCAAAGATGACTGGGGGATTGGAGCACCTCTACTACGAGGACAGGCTGAGGGAGCTGGGGTTGTTCAGCCTGGAGAAGAGGAGGCTCCGGGGAGACCTAATAGCGGCCTTCCAGTACCTGAAGGGGGCCTACAAGAAGGCTGGGGAGAGCCTGTTTACAAAGGCTGTCAATGACAGAACAAGGGGTAATGGCTTTAAACTGGAGAAAAGCAGATTTAGATTAGACATTAGGAATAAGTTCTTTACTATGAGGGTTGTGGAGCACTGGAACAGGTTGCCAAGGGAGGTGGTTGAGGCCCCATCCCTGGAGATATTCAAGGTGAGGCTCGATGAGGCCCTGGGCAACCTGGTCTAGTTGGGGGTGTCCCTGCTGACTGGGGGGGGGCGGCCTAGATGACCTTGAAGGTCCCTTCCGACCCAGATGATTCTATGATTAGTTTGCCAGTAACACTAAGAAAAAAAAAAGATGATTCTGGCATAATTCAGTGCCCATTTCATTCCCCTCACCCAAAGGGCTCAGTACAGTATCTTTTCAGACCATCCCACTCTGAAGAAAACAGGAAACAATCCACATCAGCAGCAAGCAACATCACTGTTACCAGCATGCTCCGTTCTATTAGTTATAATAGCTCCTGCAGGTTATCTTTTCTACTCTTTAAAAAGCCATTCACTGAGGCCCTGAGTTCTAAAGCAATTATCCACTCAGAACTTCATTTTAGATCAATGAATTGATCACAGCCATTCATGTACCTGATGCAGGAACAGGAGCTCAGCGAACCCACTGTGATCCCAGCTGGAAAGGTGGCCTCTCTGCAAACCGGGGACCTGCAAAACAGGAGCCTGTGTGTAAGAAGCCACATATCTTTTGCAAAATACAAAGACAACTCTCTCTAGCAGCGTCTTTTGGGAAGAACAACAGAGACCCCCTCATTCACTGGACTGAAACATAATAGAGAAGAACCTGGCACGGTATAACAGCTTTCATTAGAGTGCTATTGGTGCACGAAACCCATAGCTCATGAAGTCACTGGAATGACAACAGCTGCCAACAGCAATGGGAGCAGAGCACAGGGGAGACTTCACGTTCTCAAGCTGCTGGGATCAAGCTCTTCACTCTCAATGGGGCTTAAGCTCCTTTCTCCCATGGGCACTTCTGAAGATCCCACACAGAACGTTTCCACTTAGGCCAATGTTCAAGCTCTTAATTAGAACAGAGTGGCACTATCAGCTTCTTTGCATAATCTGAATCACATTAAACATCGGATCAGATATGAGCGCTTCATGGCCTCGAGATTCAAAAAAGACTCACACATAAATTCTACAGATCCAGAATATGTAATGTATGAATCCATTATTTTTGTGTGAAAAAAAAGTTTGCTGAAGAACAGAAAATAGAAGAAACTAATACTGCCAAGTTAATCTAAAGAAAAATCAAATATCAGGTTCCTAAAATCAAAATGTTTTTGGCTTTTTAGAAAATGATGATTTTGAACTTTATAACCACAAAGACTAATTTTTTATTTATGTTTTTTATTGAAAGCAGACATATCGCCAAAACCTCATGGATAAAGAAATTTGAGGGCTTTTAATAAACTGAAAAAAAAAAAAAA
>VXAK01000029.1:259981-279541 GCA_013399435.1 Arenaria interpres
CACTCTGCCCCAAGCCTGTAGCGCTGCCTGGGGTTGTTGTGACCCAAGTGGAGGACCTGGCACTTGGCCTCGTTGAACCTCATCCCGTTGGTCTCGGCCCAAGATCAGCACACTTGAAGTGATAGAAACCATCAGGAATGGAAAATTAAGAGTTCAGACTAATCCTCAAAGACAAGATGCTTAAAGACCTAATAGCCTGACTGAAACCAGTGAGATCAGACAGTGATTTAACTCTTTCAAAAAGCCTACAAGGCATTTGACACTTATTTTCCCTGTAGGCTTTCCTTGCCTTCAGTTCAAAGTCATCCAAAAGGGTGAACTTCAAACACCTGTTTCAAGTGAAGAGGATGGCACCGGAGGACGTGTTTTATTCAACCAGACAGACTCTACAAGAACAAACACGGATGTTGAGCACTCACATCTTCTACTTACTTCATGAGTTAAAAGAAAAAAAAAAAAGAAATCTGTATGTTCTAGTTACTGAAAAATGAGATAGATTAATTAGATTAGACAGACAGAAGAACTAGGGCCATTCCTTCCCATTTAAGCACACTCAGAAGAAGTACTGAAAAGGAAAAGAAAAAAATAATCTACTGCATAAATTAAACAATTCAAGTACAGCACTAGAAGATCTTTCAAGTAAGAAGTAACCCTTTAAGAGAAAGGAGAGTATGAACCACTGATTGCACTGATGTGTCTTTACCCACTTTGGAACACTTTTGCTGCTTAAAACACTACTGCTTCAGGCATGGAGCCTAAAGTGTCACGCAAGATACAAAATCTGCTTTCCCCTATAATGTCTTCACTCTAGTGTCCATCCATAGTACAGGAACAGGTTATTCACAACTGGTAAAATGCATCCAAACTCTACTTCCCAGAAGCTCCCAGGAGAGGATTTTATAGAAGCGAGGCATGAACAGGACAGCATCTTGGGAGAACTCTACATATGAAAAAGGACCTCATGGGGACATATATTCCTTTATTTTCATGTCCAGCTTATTAGAACAATCAGAATTCTGTGCTTGTTCCAGTTTCAAACGGCAAAAGCAGCAAAACCAATAAAATTCTGAGTAATTTTTTCTACAATATACCTGTCCAAAGTTTCTGCCTTGTTTCCGATACAATAAAGTGCTTGTGTGTCTTGTTTATCATTTGCTCTAGACTTGCTTGTCTCTAACTCTTAGAGAGAGAATTCGCTTAACTTGAATTCTTAGAGACCACCACAACTTCAACTCCTCTGCTGTAAATCTTTTTGCATTTTAGCACAGGGATCTACATATAAAGATATAACTGACCAGGCACATAGCCCAGAAATAAATTCTGGACTTTTGCCTGAAGCAGAGGAGCAGCTCTGCTGCCCACCTAATGAAATGTATCTACAGGCAACATTACTAAAATGGCTTCTTCCATTTTCACAGCTTTTTAACTTTTTGGTTTATGAACTTATTTTTTCATGTCTTCCAGAAAACCAGACTAATAAGAAATGTCAGCATATATTTTGTTGAAAAATTTTAAAACTATACTGGCTCCACCAAAATATTAACCACAGAGTTCTTCTTTAGACTTTTTCATTTAGCTTTGAAAGGGTAAAAAAAAAACCAACCAAGACCTCTTTGTTGTCATCATCTGTTTTTCATTAAATCCATATGCTCTGTTAGCCCATTACTACGCTTGTTGATTGTTCAGATGTTAACTCACATTATTGCAGACAACAAGTTCAAACCCTATGCAACTTCAGGCTTACTTGACATTAATCACACTGTGCCTTTTCAAATTCCTGCTACAAAGTTCCCTTCAACAAAAATTAAGTCTCTTAGCTTACACTTATGTATGCAGCCTAACTAGTCCCACTTAAAGCAAAAGAGATGTAAGATGTAAGGTCAAAAAAATGTTTCTGTCCCCGTTCTTTGCTTGGTGTTTGTTTAAATTCTGCCTGTCCTGGAAGGAAGAAAGCACTGAAATGTTTTTATAAATTAATTGAAAAGTTTTATTTAATACTACTGCACTCAATGCTTTCTTCAATACTATAAAACAACACTCTAGGAACATGTTTAGCTGATTTTTTGGTATGAGAGTCTCAATAGCATTCTTAAAAATGCATACCAAGTGCTGACACTGAAACACATCCAAATATCTTAGAATCATAAATAATTTCTTTAAAAGTCTGGTACAAAGGCAAAATTCATTGCTCTTCCGCAGCCACTCCAACTGATGAAGCAAGCTCAATTTCTAAGGGGAATAAAAAAAGTAATCACAAATGCAAATCTGAATCACAAATGAAATCTGAAGGGCAGTGGCAATACGGCCAAGGTTAAAGGGATCAGATTAAATGAGTATTTCCATCATTCCCTAAAGGCAACTAAAACTGGGAGAGAAGACGTCTCTAGCTCAAGGCCTCCCTGCCCTGGTAACCAAGGTCACCCTTGGCCAAAATTCATGATTAAGAGTAGGTCTGAGCCAGTGGACGGGGATGGCCAGGCAACGGAAAGGAGTGGGGAAGACTCCAAACCTGGATTATGAAATATCTGAACACCCGCAACATGAGCCACAGTCCTCATCCTTGCAGCTAGAGAGAAGCTCCAACTAGCAGCATTTTCCAGGTAGCTCCCACCTAAGAGTACGTTTTAAAGCAACAAGAATTATGGACCACCACCACCAGTCTCTTACACACTAGATACATCTAACACAACAGCCAGATAGTCATTACCTCCTCATTTCCCCGATGTGTGAGACTCTTTACCAAGAGAAGCCTTGTCAGAAAACAATTTTTTAAAAAATACTGGCCCACTGAAGGGTCTATTTTTCACCAGGATTCAAAATGGGTACATTTTCCAGTCCTTTGTGAAACATTTCCTTTCAGCATTATTAATTGGATTTTTTTCACTTCAAGGGGGGGGAATGATTGACAAAATGCTTCTACTATCAATAACGAATCATTAATTCTGACATTTCTGTGGAAAAAGTGACTATCAAAAAAGTAATTTTGGTGTAAGAACTTGACTGCTCATTGACAACAACACACCACCCCTCCCGTGTTCTTGGAAGAGCCCACATAGTGCTGTCTGCTGCCTGAAGACAGTATCATCTACAATGCCTACCACCAAAAAGACAGCTTAAAGCCTGAGGTATCAAAAGTCAATTGAATCTGGAATTCCTCAAGGTATGGCATCCTGTAGCTAATTTTCACATTCTGTATATATTCTTTTCTCACTCTCTACAGAGATCCTCAGGGATCACGTTTTTCTTCTCTGCATCTCCTGGAGCACCAGAGCAGAAAGAGAAAGGGACTGAATTTTCTTTCTTTCCCTTGACAGAAATATATCTACTCCTGATGGGCTGCATGATACCAGAATGCTGCAGTCTACTATTTCATAAGGAAAGGCAGGAATTATGAGCTTCACAGGCTCCCAAATCCAATACAGCCATCTAAATATGTTTTCCCTTACACTGCATATTAGCTTGACATATAAATGATTTGTGTCAATGCTGTACACAGATTGTTCAAAACTAAATAAGACTAGAGCTGAGGCTGGAAAACTTATTACACTAATAATACATTCCAGCAGCTCAAACAGAGATGCAGTACCATGGAGGACAGTATTGATTGACCAGAAGTCACCCAGTTCCACCCTCAAGCAACTCATGTAGCTGAGGTATTCCAGAGAATAAAGCCATATTTGATATCTTCATATTTTCTAATTAGATATAATTTAGTAACAGGTATGCCTAAACTGTCCAGAAGCCAGCACAGTCCTGAGGAAAACAAAACCTTACATCAGACTCCTGAAGGTCACAGGACCAGATATAGAAACAAGACTGCAAAGAGGTGAGGATATTACTCCACCTACAGAGATTCCACAGACCTCAGAAAAATGACAGGGGCCTTTTTCAGTATATTTAAGCTTCAACAAATGAAAACAGAAAGATTATAAAATGTCAAGACAATTCAATCTTTTGTTTTTCCTTACAAAGAGCAAGACATTTATCTAAAGAACACTTGAGGGTTTTTGATCTTAGCTGATACATAGAAGACATTTAAAATTACAAGACAAGGCAGGTAAACCCTGCACTTCAGCACATGACTTCAGACCTCTGAGACCAGGGACAGATGCTCAGGTGAGAACAAGGAGGAAATCAGTGTAGGTCCACACCTGCTCGCCCCTCCAGCTTCCACTGACAACTGAGCTTCTGTGATTCATCCCCAACAGCAGCAGTGGCAAGGACAAAATTACCAGCAATTCACTGAGCATCAGTCCCACACCACCCAGCACCGCTGCTGACTACAGAACTTTTGAGGGAATTTCTCAGATACAAGGCATTGTGACATGAAGGAGTTGTGATGCTTTCTGCTTGTGCCTGGCAGGCAGCCTTCTGGCTGGCCTCTGCTCAGATTTCATCCTGCCCGAGCCACTCCAACTACACCTGCTTCAGTTGGGCTTTCTTTGCTCTGGGTTTAGATAAGAAGCATTTAAAACACAGAGAATTTCAACCCATGGTTGAATGCACATTTTTTACTGGCATTACAGTGCCGCACCAGAGATGAACATGTTCTTTCCTATGATGTTACACAACACTCACACACATTGAGGTAAATTAAAATTTTTTTGTCATTTGCCTGGCTTTCATAAAGTTTTTCCAACTCCAGACTGGAATTTCAGGTGTAAAAAAAAGGAATAGGAAAAAAACAATGCCTGCCAAGAAGAACCAAAGCCCTGGTAAGTGAAATACTCATCTCAAGAATAGCAAGATAACTAATCTTGGGAGCAGAAGACAGGTTCAAGCTGAGATCCTTGACTTCAGCAAGCCTTTTGACACTGTCTCCAACAACATCCTCATAGGCAAGTGTAGGAATCACGGATTAGATGAGAGGACAGTGAGGTGGACTGAGAACTGGCTGAGTGGCAGAACTCAGAGGTTGTGATCAGTGGTGCAGAGTCCAGTTGGAGGCCTGTAAGCAGCAGTGTTCCCCAGGGGTCAGTACTGGGTCCAGTCTTATCCAATATATTCATCAACGACCTGGATGAGGGCACAGAGTGTACCCTCAGTAAGTTTGCTGATGACACAAAACTGGGAGGAGTGGCTGACAAAACAGAAGGCTGTGCTGCCATTCAGTGAGACCTGGACAGGCTGCAAAGTTCAGCGGTGAAGAACCTGATGAAATCCAACAAGGGCAAGCATAGGGTCCTATGCCTAAGGGAGGAATAGCCCCATGCTCCAGTGCAGGTTACGGGCTGACCTGCTGGAAAGTAGCTCTGCAGAGAAGGACCTGGGAATCCTGGGGGACAATAAGTTGACCATGAGCCAGCAATGTGCCCTTGTGGCCAAGAAGGCCAACGGTATCCTCAGGTGCATTAAAAAGAGTGTGGCCAGCAGGTGGAGGGAGGTCATCCTCCCTTTCTACTCTGCCCTGGTGAGGCCACATCTGGAGTCCTGCGTCCAGTTCTGGGCTCCTCAGTTCAAGAACGACAAAGAACTACAGAAAAGAATTCAGACGAGGGCTGCAAAGATGATCAAGGGAATGCAACACCCCTCTTATGAGGAAAGGCTGAGAGACCTGGGTCTGTGTAGCCTGGAGAATACTGAGAGGGAACCTCATCAATGCTTATAAATATCTAAAGGGCAGGAGTCAAGAGGATGGGGTCAGGCTCTTCTCAGTGGTGCCCAGTGACAGGACAATGGGCAATGGACATAAGCTGGAACACAGGAAGTTCCATCTGAACATATGGAAAAACTTCTTTACTTGAAGGCACCAGAACACTGGAACAGTCTGCCCAGAGAGGTGGTGGAGTCTCCTTCTCTGGAGATATTCAAAACCCGCCTGGATGCATTACTGTCCAGCCTGCTCTAGGGGAACCTGCTTTGGCAGGTCCCTTCCAACCCCTACAATTCAGTGATCTATGAGGAGGATAAGCAGAGTCTTGAATGTGGTTATTCCAGTGCAAGGGAGTGTCCTGGCCAGCCTGCCACTGGCAAAGTTAGGTGAGAAGGCTGCAGCTCTCATTTTCTGTGTGTGAAAATCTTAGAAGTTTTTTTTTATTTAACATGGGTGCAGAAGATGCTCTGCAACCTCTCCCCTCTCTCCTGAGGGTCTGGGCTGCCTATGCTCAAGCAAGCCCAGCCTTAGAACAATGTGACCATAAGCTGAGAGTTGGCTGCTGGGAAACAGCTAAGTGTGAGAAAATTCCGTGAGATACCTCCAACAGGGCCCTCATCCCTTTGCCATAGAGGTGCACTTAAGATCAGGCCCTTTGTCTGAGTTCACACAAGCTTGTGCCTGGCCCTCTACCTTGCTGATCCCAACTGCAACACCCTAGCTTGATCTTGGACCTGCCTCATCTCTATGCATTGGATCGCTGCACTCTTGGCCAGCGCTGGTTAACATCACTGGATTTGCCTGCCCCTTCTGTTCAGGTGCAGTGGGACTTCCCAAATTGGTGGTGAGGGCACTGCTCTGCCTGCCTTGCTGTCACCCTCAGCTCCTACCTCCCCTCCCCTTGCAGAGCAGCCCACATGAACTTGGAGCCAAGCACCAAGGGATCTTGGTCCTGAACCTGCCCAGAATCAGAACTGGCCTTGGCACCAGGTAGTTAAAGCTCTCAGAGTGATTAGGGGAGAGGCTGCAGACTGCTGGGCTGCTTTCGGTCATGACACAACCTTGTAAAGTACGTTCAAGTTTTCTAAGCATTAAAAGCTTCTTGAGGAAAAAAAAGAAAACAAACCACAAAAACCAACAAACTACTCCCTCCCAGCTCTAACTATAATCTGCCACACAACCTTGCAGAAGTATAAAAAGTTTTCAGCACAAGTCTAATATGAAGCCATACACACACTACAAAGTGATCCCTTTTCATTTGAGTTGTTCTGCAGCAATATTTCCCAATGCTTTCTTCTTTGCCACAAAGTACATCACAAAGTCAGTCAATTCTGCCCCAAACCCACAACGGTTAAATTACCAACTTACCTTTCCCTATTATCTAAGCCACATTAATTATGTTCGGCTTAATGGAAGCAATTATTTAATTAGTACCAACTGCTGTTCACCTACATACTCCTGTAGAAACATTTTGGGTTACACACAGGCCAATTACCTGCTGAATTGCACAGCACCTCATCACAGAACTATTAGAAGTTTAGCAGAAAACTCCCTAGACAGTACAAGGCTTTCGTTTTCAGAAAGCTGTGATGCCAGTGGAATACAACCAAGAGGGTTGCCGCATACAGCTTTGAAACAGCTGCCCTTACTTTTAATGAGTTCATCTGTTTTAAAAATCATTAAAATATTTACCACCTCCTCCACCAGCATTAATAGCATGACTACTACTAATAACAAGGGAAAGCATGGGGATTCTGATGAGGAACATCAGAAGTACCAGTCACTGGTCCTCTAGACTTAAGCCAACTAATCCACAGTAGGAACACAAAAAGGCTGTATCTCTTTTTCTCCTCTTCCCCTTAATTAAAATGATTTATAGGAATTAGCTGGCCTCCAGCTAATTGTGTTTCTTTAAACAGTAACTTCTTTACATTCCTAGTAAAAATACAGAAATATACAAAGCGTGTCATTCTCCACAGAGGGTGCTGAAAAATTAAAATCCTTTTCTTCATCACTCTGCACTCAAAATCTTGTCACACCAAGTGTAGTTCTAAGGATGCAAACAAGATAAGTTGAATAGCATACTCTACTGGAGTGTAACACTTTAAGAAACTACAGATATGTCTGACCTCAAGTTAATTGACTAACAAATCACTGAAGATCTGGGAAATGAAGGCTAGAATGAGGAAATTTCTTCTCTCATTTCCTATTACCTTCATCAGCGCATCTTCCAACAGTCCCAGGGTTACATTTTACAGGATACTAAAAAAGGAAAGGCATCCACTTTGAAATTTATGAGGAGCCAAGGGAACGTACTGAGTGCCACCTTTCTCGTTTCATTCCTCGTGCCACTGGCATAAATTGGCTTCACAGTCTGCTCCCTCCCTTAGCAGCCCCTAGTATCCTGCATTCATATAGCTCTCCCTGTCTGCTAGTTTTTAATACCATTTACCAACATTCATTTCTTCTCAGCTGCCTTTCTCCCTCCAGGGTTCTCTCTACAGCCTTAAGGGAACTTGGGAAAATACATATTCTGTCATTTCTGTTTATGTTCCCAGGTCCTTAGGATAAGGCACTGCACTCATCTTTCCTCAGGCTGAAGAGAACCAAGTGGGACAGTCTCCATTACAAGCTAAAAAGGCTGCTATTTAAACTTGAATGCTTACAGTAATAGATGTGACTTGTTAGTACCACCAAAGGCTCCGGAGCACAAAATGAAAGGTTAGTCAAAGCCAAGTCTTTTCCAATACAGGAGTGTTGTACTCGGGAATCAGGCCAGAAGGGTTGGCTTTTAAGAGATAATGACAGTATAAAGATGCAAAAATGTTTTTTCCTGGCAGGTTTTTGTTTCTCATTTCCTGAGTTTTCTGTATACGTTCTACAGCATTTAAATCTAGCTGTTGGAGCCTCAAAAGCACAAAGGTACCTAATACAATATTCTAAAAAATGCCTCAAAGCCATTTGACTGAATGAAGAAGCAGAAACATTTACCATCAGGTGGCCTTCTCAGCTACAGAAATTTGCACCACAAGCATCTAGTGCTATTTGCAAAAGGTAAGTCTGCCAGGGCTGAAAATAACATTCAGCAGCAATAAAAACTACTGACTGTGGCTTGTAGTGAAGGCAAACTCTTTGGAGAACAACTTCAAGGCATGGTTGAGATGCCGACTCCTGCATGGCACCAGTCAGTACTCTGTTTATTAACAGCCGAGAGGCTCCGAGAAGACCTGTCTTTTACAGATACCCTTGCTGTCCTTCCAAGCAGGGAAAAAAAATGTAGCAGAAGTGGATTGAAAAGTAAGGTGCTGGACCAAAAGAAAACTGAAGCTCAAAAGAGGTGAACACCAAACAACCTAACATGACCAGGGATCAGGACCTTCTGCTAAGTGTCATAAATGTAAGGTAATACAAAGATGAGGGCAGACAAAGCAGTGTATAAATTTAAAGTAGAGCATTACGCAAAATTTGTCCCAAGATACTTTCTAACCAAGAGGCTAACTTAAACTGGCATTATATGACCTGTTTCTATTAAGTAGAGCAAGTAAGGAGAGATACAGCATTTCCTGGATAATATTTATTCACAAAATAATACTTAGAAAATTTTGTTTCCTCAAAAAGCAACAGTTCTTTAGATTCTGTCTCAGTTACAATGTTCTTGTCAACCTGTCCTGTGTACAAAAGTTTGTTGTCAGCTTTTTCTGGAGCCTTGCTATGAGTAATTCCCTGACTGCCCATAGGCCGCCTTGTCAGTACCAGCTTTAGAGACACTTCTCATATTTTTCCTCCCTCTGACAGTCTTTCAAAAATACTCATTGCAGCAGCACATTTTAGACTCCAACTAACCTTTCACAAGGAGCAAGGTGTTGCATAAGGCCAGTTATGCAGCATTCAGCACAACACCACGATGCCATACAAAATGCACTTAAACTACTACAGCAAAGCACATTGAGTCTAGTTTTAATAGAAAGGGGGAAAACTGCCAAGTTCCTAAGTAGATCTCTAATAATAGAAAGATGTAAAATTAAACCTCAGGAAAAAAAATACAGATTATGATTCTGGCCTTTAATGTTACAAACTGTGCTAAAATACTGTGTATCTTCAAAGTATGAAGTCACTGGAGCCTATAACAGCACTCGAAGAGCAGTAAGCCCTATTTTGTTGGAAAAGAGTAACATCTTTAATTAAGCTTTTAAAAAGTGACCAGGATTTTACAAAGGTGGATTCCTAGCACTACTTGAAATGAAGTCCTTTTAAATAATTTCATGTTATACATCATTAAGCTGAAGCATTCAAAACCAAGGTAGAGAAAAAAGTACAGAGAGATAATGTGATCTGCCCAAGGTCACCTGAAAATTTTTCTGAGGCAAGAGGAGAAGCTAATTTTTGACAAAACTCTATGCACTGACAAGACAGACAATCTTTCCTCCAAAACTGATCTTGGGGTGATTAAGACCTTGTGCCGGTACAAATATGTATTAACATAAAAGCTACATTCCTCCCTGAAAAAACGCAACCAGGTTATCTCCTGACTTACCCAGGCAAACTATATACTATAGCAAAAATTGGGAGTGCATAAATCAGAACTGAGTCAGTTTCATGGTAAGGCTGTGCTCTGTCCCTAAAACAGCATGCTATCTTGGGTGGAATAAACGTCCCCATTATATTTATAATGAAGCTAATCAATATGGGAATTGTAAAATCACTCAGTCCAGAATTTTGATGAATCACATGACATGTCTTTCAAGGACTCTATTGTTAAAGATGCATTTTTTTAACTGGAATTTCAGTAATTAATCCTGTTTTGGGGTAGTATTATTTCTGTGTGGCTTATCCTTTGATGATCTAATTTACATTTATAATGATCTATTCCCACATGAATTAATTGCTTATGTTATTTTCTCTATTAATCAGACATCAACATTTGCATTACAGATGACTGCGTTATTTTCATACTACTAAATCTGGCAGCATGGTACTAATGATAAATACCTTCCTCAGTTCTAGAGGTGAATTAGTGTCTCAGTCTTTTTAAACAAAGGCATTATTAGGATCTTTCCCCTCTTTTGAAGTAGGCTGGTGGTTCTGTGGTATTATCCACATATATTTATTATGCCTAAGAATTTACTTTTTTCCAGCAAACAGTAAATGCACAAATATTTAGTTCACCCATTGCTGTCAAACAAGCCCTGAGCAAAGGGCAGACAGTTACGAATCTGAGGCCATCACAGATTTCTTCCCTAGATACTGATGTACCTTCAGAAGAGTTTCAAACCTCCCAGCTACTCACTGCAACTCCTTCCTGAATGCTATCAGCCACAGTGCTGCCTAAAAAGTTGTTTTTGTCAAAATTGCTTACTTACGTTTAGGAAAAATAAATTATCAGTGCTAGCATAAAACAGTGCAAATTTTTGACCTGAGCTAGGCAACCTGATTGTGCCTGGATAAGGAAGCACCCATGCACACTGCTCTGTCCACAGACCAGGGAGGCAGTAACCTTTGGCAGGTTACTTTGGCAGGCTGTGGACAGTCGCCTCCTTCCTGGCACAGCTAGGTCCAAAGGGGCACACCTGGGTCCCGGAGTAATCGCAGTCTACACTCCTGCTCCCAAACGGGTGGCATTACATCTAGCCCTAATGGGTTGTTCACGATGTGACTCAAACATACAGGTCAAGAGCAAGAGGAGGAAGAGCCTGGTTATCCCACTCCCCACACTTTGCTGCTGCATCCTCACCTGCTTGTAGGGAATAGGAAGCAATACCAGCTCCAACGATGCTTTCCCTGGGCTGCTCTTCTGACGTACAAGTTTAGGCATGGTACTAGTGCATTTGTGCTTTGCACAGGAGCAATGGAGCTCTTCACAAGTCCGTCACACTCACACAGAAGCACAGTCAAGGTCATATTACATCAGATTATTAAGAGACATGCTGCTTCTGCCTAGAAGCATCCCTGGCCTTGGGTCAGCAGTTTCAACAGCAGACTTCATACTCTCTCAATAAAGACTTGCTAAGTCCTGCCAGTTTCCACTTTTACAATGGCAAAGAACAAATCAGACATGTAAAACACTTACACTAGTGTAGTAAGTATAAACAAATGGAGTATCACAAGCAAATGTAGTAGCAGCCACACTTTTCATAGAAAGAGGAAAAATTCCCTGAGGATCTGCCACGTACATCTGAAGCAATTCCCTGAGGATCTGCCACGTACATCTGAAGCTCCCCAAGTGTGGGCTCTCTCTTCTTAGTGTCCTTGAAACAATACTACAACTGCTGCCTTGAAATCTGTCAAGGAGGAAGCAGTTCTGTGCTTCCACAGAGGTTTCCAAGCCATTTCTTTCATTCTGGGATGGTTAGCGTTTCCTCCATGTGATTCCAGTCAGGCAGAGAGATATAAATACATCTTCTTCCCACTTCCATACAGAAATCTTTTTCCTACCCCATTAAAGAAGAAAATCCGTCCTATATTATGGCAGTCTACACTGTACTGTCTGCACAAGCCAGACTGTCAGTTGTAGAGTCCCAAGAACAAGTGGCTCTTGAGGAGGTACCTGGAACCTGCACAGCAACACCAGCAGGCTGTCTTACAAGGAAAGACAAATTGAAGGACTTCAATCTTGAATTGATGAAGCTCTTTCTAACACCTGTTTGGTTGCTTACTCAGCTCCTGCTCTAGGGCGAAACTACAATCCATTCAATTCTTAAATAGCATTATTTTCTTCTGCAGACATGAGGAGGGCTGCTCATGGTGTAAAGCACTTTTAAAGTAGGTAAATGTCTCAAGGTGGTCCTTCAAATCAGCGAGCTCAGCATAAGGTACCTGCTGCAAGACAGAAGTATTGAAGTACTGGCTGATAGAGCCTCAACCCGGCAATAACTGGGAAAGTGACTTCAATAACCCATTTATGGAATGTCCTCATTTTCCAGTCCATGAATATAGTCCCTCCCTTGACTTCATGGTCTGGTTAGTAAAGCTCAGCAACTGTATTCATTTTGGACACAAGCAATACTTTCACATCCACTAGTAGATGCTCTACAGAAGGCTGCTCATTTCACAACATAAAGCTTTTCATACATATCTCATTCCTTACAGCATATTGTCAGATTCTGTCATTCCCATGTTGTAGCAGTTCTTCCCAATCTCCTCATACCCCTGAAATTACACTGTTGGTCTTGCATCATATTCCTGGGATCATTAAGTAGCTGAACTGTAAACATCCTTATTCTTTGCCACAAGAGATCAGGGAGAAAATTGTGCAAGGCAGGTCAGAGTAGCCCCCTCTAACAAGAAATGAAAGCCTGGACTTGTGCACAGCTCCAAAACTTGTGCTATTGAGCTGCCATAATGACATACTACTTCCCATTAATCTGCAATTACACACTGACAGGGACTGTCAATCTAATACTATATCCATTCAACAGAACTAAATGTACCATTTCCGTCACCAACACTGTTCCTGTGCCTAAAACTTTTCAAAATAAAGTTAAATGTGGGATTTAATGGAGCAAGGAAGAGTCCAAATTCTGCATTAGGAAGGAGAAAGATTATAGCGTTTATAGCCCCACCACATCTGTGACTGTAAAACCTGAGAAAACAAAATGACTCTGCAGGAATATGTGCGAGCACAGAAATCATCTGCTAACATCCATGCTAAAATTGTAGTTTGTACTCACAAATCCCCCTGGTCCAATCAACTTGTTGTTATCTACATGTGCTCACCACATCTGAGAGAGGTTGGGAAGTCCCCAGAGTGCTATTCTGTCTGAAGTCCCCCTTGGTACCTATTACACCTGCCCCCAAAGTACATCACATTCCCCGATTGTTCATCTTACTCAGCTTGGCAAAACATGAGAGGTCAAAACTCTACCATGCACTCACAGCTGAGACTCAACAGTGTTTTAACATCACTGGAGGTTTAAGATGAGACATGAGCTGGAGAACAGCACAATCCAATGGATGGAAACCAGGCTGAGACTCCCTGTTTCCATTCAGACTGCAGAAAGACATTCCCTTTACACACTGTCCTGCCACTGAGTTATTGTCCAGTGGTTGCTGCCTTCTCTCTGCTGGTGGAAGTATTCGTGCAAGCCCTGCTGGGTCTGCTTTGGGTAAAAGCCATCAGGATGTATCAGACCAAAAGCTGCAAATTGTTTACAACAGACTGGTATATCCAGCTTCCCATAGACTGCCTTGCTGTCACATCCCTGTGCAACTGTCACCAGCCCTGAGAAGCAGCGATGGGCAGTGACATCCTAGCTGACACAGCTGGAGCCAGAAGGGGACATCTGGTAAGAGCTGGAGGTCTCATTCCAGGAAAACATGCCTGCTCAGGGGGAACAGAATGAGGTGCCTGGGTGATTTTCTGAGCTGAAACTGTATCAACCAAGAGCACACAAACACTGTCTTAAATGACACCACGAGGCTGCAAGCTCCGCGGAGTTGCCCCAGGGCTGAACTCAGGCACAGCATCCAAACTGGTTCTCTGTGTACTCCACAGCCAGCAGAGACAGACAGCATCCGAGCATGACTTACCCACCCTAAAATAGGCACTCGAAATAGCTGGATTAAAGCACTTTCTGGCCTAGATGCTTGAAGTTTGGACAGCTAGAGACAGACAAGATGAATTCCACTTTGATGAACTGAGTGCTGCCATGGGATTCAGCGCTCAGGGCTGTACCAAAATATCTATATCCACTGACTTTAGGTTTCCTTCCCAAAACCGTTTTAAAATGTATTATAACATTCAATTTCAGTGCAACTCAACAAATTGCACACCTGTTTATATTTTGAAAGTATTTAAGAATTTTAAAATACCAAACAAAAAAAAAGAACCACAAATACAGAAATGACCACAATGTTCTTTAGAACATGCCACTTCGGCAGCGTTACAAAGCGCAGCAGCCTCATCACAACAGTTTCTGCTCCCCGCTTTCACACTGTTACTGCCACCTACATCCTCGACCAGACTCTTTTGGAGTACTTTGACAAAAGACCCGCACATCTCTACTTAATTGGTTTTTGCTATAAATGGAAAGTAAAAGTGTTAAATCACAAGTCCTTGATACTCCTTCTGCAACAGACTATTAACTCTCTACGAAATCACACTGCATCGGCCAGTAACTGAAAACATTAAGGAAACTAACACCATTTGCTTGGTGTCCAGGAAAGGCAATGTTTATAAAGTGTTAAAAGGCAAAATATTTTATTTCTATATTGATATACACACATTAAGGCTACATTATATAACAAGTTGCCTGACTTTTATGTCCTTAAAGAACAAAGGCAGCTACAGCATAGAAAACGAGGATTTTCACTGAATTTCACTGAATTTTTAGAGTTGGAAGGGACCATAGAGATCATCCAGTCCAACTCCCCTGCTGAAGCAGGATTGCCTAGAGCATGTTAGTCAGGACTCCATCCAGGTGGGTGTTGAAAATCTCCAAAGAAGGGGACTCCACAACCTTCCTGGGCAGCCTGTTCCAGAGCTCTGTCACCCTCACCGGGAAGAAGTTTTTTCTCATATTTGAGTGGAACCTCTTATGTTCCAACTTGTGCCCATTGCCCCTCGTCCTTTCACTGGCAACCGCTGAAAAGAGTCTGGCTCCCTCCTCCTTCAACCCACCCTTTAGATACTTATAAGCATTGATAAGGTCTCCTCTCAGCCTTCTCTTCTCCAGACTAAAGAGTCCCAGCTCTCTCAGCCTTTCTTCATAATGGAGATGCTCCAATCCTTGAATCATCTTCGTTGCCCTTCGCTGGACTCTTTCCAGTAGTTCCCTGTCCCTCTAGAATTGGGGAGCCCAGAACAGGATGCAATATTCCAGTTGTGGCCTCACCAGTGCAGAGTAGAGGGAGAGAAGGACTTCCCTCGACCTACTAGTCACACGCTTCCCTATGCGTTGGCCTTCCTGGCCACAAGAACACACTGCTTGCTCATTGTCATTTTGCTGTCCTCCAGGACCCCCAGATCCCCGAGGGCCCCCCGGATCTTTCCCGAAGAGATTTAATTTCTTCCCTTGTCATACCAACTATCTACTTTCATAGATGTAATTTTATTTCATTTTCATTTTTGTCTCACGAGAAAATCAGATCTGTAACGTTTGGCTGCCTAAGAGGTTTTAAGCCATTCAGGGCTTCCTAGGTCTTGTAGTCATGGTCAATCATCCCAAGAGGGTAAGTGGCATAGAAACCCACTAGAAGGAAACTCAAAAGGCATGTTCTCTTGTGTGAATGATATTTAAAAACATCTTTTTTAAAAAAATCAAAATGAAAAAAAAATATTCAATGACCAGTAGTCCTACTGCAAGCCCACGGAACACATTCTCCTGTATATGAACCTTAATGCTGGAAACTTTAAACTGCCTAATATATCAGGTATAATCACCTATATAGGAATACTTCCAAGGAATATAGGAATATTTCCAAGTAATGGAAAGGAACCGTTAAAATAGCAGAAAGGGCACATTGAGAACCATTCAAGCTAAAGCTGGGTAAAATGCAAACTGAAGAAAAGCTGAATAATTTATTACAAAGAGTAATTAACCACTTCCACAAATTAATAAACCACGCAGTAATTTGCCTGTCACTTCAAATCCTTAGTGAAAGCAGTATGGTTTCTGACAACATACTCTAGAAGAAGTCAAAAATTAAGGGCTAGACACAGGAACTGCTGAATGAGGGTCTTCAGCCCAAGTTAAGCCTCACTAGCCCAGGTGATCGCAACACTTTCTCCTGGAAATCAATTAAGCCTGCTTGTATTTATTAGATGATACAGATAGCCTACTTCTACTAAGATAAGCAAGTCCTGTCAAATATAAATCAGTACACTATTAACAGGACAACAGAGCTGTCTTGACACACAGATAATAAGGAACCAGCCCACAATGGCTCTGATTTATATTCTACAAACAAAATCAAAGGTCACGCAACTCCTAGCACAATGTCATACTGTATGCATTAGCAACAAGGACACAGACACCTAAATAAACATATTTTTAGAATTAACAGACTGTGCTAATTGTGTGCATATTTGCAAAATCAATATAATTAACCAGAAAAAAATAATTATCCATATTTGGATGTGGATCATGTACATTACTTTCTCCTGACAGCAGGGTCACAGCAAGAAAGCGTGGTAGAAAGTGTAGAGACCATGACTGATATAATCACCTAACAGCATTGCCAGCTCTCACAAATAAACCACAGATCACAGCACTTAGCAATTGCAGGACATTGCAAGAGTCCTTGATGTGCACTGAGTGGTTCCTCCAGCTCTATTATTTTTAGGCCTGATAGTTCAAGCAGAGTTCTGTGTAGGACCCTGAAGCAAAATACTCCCCAACTATCTGATTTGGGTTTTTTTTTCTCCACAAGGGACTAAGAAAGATCTTTTCCTCCATCTTAAGACACACCTATGGCCGACCACATTCAAGCTCTGTCATTTCTTGTTCTTCAACTTCTGTATTGTTCTCAGTTTTCCTCCAGCATCATTTTTTATTCCACATACCAAAGGGTGATGTAGGGCACTGAAGAAAAAGTGCAAAGGGAGGAAAGGAAAAACATGAGATCATAAGGTGGTGCTTACTTTAGTGGTGAAGAAGGAATAAATGGAGGAGTCTGTCTTGACACACAGGCTAGTCTATGAAGGTGATTACATTGTTATGTGCACTCACAATCACATTGTTGACCTTCCCCTCCTGCAAACACAGCATCAAAGTTAAAAGAGAAATTAGATTCAAGATAAA
This sequence comes from Arenaria interpres, assembly GCA_013399435.1. Lineage (NCBI taxonomy): Eukaryota > Metazoa > Chordata > Aves > Charadriiformes > Scolopacidae > Arenaria > Arenaria interpres. The sequence goes on from VXAK01000029.1 coordinate 277,313, forward strand.
TTTGCTTGGTCTTTCAAGATTTTTTTTTGAAGAAGAGGAGTCTCGTGATTTAGTTTGATTTATCTCTTCAGATCAGCATTGTTGTATGGAGTCCAGCTCCTACCTCTGAGTAGCCATGGACAGCTTCTACCTTCCTTCATATCAAAGAGGGCATCTTGCCAAAATACCTGGCTGAGAGATGCATCTCTTCTGATTACAACTAAGCCAGCAAGCTCCTCTCTCCTATTGCAAATGCAAAAGATTTACATCCCATTTACATCCAGCATAAGACCTTTGCAAGAAATACAACACTTGCATGTAGATGGTAGAATACCATAAGGAAAGCTCAGCAGATACAGAAATTGTTGGTAGTGTTTTGCATTAGCTGTGAGGAGGTGAAAAAGGGTGAAGGGCCAGGCTCCTTGCATTAAAAACCCTCTTGGGACACTAGACAACCAGGTGAAGTTGCGAAGCCAGCACTGAGCCTCACATTACTGCAGTTGCTCATTAAAATGAGCCAGCTTGGCAACAGCTGTGGCTTAAAGATGCAATACAGAACAGTGCACAAGTGTGAAACCTGCTTAGTTTGATATTAAACCTCTTGCCCGCTGTGGTGGGTGAGCCTTGGCTAAGAGCCAAATGCCCACCCAGGTGCTCGCTCACTCTCTCCTCTCAGCAGCAGAGAAGATAGTAAGAATTGAAAGAGAAAGCCTGTGAATCGAGATAAAGAAAGGGAGATTGCTTATCAGTTACGGTTGCAGGCAAAAAAGACGTGACTTGAAGAAAATTACATAACTTATTGCCAAGTAAAATAGATTCAGGTAGTGAGAAACAAAAAGACAAACATTAAAACACCAACTTTCCTCTTGCCTCTCCCATGCTCAATTTCACTCCTTTTCTCCAGACTCTACCTCCCAACCCCAAGCAGCACAGGGGAATGGGGGCTATGGTCATAAATTATAGAACCGTTTGGGGGTTGCCCTGACCCAGGTGCAGGACCCTGCACTTGGCCTTGGTGAACCTCATGAGGTTCATATGGGCCCACTTGCGCTTGTCCAGTTCACTTAAATGGCATCGCATCCCTCAAGTGAGTCAACCACACCACTCAGCTTGGTGTCATCTGCAAATTTGCTGAGGGTGTGAGCAATAGCATTGTCTATGTTATTGATGAAGATAAACAGTCAGTATGTAACAGTTCCTCTCTGCTCCTTCTTACACCTTTCCTCTGCTCCACAGCGGGCTCTCCACAGCAGCAGTTCCTTTGGGAGTGTCCAGCTGCTCCTGTATCAGTCTTCCACAGGCTGCAAGCAATACCTGCTCCACCATGGAGCACCTCCTCATCATCCTCCTCCCCTGACCTTGGTGCTCCCTCTGTTGTTTCTCACTCTTTTTACCCTCCTCCTCTGCCTGTGCAGTGGTTTTTGCCCTTTCTTAAATATGTGCTAACACAGGCACCACCAACATAGCTGATGGGCTTGGCTTCGGCATGCAAGTGCTCCCCTGAACATTTCTGGGGAATAAATTTGATAATCTCAAATAAAGCAACATAAAATAGACAATCAAAAATCAGTCTAAGAGATTTCAAAACATTAAGAGCATTTTTCTTAAAAAAAACCAAAACTAAACAAAACAAAAAGCCATACTTCATATTTTTTAAACTTTAAGCAAATTAGTTTGGCCACTGTCTGTTTTCAGAATGTATTAAGTATGAAGTGCTGGCTGCCGAACAGCATTTAAAATAAATAAAAATAAATTAGAATCATATTTTTCATATCAGGCACATATCCTATCAGAGGACTACAACTGTTCAATTGGCCCAGACCAGATAACTGAAACACACGGTTCCTGGGACACATGCCATTGTCAAGCCAACGCAAAACACCATGGCCAACCAAGAACCCATCAACACAAAGAGAAAGAAACAACAGCAGCAGTAACCAAAACCTCAAAAAAAAGGTAAAAAGCATACAGGAGCCAAAACACTGAACAGTCATTGTTATTCATTGTCATTCATTGTTAAAAACTGCTAAGAAATAATTAACACTCAAAAAAACTTTTTTCTAAACATTTTTAATTAAGTTCTCATTTGAAAAAGTGTACCTATGCTTCACCCAGTCTTTCTTCCCACGGAGACAATGTCCACAGCACAAGCTTTAATAGCTGCAGAGAGGCAGTCTTTATAGAAAGAAAGTGCCAGCCATAAACCCTAGGCCAGGGCTGAGGTTTCCCCCCCTTCCCCCTAAAAGGGGG
>VXAK01000029.1:279568-347996 GCA_013399435.1 Arenaria interpres
GGGAATTATTCACAGAAACCCCAATTGTCTCCTAACAGCAAGGCTACAGACATTCTCAACAATTAGAAGCCATCACTGCATTCCAAAGCAGCAGCATCTTAAAAAAATTCAAAGCGAGAATCTTTTCAAACTCACTCCATCTTTGCTTGCTTAAATTCCATATAATTCCCATCCATGCTCCAAAGTCCCAAGCTGTATAAGTGAGCCCTCCAGAGGTGGTCCAAAACTCACTCAACATGATCTTACGACAGAGCCACCATTAATGGAAGGGCTGTCTAGAGAAAGGAGTCCAACATCAGCAAGTTTGTACTTTGTATGCTCTTCCACTGTCAGACATGAGTGAAATGACAAATGATATATACAGAATACTGCATTTAAATGTCTTTCTTCTCCCTGCTCCTTATCTTCCTTTTCTCAGCACACAGAATAATTCATCTGAACACAATCCTGAGAGGTTTTGATGCCAGCATTTTAGTTTACAGTAAAAAATCAGCTATTTTGGCAAGTACTTGTATGTGTGGACAAATAGACCATGTCAGGAAAAGCCTAAGGCCCTGACTCAGCAAAGCATGGCAAAGAACGCTTAGCACCTCCCTGTAAAGCAGCTGAGCAATCTCCTGCTCAGGGATTTAGTGTAGGACTTGGGTATCTGTCCTTCAAAACTCGTCTGACTAGGGGCAAGTCACTCTGTCTCCCTCACGTCTTCACTCCCCATCTGTAAGATGGAGACACTGATCTCTTCTCCTTTACTAGGCTGTTGTGATAACATATTAGAGACTGGACAGTATTTAGACACCAGAGTTAAAGGGGTCATGTTAGTACTTCGGAGAGACAGATTCAGCAAACCCTTGGGGGAGAGAAAGAAAGCATATCTTTTAAGCACCTAAAAAGATTAAAGAGCACAAAGTCTGACTAGAAGCCAAAGGGAACTGCACTCTTAAATCATTTAAGTGCTTCAGAAAACCATTCCTTGATTCAAAGGTTTAAGCAGGGTTTGTCTAGCACTTTAAAGAAGAAACAGTACCAAAGAGCAATGGACCTGTTACAATTTAGCACTCCCTCCACATCTGCTGAAAACATACTTTTGTGCAAGGATGAAAACAATTTGGTGAACAAGCAAATGCTGTCAGTGCAGAAGGATGATGAGGACACAACAGAGAGGTATTTTAAGAATCTTGCCCATCCCTCTTTTTCTCAGCGTAATGCTAAGACTTTACTGCCAAATGCTAAAACCCTGAGCCCCAAGATGAGCCCCAGATAAACATGACTGAAGATCAGAGTTTAATCCTGTGAAATAAATAAAAACTATTACCCTGTTTGCATTTAGCAGATCAGGCCTATAACTCTGTGATGTTCAATTAACCAACAACTTTGAAAAGGCATTAGCACCTTAAATAATCTGTGGCACTGCACACAGAATGCCACTATTACTTTTCTTACTATAGTGCAAGCTTAAACACGCAAACAAAAAAACACCCACCAAAAAAAAAAAACCCCAACACCATAAAGCTGATTTTATGGTCAAAAACAACAGGATAAAATGGCTCTCCACAGCAAATCATTTCAATGACCCCAGGAAAATACTCTCAACATCGCACCTGTATTCAGCAAACCAAAGGGACTGGGCTGCAAACTGGTTTTGAATTGTTTAACCAGCATGAGCTGGGGCAATGGTTCTGGCATAACACTGAATCCCTGCTCTTGAGAGTGTGTTCTCAGTCCCCTCATATTCTCAGGAGATACGAAGTCATTACAGCTCTTTTAGTTTGTGGATCTTTGGGGCCTGTTTTTCCCCCAACAAAAATTATCTGCAAAACACAGTCTCTTTAGCTCAAACCAGAGACTCTCACTAAGCAATGGAGTTTGAGCTCTGGTGCCAGTGAAGTGGACAGTCATTCCCCAAGCAATGAGAAGCATGAACAGTCACAGCTTCTCAGAGCAGCCTGCTGACTCTGAAGCCCAAAGATTTCTGTTTAAACGGAGGCATGGGGAACATGAGTGCTGACACAGTCTTCAAGAGAAAGAAGAGCCAGGACAGAACTAAGCTAGACTATATTGTGAAGATCTGATATATCAACAGTGGCTCCTCCCTGTACAATCTCAAGCTGGGGACGATTAGGAGGTAGAAACAGAATAAAGATGGCACTGATCTCTTCTTTCCACAGCATTCGTTTGACCTTTGGTAGATCCCAACAGACATCTCTCCCATCTGCACTCGCTTCAATGTGCCTTTTCTGTCTCCAAGACAGCCAGGCAGAGACAAAAGCAGAAGTCAAAACATCTGTCAGCCTCTGCTACCTACAGAAAAGAGTGGATTTTTGCTTGAGAGACCACAGCACAGCAAAAGCATTGGCAGGAGGCCTAGATCTGCCAGGCTCTGTAGCTGGCTGAATGAGAGGGACATATCTGACAAGGGCAAACGTTTCCAGGACACTAGCTGCAAGCACATAAATGGGCTTAGGGACAAAAACCAGTCACCCAGTGCATTGAGCACTAGGTGGACAACTCTGAAAGGGAAACATGAAGCTGCAGCAAGATGAAAGGGAGCAGGACTGCTGGAGCTATGCAGCACAAGACTGGCAGCGTATCTGGGATTTAAAATTAGCCTTATGCTGATGTAACCAGCCTCGACTGAATTTCAGTTCTCACACAAACACCCTGGATGCGCTTGGCCAAGGACAACCCCTGCTGTGGGCACGTAAATCAGACAACAGCACTGCCCCCACTTTCTCATCCTGCCTGTCACCCTGCAGCCATCAGTCCCTGTGCAGGGCCCAACACACCAGCTCCTGCTGATGGAGATACCCAGAAGCAAGAGTGACCAGAGATGAGGCTGGGGAGAGGAGAGGGCTGGCCAAATATTTGCCTCATGCTCCTTTCTCCAGGGTACACTCTCAGTCCTGACAAATAGGAAAATCCTCTGTATGCCCTTCTCCCTCTTCTGCCAGCCAAGATCACAAATCAACCTTGTCTGAGTGGCACAAGCAGCCATCCAGGCCTAGTGCATTCAATCTGAGCCTATGTCAGCTCCTGTACATAGAAAGCACTGCCAGTAAACAATAACCAGAATAAAAAGAAGATTGTCCTGCATATGCAAGAAATAAAACATTGAGACAGCAATTTTCAGGCAACAATGTGTCCCGTTCCCTCCCCTCTTCTCTCCTCCAGCCCTGTTCCTGTTGTACTTTCATGTGCCTATCACTGCAAACAAAAGATACATGCCAAGCTAATGAAATGTCTGGGCTGTGGTAAGTGCGTGTATAAATGAGCCAGCACAGCCCCTGTGTGCACGGAGTAACTGCTGAAAACACATTTCCAGACCTGTCAAGACTCATTTCTTTTAGAAGGAATAAAAGATAGCTGACTTATTTTTCCCCTTCAAGCAAGAAAGAAAAGGGGAAAAAAAAAAAAAAGAAAAGAAAAAAAAAAAGAGAGAGAGAGAAAGGAAAATGTATTAATAACTAAAAGGTAAGGAGAAATTTCTGACAGGTGCACTCCTTCCTATTGTTATTAGTGTGACGGATGTGCTGGGAGACCCCAGCTGCTCATACAACCTGGTGCTGTACAAACAGAAGGTATAATGCAGTCCACTCCCAGCACTAAGACAGGAACAAACAAGAGAGAACAGAAACATCCAGGGGGATAAAGAGATCTGCCCGAGGTGTCATGACAGATCTGCAGCAGAGCTAGAGATCCTAGCCACAGGAAATCCTGATTTCCTATATACGCCTTGATGTTGCAACTGTAGGACACTCTGCTTTCCCGCAGTATCTCCATCAGCTGCCTCATCTCCTCACAAAGGCTGCCCAAGCTCCTGTAACCCTGCAGAAGCTGAGAGCACAAACATCCAAGCCATGGGAAGGGACAGGGATGCACTCTATGTGATTATGCACCCTATGTCCAGGTACGTTCCCCAAATCACCTGTAAAACCAAATAACTTGACAGTCTGAACTACCATTAACAAGAGCCATGCAAACCTCTTCCTCAGTGCTCACTGGCCACCAAGTATTTTGATGAGGTGATACTTCCATAGAATCATTTAGGTTAGAAAAGACCCTTAAGATCACCAAGTCCAACTGTAAACCTAACACTGCCAAGTCCACTACTAAACATGTCCCTAAGCATCACGTCGCAGAGGATTGTACAGAAACACATAGAAGGGTAGGGGTTGGAAGGGACCTTCAGAGATCATCTAGTCCAAACCCCCTGTCAAAGCAAGTTCATCTAGAGCAGGCTGGACAGGAACACATCCAGGCGGGTTTTAAATATCTCCAGAGAAGGAGACTCCACCACCTCTCTGGGAAGCCTGTCCCAGTGCTTTGGTACCCTCGAAGTAAAGAAGTTTTTCCGCATGTTCAGATGGAATTTCCTGTATTCTAGTTTGTGCCCATTGCCTCTTGTCTTGTTATTGGGCACCACTGAAAAGAGTCTGGCCCCATCCTCTTGACACTTGCCCTTTAGATATTTATAAGCATTTTATGAGGATACGCTCTCTCCAGGAGTTCCTTGTCTGTCTTGAACTGGGGAACCCAGAACTGGACACAGGACTCCAGATGTAACCTCACCAGGTCAGAGCAGAGGGGGAGAATACCCTCCTTCCACCTGCTGGTCACACTCTTTTTAACGCACCCAAGCAGACTATTGGCCTCCTTGGCCACAAGGGCACATTGCTAGCTCATGGTCAACTTGTTGTCCACCAGGACTCCCAGGTCCTCTTCTGCAGAGATGCTTTCCAGCAGGTCAACCCCTAACCTGTACTGGTATATGGGGTTATTCCTCCCTAGATGCAGGATCCTATATATCTTTTAAATACCTCCAGGGATGGGGACTTAAACTTGAAAATGCTTTCAGTGAAGAAATTGTTCCTCATATCCAATCTAAACCTCTCCGGTGCAACTTGAGGCTGTTTCCTTCTGTCCTATTCATTTGTTACTTGAAAGAAGAGACTTAACACCCACCTCACTATAACCTCCTTTCAGGTAGTTGTAGAGAGCGTTAAGATCTTTCCTTGGCCTCCTTTCCTCCAGGCTAAACAACCTCAGTTCCCTCAGCTGCTCCCCATAAGACCTGTTCTCTAGACCCTTCACCAGCTTCACTGCTCTTCTTTGGACATGCTCCAGCACCTCAATGTCTGCTTTGTAGTGAGGGGCCCAAAACTGAACACGGTATTCCAAGTGCAGCCTCACCAGTCCTGAATACAGAGGGACAACCACTTCCATAGTCCTACTGGCCACACTGTTCTTGATACAAGCCAGGATGCTGTTGGCCTTCTCAGCCACCCGGGCACACTGCTGGCTCATGTTCAGCTGGCTGTCGCCAGGCAGATTACCAGCTACTGTAGTGCTGCATGGGGTTGTTGTGACCTAAGCACAGGACCCTGCACTTTGCCTTGTTGAACCTCATACCATTAGCCTTGGCCCATCCACCCATCCTCTCCAGATCCCCCTGCAGAGTCTTCCTTACCTCAAGCAGATCAACACTCCTGCCCAACTTGGTGTCATCTGCAAACTTACTGAGAGTGCACTCAATCCCCTCATCCAGATCACTAAAAAAGATATTAAACAGAACAGGCCCCAGTACTGCTCCCTGAGGGAGAACAGCTTGTGATCAGCCACCAACTATATTTAACTCTATGCACCACAACTCTTTGGGCCCAGCCATCCAGCCAGTTTTTTACCCAGTAAACATTATACTCATCCATCATTGATCTTAAGAAGCTGTGAGCATCTCTAAATCGAGTGGAAAGAACTGCAGTTTCCCAGTGCATCTTCTGCCATTTCAGAGTCCAAAAGATCCTTTCATCACTCATATGTCAAACACTCCTGCTCTGCACTCTGTGCATGTGGTCAGAGCACACATGTCAGTGCTAAGAAATGAGCTGTCACCACACCAGCTACACTTTGGCTTAGACAGAAACACTTTCTGACCTTCCAACTCTAAAAGTTCACGTCAGCATCTGCTCCACCACAAAGCAGTGGCACCCAGAACAATGAAGGTTTGAAAGACTATGATACAATCAAGTTGGAGATACAAATGAACTGCCATGTTGTGGCTCCTTGTTCTTCTTTAGAACATAGTCTGACCATAAGACACTGGCAAACCTCTAGCTAATACACACACTCATTTAGCATAAGCAATGCAGATTTGTTCCTTTTGATTCAGAGCTCCCAAGCTCATTCCCTAGAAACAGCCCTACTCAGAAGCAGAACATACAAATATCATATCCATCCATATTTCATGAAGATCAACAACTTACCAGAGCTGTGCAAAGTAGTAGTCAACTGAAAGATAATTTCTTTCCTGAATTAATTTCATGAGAGCAAAGGATTTTTTTTCAGTGCCTTGAAATGTTAGGTTGGAATTCTTGTTGGCTCTCTAATACCTTGCCAGACCTGGGCTTAAAGCAATAAAGAGCTGGGGTAGCCCCAGCACAAATTGATGGAATCTGACAGTCCTGATCTGCAGAAGTGCCTGCTCCCCATATCCTGGGCTACTCAGGCAGTGCTGCACATGCATTTCACTGTGGACTTACTAAAGTCACTTACAATTACCCCCCTACGTATGCTGGGATACTCAGGGATTCACTCTCAGTATTGATCCACGGATAAATACAGATCTATGCACTGCCATTCGAAGTCTCTGATCTTAAACCCCAATGACCAGTAGATCCTCCCACTCCCTTGTAAGTCATCACTGCTGCTGGCAGCTATTTTCTGAGATGTGGCCAAAAAGCCAAGACTAACCGGAATAGGAAAGTGCATGTCAACCACATGTGAAGAGCCAAGAAAATAAACCCTAGTGCAGGAAATCCCCTGGGATTTTTTTTTCCAATGCTAGGACTGAGCACTGGGGAGTCACTTCAGCAACTTTTTGTTCCCTTGCTGGGGTTTTCCACAGGTTGCAGGGGACTGGTTTACAAAAGCCTCTATGCCTAACTCAGATGAGAAATACAATATAAGCTTCTTGGGAGTGGGAAGACATATGTACCGGCTCAGAAAAAACCTTTTATCTTTGGATACCTCACCAGTTTCAATACCTTGACCATCCTATGCCCACCAAGTCAAGTAGTATCACTTGCCTCATTCCTGGCAAACTGAGGCATAAAGAGGCTGTTTGACTTATTCAAGGCCATATGGGAAAACCTGAGACATGTAACAATGTTAGAGTGGGGTTTTGGCATCACCAGCACTGCAATTTTTCTGCCAAGGCTGTTTTTTCTATTAAGTAACCCCTACAAAAGGGATTCCCTGGTAGTAAAGCTCTACTTTGAGTGAGAAAGATCTATTTAAAGTGTGGCAGAAACACAGGATTTCCATCCAAGTGATAAATCTCAGTGATAGGGTGATGCTGTACGGTCTCCAATAGAAAGTCCTCAAAGGAGGTTTCTTCAGGGTTCCCATCACATCCCAGGAGTCTAACCCTGAAAGACCAGCAGGAACAAACAACGCAGGTTTCAGTTCCCCCTCCGCCCCACATATGCACTCACCCAGATACCTTTACTTAGTTCTCTTTCAACAAATACAAAAAACCAAACAGCCAGAGTTTTCCAACAATCTTCATGGAGTATAGTTATGCAACCCTTCCCAGGCCATGGCATAACATGGTCTGAAATCAGCTAATACCTGACTTCCCTTGTATAACATGAAAAATTATGATTGTGTCTTCTTTTTGCATCTGCTACACATCAGTGATGTAGAGGGAAAAGGGAAAGAATGGGGAACAAGATGTTTTTGATTTACATCAGCTGACAAGGATTCATTTTTGGAACACTTTCAGGGTAAAATTTTGGTTATAAGAACAAAAACCACAACCAAAGCTACACAGTTTTCACCCACCACTCTTTCTTCTCCTTTTCAATCTATTGAGTGTAGATTTTGGGAAATAACTGTTCATACTTTTAGTATTACAGCAGTACCTGGAGGACCCAGCCAAGATCACAGCACTGTCACACAGCATACAGGCAGGGCACAACATTGGTACATCACCAGGAGAGGAGGCAAGAGAATGCAAGGTCCTATGCCCTTGCCCTCCTAGTAGCCATCCTATCTTCACGGCTGTGTTGCTTCATCAAAGCTCCTTTCTTCTACTATACAAATCCTGTACTTCCTAAAGTTAGAGGTTGTTTGTGTTTTTTTCCAGGCTATCATAATGCACACACTTTCCCACTATCTTCTGCACTGAGACCAAACTTATCCTCTTCTCCCACTGTCCTTCTGTACTTCTCATTTGTCTCTCTCACCTTCTTTCCAGTTATTTCCTTATCTCTGATCTCTTCTGCTCTACTTTGATCCTATGCTGCTCTATGTACTCCAAATGGTCTCAAAAAGCTCATCAATACTCTACCTTCTTGAAGCTGCTTCTCCTGTGTAATATTGTACATAATACAACATCTTTTCTAAGAAGGATCAACAGGTCTAACATAACCTATTGTACATCATCTCTTGCTCTTCAAGAGTCTGATTTGCAAAGCAGCTGAACTACCACCACTCCAGCAGGTTTCCATGGGAGCTAGTGGGTGCTCAGTGCTTCAGAAAAAACCCCAAAAAACAGAATAAGCAAAGGCAGAGCCCAGCTTAATAGCTTCAATGAGGCTCATTTCTGTCACTGCTCCCATTCAGTTCCTACTTTTGTCAATGACTTACTGGCTCTGGGTAAGCACCTGAACTTTTCTTCCTCAGTTTCCTCTGTAGAGGTGATTGCATCTCTCTCGCAGAATTACCACAGATTTAATTCATCTGAGTTCACAGTGCTCTTTGAGGTCTTCAGATCAAGGGTGCTGGAAAGCACACAGTGCTACAGTTATAGGAGACATGCTCTTGCATGACTGCATGCTGAAAAGCAATCAATCATCAAGGAAAATGTTGCTTTCCTGACATTCCTGTCCTTTAACATTTTCAACTTTGAACACAGTCTTGTTCACATTTCATTTCTATCCTCTGCTTTCCCTCTCTTGCTGTTGGAAGCAGGCATCTAGGCACAGCCTTTTCTAATGAAAGCAAAGAAAGAGTTCTCATTTCAGTGACCTACTCTCCCAGAGAGTCTTTACCAGCAAGCCAATCAACCAAGAAAACGCAGGAAAGCACTACTTGTGACACTACTATTGGGGAAATAAGCACCAGTCTCCCACAGCCACAGGGGGAGCAGCCCCATGAATAGATGAAACTAGAGTTTCCACTGTACACATTAAATAGAAAAACATTCCTGCAAATCCTTATGTCTGAACCAAATTTTATGCCTGTGGGAAGATTCTGTAAGGCAACGAGACTATCCAGAAATTTAAAGCTACCACCATGCGTAATTACCTGCATTCCAGCTATGGTATTGCAGTGGTTCCTACAATGCTGCTGTTTTCATACGCATGCAGAGAAGACACAAACCAGGCTTGCCTGCTGGCTTCTGTGCCTCGCCCTCTGCAAACTCAAGAACAGCTTCCATCAACATGTGCAAGTCCACGTGTACGTTCCAAACATATTTCTGATGTCAAAAGTGACACTTAGTATTTTCTACTTTGATTATACTCAGTACCTCCAATGAAGTTCAACATTGTGCTCTGCTAGGCACAATACAGGCACATGCAGTAAGACACAATTTTTGTACCTGGACGGTTGTGAGAATCCCTCTAGTTTCTGTAAAGGTAAGCCTCGGCATGCTGGTGACTGGAAAAAAAAGTTTTTCTTTTCTTGCTTGTGAATAAAGGATGGCCTGCGGTGCTCAGTGCTGACTGACCAACCCACTAACATGGGTAACAACCCACTGGTCCATCTGTATGCAGAAGCAGGCCATAAACACATCAGGGCAAAGAGAAGGTAAAGGCAGAAGCTGAAACATTGAAGGGGGACGGTAAGAAAGTAGAAAAAGCACAAAACCCAAACAGGCACAGAGCAAAGACTATCCTTAGGAAAAAATACTTGAAGAAAGAATAGTTAAAAAACCACCTGTCACATGACATCTTACATGTTTGTTAGTATTCTGGTTGTTAGATTAAAAGAAAAAAAAAAAAGCTTCTTCCTAGCTGCCTTCTTTTGATAAACTTTACCTGAGTATGCTTTTGTGACCTTCTCCTATTCTACTATTTATAATAGCAGATTATGATGAGCTGAACTCCCCTTTGATGCAGATAAAGCTTCATTTCTGTGTCAGTTAAGGTCACTTGCATCTGCTCAGTCTTGTATCTCAAGGGCTTCCATCCATCATTGCCAGCTCTGCCAGAGACTGGGATCATCCGTTTGCAATAGCTGTGAGTCTGGTTCAGAATTTCAATGCAGGCAAATGCTTGCCCAGCTTTCCCCTGGTGCACATGCAAAAATGACTAGAGAAATATCCAGACTCAGGCACATTCGCGATTGCTACCCATGCACCTCCAACAAGGCCAATGTTTTTGTTCCAAACCTTCACTGAGAAGTTAACTCCTCTCTGCTGTGTATTAAACTGTACTATACAGGAAGGAGGCAGGGTATTGCAGGGCTGATTATACTGATTTGCAACAGCAAAATGCTCTGTCGTGCCATACGCTGAGAGCACGTGATGGATCTTGTGCTGCACGATTTGCTTCAAAGTCTGGATTTTACGGCCAGATAGAAAATGGCTATAGGGCCTTCTGCAGGCTGATTCAGAAACAATGAGTTTCAACATGGAAATTCAGGTGCCTAAAACATCCACATTTGGGTATGCAAATTCCTTTCTCTGATTTTTTTTTAAAAGTGACACGAATCCATTCCTCTTGGAGGTAAATTCTTAAAGACTTAGCCAGCCAAGATAGAAAACGCTGCTTAAAGCCATCAGGTTACAACCTGTGCTCATCCCTTCAACCAGGTTGCTTTATTCAACTCCCAGGGTTCAAGATTTCAAAACCTGGTCAGCTGTTGTAAAGCACTGTCCAGACACGCAAAGCAGCACAAGACAATTTCACAGATTTCAACACTGGCTATTTTAAGAATTAACAGTAACTTAGTTGACTAGCATGGTTAGAAGAGACAGGGAAGGAAAAAGGAGAGAGGAAGAATATGTGTGGAGAAAGTAAGAGTATGGCAAGTCTGACACAACTCAGGTGATAAATATTGCTGTTCCAGAGAAAGCATCCAGAAAAAATATGCGTGTCAAAAGCAAAGAAAGTCATGGAGGGGAAGGGAGAAGAGAGGCCTCTCAGCTAGCTGCTTCCCTTCCTCAGACACCCTCTACGATCAGTACAGAGAAAGGAGCTGCAGGACATCCAGCCAGCTCCTTATGGACCACTCGGTGGATAAGGAGCTGGCTGGATGGCCACACCCAAAGGGTTGTGGTCAATGGCTCAATGTCCAATTGGCAGCCAGCGACAAGTGGTGTTCCTCAGGGGTCCGTACTGGGACCAGTACTGTTCAACATCTTTGTTGGAGACATGGACAGTGGGATAGAGTGCACCCTCAGCAAATTTGCCGATGACACCAAACTCGGTGGTGCGATCGACACGCTGGAGGGAAGGGATGCCATCCAGAGTGACCTGGACAGGCTTGAGAGGTGGGCTTGTGCAAACCACATGAAGTTCAACCAGGCCAACTGCAGGGTCCTGCACCTAAGATGTGGCAACCCCAGGCACAAATACAGGTTGGGCGGACAATGGCAAGAGAGCAGCCCTAAGGAGAAGGACTTGGGGGTGTTGGTGAATGAGAAGCTTAATATGAGCCAGCAATGTGCACTGGCAGCCCAGAAAGCCAACCACATCCTGGGCTGCATCAAGAGAAGCGTGGCCAGCAGGTCACGGGAGGTGATTCAGCCCCTCTACTCTGTGCTCGCAAGACCCTACGTGGCGTACTATGTCCAGCTTTGGAGTCCTCAACACAGGAAGGACATGGATCTGTTGGAATGGGTCCAGCAAAGGGCCTCAAAGATGATCAGAGGCATGGAGCAGCTCTCCTATGAGGACAGGCTGAGAGAGCTGGGGTTGTTCAGCCTGGAGAAGAGAAGGCTCCAGGGAGACCTTATAGAGGCCTTTCAATATCTGAAGGGAGCCTACAGGAGAGCCGGAGAGACTCTTTGTCAGGAAGTATAGTGAAAGGACAAGGATTAATGGTTTTAAACTGGAAGAGGGAAGATTTAGATTAGATACTAGAAAGAAATTCTCTACAGTGAGGGTGGTGAGACGCTGGAACAGGTTGCCCAGGGAGGTCGTGGATGCCCCATCCCTGGAAATGTTCAAGGCCAGGCTGGATAGGGCTTTCAGCAACAAGGTATAGTGGGAGGTGTCCCTGCCCATGGCAGAGGGGTTGGAACTAGATGATCTTTAAGGTCCCTTCCAACCCAAACCATTCTATGATTCTGATTCTATATTCAACACCTTACATTCTGAATAGAGGAGCCCTTCTCCCTCAATAGCAAAGGGAGATGTGACTTACCTGGCTAATCTGAGAGACCCAAGTTGGGTATTGCCTCAAAAGAACAACAAAGAAACAAAACAAAAACACACCTCAAAACTAGACACAAGCAAGCAGTTACAGCTACAGAATTTCCAAGGTATCTTGGTAACTCACAGGCTGAGATGTTCAAAATTATTTAGGTTGGAAAGGACTTTGGGAAGTTACCTACCCTTGCTCAAAGCAGGTCCAGCTAGATAGGTCACCTTACTGGTTTTGCTACCAAGCCTCTTCCTCCTTGACTTTCTTGCTTGACTCATCCTTGGTTAAGGGAGGACTCATTTTACTTGACTGCATTCAACACAATGGTGAAGGAAGTGGTGTGTCCCAGGCTTTTTCATCTTTACCCCGCTGCTTGCTGTAAGTTACTCTGGGAAACATTCTGTCCTGGGAAGCACTCTGCCTCCACCAACAGCTGTCACAAGCAAATCCCAGAGCTCTTCAAATAGAACATAACCTGCTCCCATGGAGGGTCCTTTGAATCCACAGCAGCAAGACTTCAGCCCAGACTCTGAAACCCAGGAGACTGTATCCCTTCCTACAGTCTTGGTGAGCTATAGTATTTCCCACTGTCATCCAGCATGGTTTAGTGACTTTCTGAGTCCTAGCTATTTGGCCTTGTTGCCTGGGGGTGGTGAGGAGCTTCAGAGGCGAGCTGCTTTGCGGAGCTATAAATTTCTTTATCTCATTTTCCAGTCTCTTATTTTCACTAACTGTCCCCTTGTGTCAGGCGATCAAGTGCCTGCATTCATCTTATTTACCTTCTTTATACCATTAATTACTGTCTTTTGCTTTGGCCAGATCCATTCTTATTTATCCCCTTGGAACAGTCTATAAAATTTCCAAACCTATCACAGAAGGATTTCTTTCCTTGCCTTTTTAGCATGAGAATGAGCTTTGTGAGCAACACAAGCAAATTATATGGCTAGGTAAACTGGGACCTCCTGGACATTAGTTGCCAAATCCTGACCTGAACTTCTTACATATTATAGAGGGGCATTTTGAAAATTTTTCTGCTGCACGAGCTCCTAAAAGTGTTTGTGCACATTCAGAACATAAATGAGCACAAAGTAATGATACCCAGGAAGACATGTGAGGAAGCGTGACATTTTGATTTTTTAGCAGATTAAAGATTGTCATCGTACCTCATTCACCCAAGGAGCAAGCAAGAAAATTGCCTCTAAGCAGCAACTTTGCAAATGCCAATGCAGTAGCATCCACTCAACATTTGCCCCACTTTCATGGAGAAAAAGCTATGCTTGAAGAAGAGGCAGGATGATAGTCCAATGAAAAAAATTAAATTAAAACCCAAGGCCAATAGGCAGTAAATAATCTATCCCTCTCTAAGGCACAGCAGTCCCTTTGAATAGCACAGCTGTAATCTGACACATCTACAGAGACTATCTAAAAGCAAAAAGAGGAGGAAAGATATCTGAAGAATTCTTCATACTATGTCATCATGAAAGGCTACTGTTGAAAAAGACAGTTGATAAAAATTAGTTGGTGCTGCCTCAATTCTGGGCAGCAGACCTGGAGCAAGCTCCTGAACTTCACACTCCCCCGACAGCGGTGGCCCATACCCTTACTGCATCCTGATGCTGTGCAACACACCCCCTTATTGTGATGAATTTTTTCCCCACATGAAGTTTCAACAAGGGAAAAACAAAGGACTATTCTGAAAGCTGTCAACAAAGGATCCTGCCTACTCTACATCCTTGGCACTGTAGCATTACCTACACTTACACAGGTTACCAAATTGAGTTTTACTTTCCCAGTACAGTTCACTGGCTTTTCAAAATGCTGGCTTAAAACCGTTCCACCTCTTCTCCCACCCCACAGGTATGCCTGTTCTCAGCCCAGCCCACTCCTTTCAGTGGGTGCCAGGTCAACTCTTCACAAAGCCTGGTAGTGAACAGGACCAGGGAACTGAGGCAGTTTTAGAAAAACTATCCGCCCCTACCTCTCTCCCCAAAATGTGTTTTATGTTGTTTTTTCTCTAAAAAGGTGAGCCAGGGTTGGCACTCTGAGCAGGGAGGCAGCATGTGCAGTTGCACAGAACAATGGATGGAGATGCTGCTATGCTTTCGGGGTGCAAGGTAGCAGCGGAAATAGCTAAAACAGGTATTGTTGTCCAAAACCCTGTATCACGGAACAACAGCCTTAATAAAGTAGTGTCTTACACTCATTTTGTAAAGGCTTTGATGACTAAACAAGTGGCAAGACCAGGTACAAAGACTACTTGTCCTCCTTTGTCATGATGATTGATGATAATGTTAAAGTTAATTGTACTTTATTCACCCATCAAAATATTATCCCCCTCAGGGGTGTACAATGTGGCAAAGATAAATGAGGAAATTAGAAGTCTAGCACTGTATATTTGCTCCTGAAGTTGCCTGATTTATGCTGCTCAGGAGGGATGCCTTGCACTGAGCTGATGTGTGGCAGAGTCATGCATCTGTTCAGCTATTTCAAATAGTTCAAAGACAGCTGCCTGCTTCATCGAAAGCACCCGTGTGTGCACTAAGAGTGTGGAAGGCCACATATATATATATATATATAAAAGTGCATGAAAAATATCCATTTAGGGTAGCGCATCAGATTATTTTGTGAACCCAGGAGTCTGGGAAAACACAATTATTAGGATTTAAAATTACCAGGCAAGTTTTTCACTAGTGATTAGCAATTATAAACTTCAGAGTTTTTACAGAACCGTAAAGGAGCCACTTGTTAAATTCCAAAAGTCTTTCTCCCATAATATTGGCATGAGATATTTAAAGGGAAGAAAGAGATTAAGTGTACGCAGAGCTTTCCATCCCTTGGAAAGCCCTGATTTGCTGGCATCTCCCAACACTAACTTTCTTCACCTTCTCATCCCAGCGGATTTGAGGAGATACGTGAACTCAGGCAGTCAGCCTACTGGTATTAATCATCCCCAAGCTTACTCCAAGGTAAAAAGAGGTACACTTACAACATTTATCTTTATATTGCTAGTATCTCCTATGTTGAGGAGCTGGGTTAGTATAGCAGGTGTCAACTGCAAAACCAGCTACTAAACCACTTACGTAGCTGTACAATAACCCCGGTCAAAGCTGGTAGTGAAACTCCACAACTTATCTACAGTAGTTTCTGCAACTTAGGTGAGTGCTGGTTAACTTTTTGGACTATAATAACCATGAGAAAGAACAACATAAAAAAAAGAGAATGGAAGATCTATAAGAGATGCCTAAAGGCAATGAAAAATGCAGTCCGTGTGAACTATTCAAATAGATCCAGTCCTCGTCGCTCAGCAGCCAGGAGGGCCCATTTATCTTCCATTAGGTTTTTATGGCGTGCTTTTGCCTTGAGCAGGACTTTTGAGCTATGACTATCTGAATGGGGGAGATTTAAATTTAAAGAACAGAGTGATTGTAAATGTGTCATTTAAGTACTTTACAAACGTTATTGCAAAAGGTAATACAATTCAGAAGTTGCCTCTTTTCAATTAATACAGAAGGTAGAAGCCAGGCAAGCCCACCCCACTGTTTTAAAGCTTTAGTATAGCAAGCAGGGGAACATCCATCCATAAAGCACGGTATGTAAAACATTAGCCCCAGCTTGTCTGTCCATAAGTTCACCCATTGCTGTCCTTACTGGAGTTGTCTAGGGATATCTCAAACAAGTCAAGTATAATGTGTGCTCTAGTGTGTGTAAGATTAGATGTCACAAAACAAAGTACACAAATAAGATTTGTGTTGAGTGTCTGAGAGACCTTGTAGGCATTTCAGCCATTTGCTACACCCCAAAGCTGAGATTATCAGCTCTTTTTGGGCACCTCAGAGTTGGCCCTTCAAAACTCCAAGCTCATATCCATATTTTCCACATGAAGTACACACAGGGCACTTGTTGGAAAGAGACAGAACTGATCCCTAATTAGCAGTTATCTTATTAACAGTGGCAACAACAGAAATAATTCCCCAGGAAATAAGTGCTCCATGAAAGAGGTTATATAGTCATCCCAAATCTGGACACAGAAACAACAGGTGGATATATCCCACTATTTTTATTAAAAAGAGTCACATGTTCAATCTGTTATACAAGCAAGCCCTAAGCCTTCAAAAGGGTTGCAAATCAAGAACTAAAACCAGCACTGTCTCTCCCTAACTTGAGTTGCGCTGCTGATGATAAAACTATACGTTAGCCCTAGAAACCATCCCTGTTAAATGTCCCACTTCATACCAGAAAGGCAGCACATGTTTTCTCTCTCTAAGCCCAGAAGGGAGCACACTAGTAAATGGTGCTGGGTATAATGACAAAGAATACCAGAAGGCATCACAAGAAAAATACATGGGGAGGGTCCAGATGCAATGATCTCACATGTGTGATAAAGGTCTGGCTGCTGCTGTAGAGAGTGCTGAGAGCCTGTCACAATTTAAAGGTATTGGTCCCATGGGCTGATAGCTCTCCAAGTACCAGTCCCCGCCTTTTGTTTGCTCTTTAATAAAGGCATTTCAGTTGTTACACCTCTCAAGTGAGAGACAAGGCGAGGTAATAGATCAGTCCTGCTGCTGAACCACACCAGCAGAGCATTAGCATCTGGAGGGTTGCAAAGTCTCAACTTGTGTTTGCCTGTTTAATGTCTCTGCTAAAGACGCTCCTTGAAGAAATATCTGTGATGAGCAGCTCTCAAGAAACTATAGAAGCAGCTCACAGGGAATTTGCTGGGATCATTACCTGAAAACAACTATTGAAAACAACCCAGAAAAAAAAAATAAATGTGAAAATATCGACTGAGATGTTCCCTATCCTTTGAGATCATTCCCTTTGGACAAAAGCATCCCCTTTTCCTATCAATGAAGTTTGTTCTCCTTCCTCTTCCCCTTCTCACAAATAAAAGACGAGATCATTACTGACTGCTACTACAGCTGGTATCAGTGAAGCTAAACTGCTTTATCCCAGTTAAGCATATGGGAAATAAGTCCTGGATTTTGTGTAACACTCTACAGTGACTCCTAGCGTATGATTTTCCTGTGATCTCCACCTTTCATACTTTACAACTTTGGCGCCATTCTCTTCCATCTCAGGTTATGTGGACATAAACATAGATTAACCCAAAAAATACCAAATTGGCTTAGATTTAGGAAAAGTCAGGTTACATATATTATTTTTACCAAGAAATCTGGGTATGAGAACTTAAATCAAGCATAGCATGCAGCTGGAGATGTAAATTCATATATTCCATTCTTGGTATGGTACAACATCACAGATATTTCTCCATTTGTAATTCATCAACAGTGCTAAAACGCAAAGCCAGGCAGCAGACTATGTTTGGGGTTGACAGGCTTCTAGGAGAAGGTAGCTCCCTTTCCTACTCTTTCCCACCCCAAAACCTTTTTTGTTTGTGTTTGTTCTGCAACAGTCAGGTACGCTGCCCATGTACCAGAAACCAGCACATGAAAAGTGATTCCATCTCTCCCCCCAAAAAGGAATGCTTTGTCCCAGAATCTTCCACAATGACAACACATCACAAAGTGCACATACCAGCCCCAAAAGTACGGTAGCCTTCCCACAACCCTATCAAACAAGTCCCTCCAGTCGAGATGTACTTTGTGTCCATGAGCTGGCATGTTTCCCATCTGATATTGTAAACTTTGGAGCAACTTAATTTTTTTACAGCAAGATGGGAAAAAAATAAATTCCACCTTCTCTGCTTTCTGGTCAATATTTAAATGTCCAGGTATGCTCTATCAGTGATGAGATTCTGTGTCATAGGAATGACAGAACTAGTATGGCCTGGGAACAACAAACTGGCTTACACAAATAGCCAAGCAACAAAAAAAGCAGAATCACCTAAAAAATGTGAGAGAGAAACAGGTGACCTGTCTCCTACTCGTATGTGCTTATACTTAATGTCAAAATATATTGTCATTTAAACACCATCTCTACACACACACACTTTTAAAGACCACCTGTATGTTTAAAATGCTGCCCGTTGTCCATTAATTTCTTCCCAGGAAAGACTCATCTACTGGGCAGACATGTACAGATTGCACCATCATCACTCACCACCAGGGCTCCTATGAATAATGCCAGACTTTATTTTTTCGTATTTATTAAAGCAAATAAATATATAAATCACGGGTCCCATTCTGTTTTCTGTGATGGACCATAAATTCCTCTGTCATCAATTGATTTATTTGTCATCAGCAACCTTGCTCTGACTTACATTCTCCCAGCAAGGATCCAGCAGTAACAAATCTATGCCATATGGGGAATTCACTTGTTTAGATGAGAAGCAACTTGTCACCACCTCTACCATAAACATACTTTTAAACTTAAAAGGACTAGAAAACCTCAACAATGAAGGGAGAATCACAACTGGTTAAAGGCAGATTGTAGATAAGCAATGAAAAGAGCTCCTTATCAGTTTCACTAAAAACAATGAAGCAACATTTTAACAAAACAGTGTTCATTAGAATTTGAAACATTTAACATCCTGGTAGGCAGCAATACCAGGGGTACAACTAAAGCCTGCCGCAGCCTCTCAGTTCTCTCCTCTTAAGTGCAAATACATGTGTCTGACACAAAGCCTGTTCCAAGCTTAGGAGACATTAGACCAGTGCAGTTACCCAACACCACTCCAGGACTGCCTTTCATGCACCAGGTGCCCTGTCAGCACAGGTGAAGTTGAAATAGCCTTTGGCACAACTCTGAGGAAAAACAAGAGCTTCCTTTGCATGACACAAAAAAGAGACCATGGAAGGATGTAACACGGATGCAGACAAGTCCATCTGACCTGGTACAAATAACTCGAAGGGAAATAGCCTCCATCAACCAATTGAAATCTAATGCACACAACACTACTAACTTCCCAGACATCTGAAGCAGAGCATATTCTGTAGTAGAAAAGCTTCAGGCAGTGAATTCAGCTGTGGCTGCCAAGCATATGCAGGCTTAGGTAGGACTACAGTACACTAGTTGAAGAAAAGCACCATGCAGACATGCTATATACATCATCCTCTCTTCCTTTGCTACTCTTGGGGAACCATAGTGAAGTTCTCTGCTGAAAAGAGGGTTGTGGGAAGTGAGCTTCCCCATGAACAGAGGGGTGTTAACTGGAGACAAGAATACCATTCCAAGAAGGAATCATAGGGCATGGGAGAAGGAATGAATTTGGGGTGGGGTGTTCTGAGCCTCTTATGCACTTTTAATCAAAAGGAAAGTATTCACTAGACGCAGGCAAAGGTGGCTGGCAATAAAGAGATGCTAAATGAAAGGACCGTATTAAAGTGAGATGGGGAAAGGGATAGATGAATCAGAGACCAAGGCAGCTATGGAGAGCAATTTGTGATATGAAGGAACAGAATCAGGGAAAGGAGCAGTTAAAGATCACAATAAGTAGAAAAGTGTGAAAGCCTCAAGAGGATACTCATCCTGCAGAAGACAGTGAACTGGTAAGTGAACACTTTCCACAAGAGTGTTCAGAAGATTCTTTGCTTCTATAGTCCTGATGATACAACCACTTCTTTGCAAGTGTCTGAAGCAATAAAACTAGTAATTCCTCTACTGTACAATCTTTGTGCTGAAACATAAGCTTACTCTTTAGAGCTAACTCTACTTTCTCTCATTCTCTTTTTTTCCATCTTAGGCACCTTGGACAAACAACAAATGGCTCTAAAGTGATGAGTTGGGAATGGTATTTAACCAAAGAGTCATTAAACATTGGTACATGGAACAATGCTCCTTGAAACAAGGAGCCATAATTGTTTTCCTCCTTTGAATAAGTCACAGCAGATAAAGATGAAAGGCCTACTACATTTTCAGGAAATTTATTACCACTTACATAGTGCACAAGTTAAGGCATTGAAAATGGCTAGAGTCAGGAAGTTTTAAAGTGTGTGCCCTCAAAAGCAGAGCCATTTAAAACTGCCTTTTGCACATTTAGGACTAAAATAAAAATGCACTTCATGGGCTATTGATTTATTCCGACCAACTGCAACTTTAGAGAACACATCTCATTATAAAATGCTTGTGAATGTTCTCCTAGTTTGTGGTTCATTTGCAGATGATTATAGCACTGTTATTTCATACACCAGTGCTTCATAATAAACAAAAGTGTTGCCCTAAAGGGGCTTCAATTTAATCGACATTTCTTCCAGTCACATTCTGTTTTAAGATGGCAAGAAACTGCAGGAACTCCCTCAGGGACAACAGGCTTACAAGGGCACCCTATCAATTTTATGAAAGCCCACACATCTATTTGTTCATGTGAGGCCAAATGATGAGTTCTCCTCCCAGTAAGAGGACATGCAAGGCTACAGTGTGTCTCATAATTTACCTATTTCATTGAAAGCTAAGATTCACAAGGTGATTTGAAACGCACAAATGACTGAAAGTGAAACATCCCATTTGACAGATGTCACATCATGAGCTCACATTTGACCTAGGTTTATGGTTCATAAATTCTTGAGATTATTCTCCAAAAAATTTTTAAGCTTTTTCACTAATGTCCACACAGTGCAGGGTACTGCTGGAGGTTAAGGAGTTCTAGTGCCTTTTAGCTGGTAGGCATAGCCACTGAGAGCTATTCCACAGGTACAGTCTGTGATTTTTGTTCCTGCTTGTTAGGGTACCAGGAGTGGTGGTGGCATGTGTCATCTGTCCTTTGCACACCCGGGAGAAAAGGCCCAGAGAGATTTTACCTAGGGTTATAAATTGTGGTGGGGATGGACCACATGGGGTGGTCCCCAAGCAAAAAGCCACCGCAGTCAACATGCTCTGTGATCTAGGGCAAGACATCTCTCTAAAATTAGAGCAAAAGACTTGATCACCTTTTGTTAAGTGTTTTTGCAGCCTTAGGCAACAGGCATTACAAAAATATGAAGGATTCATTTTATAATTAACATATGCACTGTCCTATAAAAGCACTTCACACTACTAAAGGCCTAAAGTGTGCACCTGGACAATTATTTTTACGTCACTGTAGGGTTTTTAAATTTCGTCCTGTTTAATCTCCAGTGAAAGCACTCCCCCCATACCCATTCTCTATTTAATTTTAGTTGTGGTCTATGTGCTATTTCCAAGATGCAACAGACTAGAAAGTTAAGTGGCAACCTACCATACAACAGCATAATTCATGTAAAAAATAAATCCAACAAAGTTACAAATTCTAAATGACCCAGTTGGAAATCACAGCTGAAAAGAGAATACAGGACACCCTCATGGGTCTCTGTAGACCCCTGCATTGGAGCCACAGCAAATAAGCATGTATTTTATGGAATAACACAGACAGCAGCTTTCAACACAAATCTCAGACAGCAAGGTCCACAAACTCCTCCTTTTCTCCCATGATCTAACTGCTGCAGCCAGCTCCAGCAAAGAGACTTTAGATTGAAAAGCAAAAATTTGTAGGAAAAGAAACAATGAAAACTAGCATCAAATTATACAGTGATAAGGACTTTTTTCTTCAAGCCCCTTTGGGAGCTTTCCTGAAGTACTCACATGGCTGCTGGTCTGCAAAACAGGGTATATTTTTTTTAACTTTTCACCTGCTTCACAGCCCTCTTTTAAATGCAGTTTAGTAAGAGTGGATACATGCAGGCCAGCTCCATCATTGCCTAAGTTCTATTCTATTCAAAATCAGCCAGCAGAAACATTCCAGAAAGTCAGGGGAGAGCATGGATTTTTATTCAAACCACTCCACAGTTTTTATATCAATATACAGTTGACATATCTGTGTGCACACTCAAAAGACTGCAGAAGGTGAGGACTGAAAAGGTCTCAAGAGTTCTTCTGTCAAGCTCCCCGACAATGTAAACATAGGTACATGTGAGAGATCATATACTAAAAGTGTATCCTCAAATAACAGCAGGAATAGCAAATGCTTGTCCTAGAACACCGCCAAGGAACTTCAAGTCCCCTTTGTAGCTCCTTTAAGTGTCTGAAATTGAGCACCACAAATCACGGCCACAGAAATCACCATTTACACATTCACCATTATTGCACACTCTGTGCCTTTTACATATACATTTAGTATTATCTCTAGCAACATTCAGATGTATTATATACATTAATTAACAATTTATTTTTGAAGAGCAGGAACAAGTTGAAAATTTCATATAAAGGTCTTTTACCTATGCATCCAATTTTCTCATGAGTCCGTATCTCAATTCTCACTCTACTACAGTTGGATTCAAATAGTTTAAGCACAGGTTTCCAGTGACTCCATATCATGTGCTAACTGTTACACTGAGCAGTCAGAAGCAAAGACGTAAAGAGGATAAGGAGTAGATGCCACTTGACTAGAAAATGAGCCAGGAATCAGATGCCAGCCAGGGAAATAAACTGATTTCTGCCGAAGAGGTTTTTTTTTATTAAAAGATTAAAAAAGCAGATTGTCTGGCTGAGAAATGAACAGGTGGTAACTCTACTTAAATTGTGTTTTGAAGCATAGCTCAGGTTCAAAAACAAATAGAAATGATTGCTGAACTGCAAAAACATAGCATCATCATCGTCATCAGTTATACCCATCAGAGTAACAGTTCATTGTGAGTCTTCGCCTCATAGTTACACCCAGACACAGTGATGTGAGGCAGTCTGCTGCAGCAGACAGATGTCTATAAAGAAAATCACAGGCAATGATAGGTTGTGGCCTGATGCTAAATTTCACGGAGCTGGTCTTTTCATGAATTCAAATGGGCCTTAAAGAATATCTCTTTCCAAAAACATTTAATGTTTTTTCCTCACCAATGGCACTGGAGGGAGGAGGGAGTAGGGAGTGAGGGATGAGGGTTCAGTGCCTGTCCTTTTCTTTGAACAGGAAAATGCTATGGATCTATGGTCAGATTAGCAGTGGAGAAATTTATGTCAAAGTGATGACCCAAATGTCAAAGACTGAGATTTAAGTGTCCTGCTGAAGTTCTCCATTTAAAAACTAAGATTCCATGCAAACTGGACTAGCTAGAGGACATTTTTGTCTTAAAACATCAGTCTGATCAGTTATGAAGTAAGATGCTCGATGCTTTAGCCAATGCCTGTATTATTCAGGATCTCAGGAGAGAGATATACAGGTTGAATAAAGGAAGTCTATGCATGACAGACCAGCAGGCACTGAATCTTTCTAACCACCAAGGGTCACTGTTGATTCACTCAGCTGAGGAAACAGTGGGGAAAGTATTTTTGATTATAATAACAAGAAACTGACTTTGTCTGAGAAGGCCCTCTAATCCCTGAGATGCCTGTCAAGGCTTGATGATGCTCTTCTGGGGGACTTACCATGGCAATAGCACTCCTGACTGCAGAGCACAGCCACTAAGACAGGATGCAGGTTGGTTGCAGCTGCCCTTCAATTTCAAATTTCTCCTTAATCATTTACATCTCACTCCAGAACAAAGTGTGCCAGCAAGATCCTTAACCTACACATGTCCACAGACACCACCAGCAACTTAGATACTGACCTGTCATTCCCAAGGCATAAATCAGCCATTAGTAGATCTCAGCCTGGAATCTCTAAACTTTCACCTTTCTTTGCATGAGCTAAGGAGGGGCCACAAGACCCTCCTCTTTGTTGTCACAAATGAGGAAATTTCCCTATTTTTTGGGGGGGCAGAATGGCTTTCTTGTTGGTTTCTGATCTTTTCCCTTCTTTTAGGATAGTTCTCAAAGCTCTGCCCACTGCATTAATGTCAGCTGATTTCACTACTCAGCCTAATATTATCTTCCTTCTTGTTCAGAAAATTGCTATCATGTCATCATCTTATTTAACAAAGGAGAAAAAGATGATTTAAAGCACCAATGTACTGTCTCAGGCCCTCTGTCTTCAAATGGCAGGGGGAGAGAAAGAACTTCAGTGTTAACAAAACAATGTGCTAACACACACACCAGAGTGTTGCATTACCTCAGGAGGAGGGAGCACATCTTACATATATGTAGTATTTCAGCTTTTTTTCTTTTTCAAAGAAACTGTGCAGCCAGAAACCACCCAAATATGACTAATTTACACACTCTGGAATAATCCAGCTGCTACACTGCAGCTTCACAGCTGCAACCCCGTGCTGCAGTCTTCACAGGCTCTGCAAATGATCATTAAGCTTTAGGATATCTCAGACCTACGAAGAGTCCAGCTGCAGTGAGCTCACACCAGGCTGGGGAACAGGATGCTCTGCAACAGCAGCTCCAGGTTGAGCCACACCTGAGTCACGACACTGCAAAGGCGAGAGAAGCATATGGGAGTACTCTGAGCTCTCCCTGCTGTCACTAAGGCAGAAAAAGCAGCACATGAACCAGGGAAAGAAGTCAAGCACCAGCCATGGAGAGAGACAGGCAGGTAAATGAAGACACAAGCATTTTTAAAAGCTTGTACAGGGCAGTGAAGCCTGGGGGAAAAGCAAACAAAGGTTTAAGAATAAACGGGAGAGCAGGAAATTGCAACTGGCTGGGCAAAGGCAGGGAAACTGATAAGAAAATACTATATTTGATGGGGTCAGGAGAGAGACTGTAGGTTGAAGGAAAACATAAGTTGTGAAGTGATCAAAGGCACAGGGACTGAAGCAGAACTAAAGGGAAGGCTCCTGACACTGGATGTAGCACCAAGTGGAAAAAGCCAGGCTTGGGAACAAGAATAATCTTGAAAGAGAAGTAAAAGACGCGGTTCTTGGGAAAACAGGCACATGAAGAAATCCTGCGCTCCAGTGAATACCCACCTCCTGACCAGGGTGAATGCCTCCTAAGTCTTATTGTTTCTCTGCTGACAATAAACTTGCGTGCAACGAACCTCCTGGCAAAGCATGTCAAAAAGAGCACTCAGTTATATAAAGATGAAGAAATGACAGAATTTGTGTCTTATATTTTTGCTGGTGTGAAGTCACTCGTATGGGTCTCCATCTCCAGCAGAAGACAAGTGGCTACTTAGCTGCAGATAAAGGCAGGCAGCATCAGCCTTTAGGAAACCTGCTGCAGGAACTGGTGTTAGTGTATATGCAGCCACCTGGGATTGTCAGTCAATCAGAAAGATTGGCTGGACGAATATTCAAAGCTCAATACTCAGAGGACAGCAGGTAGTCAAGCCTCTTTTGCTGTAAATCTTCAGAAGGAATACAAAGGCGGCGAACCATCTTTAGGTCTTCAATTAATTAATGTGTAATGTAATTTGATTACATTAAATATTCCGTGCTATAACTTACATCACTTATTTGTGTCTCTGTTGAAATAGGGGACAACTCACTCATGGGTCAGGCCCAAAAATCCCATTAACCCAGCATCCGCACCATAGCACCTTCACTTGAGATCATCCCTTACGAAAAGGTGCAGCATGTTAACACTGGAGCTTCAACACACAGCAAGTCCCTGCCCTCCACACATTCATGTGCTTGCTTAACGCCAAGGCCCTCTACAGCAACTAATGGGAATGCTCATGAGAGAAAACCAGACCCATGGATCATACTGAAGCTTAGCTTAGGAAAAAAAGGATGAGTCCTGGGGAGCCTGGGCCAAGCAATTGCATAATAAAACGAATACAGAAGTATAGTCTTGAAGATCAGTCTCTCATGCAGACTTATACCTGTAGTGTGAGTATTGAAACTTCCCTCTCCAAAGACAGACAGCTGGCTACAACCTCGTGCAGAAATGGAGCAAGGAGCTCTGGGTCAGCAGGCCTTCCCGCTGAACTCTGCTGTGGCATCTGGTCTGCAAACTCCTTGTCTGGGATTCAGAATTGCTCAGTAACAAAAACAGAGCTTGAAAAGCAGTTCTAAGCCTGACGATTCAGCATAAACCTTCCTTTAGCAAACAATAAAAAATGTGAGCAAGAAAAGAGCAAAGGCTTAATTAATCTGTATCCATTTATTAATGGCAGACGATTAGCACCATGTAATAGTACAAGAAAGACAGAATATTTCTGACCTTCCGACAAGGCTGTAGCTGACCTCAAGCACAACAGACCGAAGGAAGGCAAAATATCACTGTGCTTGTTACCACAAAAACTTGAAAGGTCATAGTCAGCAGCACAGCAATACTCTGAAACATATGCTACTGAGGGACTGTCACCATAAAAGTTTTGGCTGTAAATGTTGTCTCTGCAGTAGCAGAAACAGAAGATATTTTGTATTCATCGTCCAAATTGAATTAAAAAAAAAACCCAAATATCAACCAGTTAGGCTACATACATATACACACAAACACGCACACACTTAAATCTTTCGTCAATTGGGAATATTTCCAGCTTTTGATACTGTGTCTTGAATTAATATTGCAGTTTCTCTCTCTGTGTTACCCCAAAGCTCTAACAGATTGTGCAGCACTTGTATTAGCACCCACCTGGAATGAACAGAAGGGAAAGGTGGTGAGGAAAAGACAGCAAGGAGCATAGCAAGCCCACAGTGGTTTAGGTAATAAAATAGAAAACAACTGAGGCCATTTGACTCTCTCACCAACTGTTGCCATTCAGCTTTAGCACAAGACTGAACTAAGTTCTGCCTTCGCAGTCATACATACACAACTCATCATCTTCACTGCGAACGGTTCACACACACACAAAGACAAAATTGAGCCCACAGTGATACAGAACAGCTGTGCCAGCCACTCGAAGAAAATACCTGGCCATGTAGTGCTGGAAGTTACATTTGAAAAGCATATCAGCCATCATCCACCCAGTCCCATACTGTCTCAGCTGATCAGGTGGTCTGTAACTGGCTGCAGCCTGCCATGAGTCGGCTCTCAAAGCACTTCAGAAAACAGAAGATCAATGAAGATACTGACTGGGGCAGCTTCTGCCTCTGCACCAACATTCATCAGCTGAAGCAAGGAAACAGATGTCAGTCAGTTTGTATAATAAAGTCACCTCAACAAAGCTTTGTCAAGCATCCATGTCTCTTGCTGTCAAAATAAACACTGACAGTCTGAATGCCCTTTATATAGCTACAGAGACATGAGCCTCTGACAATGTTTGATTCTGCTAACATTATCTCTTAAGCTTACTTTGGATTTCATAACACATCCACACTAGAAATGCAAGTACCTAGCAACATTATCAGCTGTTCTGGTGGACACTACCTTAGTCCTTTCTAGGGGGGAAGGGAGGAAGAGAGAAATGACATTTGCTTTAAGTGTCTGCAACAGTCGGCAATCTTCCTGATGAAAGCCAGGAAAATGTGCATCTACTTGGAAGAATGAAGGCTCAAATCTCCACCTCCCAGTGCAGACTACTTAAAAAATTATGCCCCAGCATTTATTTATTTATAGTAATATGAGAATGCTGAAATAGAAATGAACAGAAGAGTTCTGCCTAACTTTGAGATCGAAAAAGCATTTTCTAAGGTTCCAGGAGAAAAAGGAAAAAAACCAACAAAACT
The DNA here is from genome assembly GCA_013399435.1 of Arenaria interpres. NCBI lineage: Eukaryota > Metazoa > Chordata > Aves > Charadriiformes > Scolopacidae > Arenaria > Arenaria interpres. Next base: position 307,279 of record VXAK01000029.1, read on the forward strand.
ACACATACCAGACTCCAGCCATGCACCCTTCCCTGCTTCTCTGTGATTTTGTATAAACATTTAGGTGGTGTTGAGGCAGAAGCTCACCAACTTGAATACAGAAAACCATTTGTTGTCCATCATCTCTTTGCTATTCTGTTCCAGCATGTCTGCATCTTGTCTTTCCTTCTATAAGATGTTTCTCCAGAGTAAATCAGACTCCAAGTTCCATTCAGCTCATAAACCTCCCACAGGATCATCAACAAAGCTAATGTATAACATGAGCCATCTTAACCAGTGGATCATGCCTGCTTCAGAACCACAATACTACTAGTTATATCCTTAACACAGCTCCAGGTGAATAAGGTAAAGAAACTTATGAAGAGCCTCTTCCTGAAATCCCTGTGAGAAACAAACATATTGACACTGACCACCCATACATTTATTCAGGGCCTTATGATGCAGACACATGCTCTTCCTAAATAAAAAGATCACAAAATCTGTTCATGAAGGCCTTGTATCAGCCAATGGGAACTGATAACTCTAAGCCATTTGAAGGTAGACGGCATCTGAACAAGAGAGATTTGAGCACAAAATCTGCTGCCTGCTAAGCACGAGCCCGTTTCCCCAGCAGAGTGTTTAGTGCTACTTGAGGCAATACCTATGCACACCAAGGTGGGCAAATGTCTATGTTTACTGAGTGCCTGTCTGAAAAAATTACTGCGGATTATCTCCGGGGCCAAATTCCGAGTCAGAGAACTACAAAGCAAAAGTGATCAGTCAATATCCCAGAAGATCTGAGAATGAGAGAGATGATTATAAGTCCAGATAGACCTGGGGGAGTCATGTAAATGTATTACAAGCACCAAGATTTATATTAATGCCTGGAGCTGACAAGGTCTCTTCTTATTTAATTGCCCACTCATGACTAAGTGAAGTGAGTTCATGTGGGACCATGAGGTAAAAATGAGTGGCTCTCTCTAGCCCCAACACTGAATGCAATACAACACTAATATAAAGAGCAAATCTCCCAAGCACAGATCACTATATTATCAAGCATTTGCTGACAGCTAAAATAATTCAATTTAGGGTGGAAATACACCTTGCAGTGCACAGACAGCCTGGTCTCTGCACACTAATCTGGCAACGATCTTGCTAGGAAATTTGTTACTGAAAGCTCTTCCTCTCATCTCCTCTCCTGATAAATGCAGTCTTGTGTTATTTACATTTTTTTAAAATACTGCTGTACAGATTGCTCCCCAACTTGAAGCTACAATCACAGTAACCCCCATGAGTCTCTTCACCTGCTCTCAGTCACTTGTTTTAACACTGAGGGTCCTTTTTGGCTTCTCACCACACTTACCCTCTATCACACACTGACCTCTCAGCTCCACTATATGTATATATTTTTATATATTTATATGTAGCATACTCCATTGCCTTCACCTCCCCATTCTCTTGTCTTCTTCATATCCATTTATTGCCTTTGACTTGACTGCAAGTTCTTTAGGGCAAGGACTCCTTGATAATAAGCCTTTGTAATACATTATTGATGTCCATGTAGGCTTCTAGGCATAACTGTGATACAAATCCTAAATGACAGTGGTAAAACAACTACTGGCATGAGCTTAAAAGCCAAACTGAGCCCTTTAGAAAAAGTCTGGCCTCGGTGATAAATTTAGGTTTTTAAATAACCCATAGTCCCAGAGCATTTGAGTGACTCATCTACACCAATTAATTTACTCTTACAACACCTAGGCTAGACAGGAAAATTTAAGCTCTCTCACTTAATGACTTTGGGATACTGAAGGATGCACAAAGAGAGGGACCGAATGCAAGATCTGCAGCCGTTGATCTTAACCACAAGATTATAATTTGTCCCTTTGGGATCTACAGCCTGACTCCTGATCTCAAGTCACCCAACATCATGCTTACTCTCTTGATAATTAAGAAGTGGTATGAATGAGCTGCCTCCAAAGAGCAACATCGCTTCTTACACTTATGAAACAAGGTCAAAGAAAGTTGAAATAAGCAAGCATTACCCTGTGCAATCCAAAAGGAGTAACGCACTTAAAATGAGTGTTACTTAAATCATAAACGTGTGACATAAAGTATACATGTAACACTGGGAGAGAGGGAGGAAGGAAAGATTGGATCTGAAATACTCATTTTCATCTTTAAACCATATTAACTCTTTTCCTGACACAGCAAAAAAGAAATGAACCTCTTAATTTATCTTTACAGCACAGTATTAAATAGCAAAGTTTTAGCTCTGCTACACAGATGAAAAATTGACATATATTGACTTAACTAAACATAAAAGAGCAAAATATCCAGCAAATCAAACAGCCCATCTGGCTGAGTACTTTTTGAAGCTATGTAACAAGATGAAAAAGGAAATAACCACTGAAACAACACACTGGGGAAATGCCTATCTCAGAACAGCCAAAAGCACTGTGCAAAGGATGGGCAGCCTTGACCCTCAGCCCTTGACCAAAGACTTAAGAGCTGGGTCCAGCTGCCATTTTTCCCATAGAACCGACCTGAGCCTACTATTAGAGAGTCCTGTTTCTCAAGGGAGTATAATGGTATTTCCTTTCCATCTTGCCCATCTGGATGCTAAATTCTTCAATGTCGCTTACAGTGTTTGTAGGGAGCACAGTGCAATGAGATCCTGACCAGGAATGAGGCCATTAAGCCATGTCACGACAAGCGTGATAACTTTGCCTTTAAGTCAAAGTGACAGTAGAATCACCCAGTTCTCACAACTATGTAGGTGCATAATTGCAGTTTGCAGTGTATTTGCACAGTCCAGGCATTCACCCAAACATCTTAGGGTTAATTATAAGCACTGCATTAAGACAGCCTTGGCTACGCTCCCATTAACACTGTGCATGAGTGCTATGAAGTGCTATAGCACTTTTCAAGAGGAAACTGGCATTTGCAGAGAGCAAGTATGGGTAATATGCAAGATATTGTTATAATCAGGCATCTTTTAACTGTTCCTAGAAAACTGTGCCTCTAGTAATAAGAGCCAGCAACTGCATGCAACTTGCTGAACGTTATTTAGCAATATACTTCTAACAGAAGTTTTCCAACAAAGTCTCAAGAAACACAGTGAAATCATTTATTACAAGCAGACTCTTCACAGTGCAGAGTCAGAAATTAGGAATCAGTATTTACTCAAAAATTCATAATTTTTCATTACTGTAACTGGCAACAACATCTGCCTGTTGTACTTATTTATGATACAGTGTAACACTATTGCCAGCACAGAATACATACACTTATAAGAGAAACAGCTGCAAAAAATTACAAGGGTCATGAATCCTCTCTGACATAATAGGACTGTAGCCAGAGGAATTCCCACAGGTTACTGAAGGTACACCTTTGCAGGAGGGGAGTGCAGGCACGCTCACCCAGCAAAGACCCTTGTCCACAGAGCTGCGAAAAACACAATTAGACAGTCCTCAGAAACAACCACCTTTTTGTGGGGTACATTAAGCCACAACAGTAAAGACACAGACGTGCCAACACCATGATGTGACCTCCAAATCCTCAGTACTTCAGCCAGCGTCAGCTTCATTTTATGCCACAGTTCTGGATGCAGAACTCATGGTTCAGCCTTAATAAAATTGTGTGTTAATTCTGTCCTTTCCTTGAACGCAATGAACCTCTAGAAAAGGGAAAAGAACCCAAACATAAAAAAGAGCTCCCCTTTACTGGCAAAAGCCATGTGAAAAAATAAACTCTGGGACAGAAGAGAGCCTCCTCTCTTCCAGAAAGTGTCAGGTGGTACCACAAGGCTAAAATGACTTAAGTCCAAAACCAACATGACCCGTAAGAAACAACAGACTTATTTTTATTTGTTTTCTGGCATTTAGTCACTAAAGGCATTGAAATGGTTAACTTTACGTGAAAGGGACTCCTCCTGGAAAGTTCCAGAGTTTTTGACTATACAGAAATAATATCCAGAAGTCTTCAGGGTTGGTTTTTTTTTGGGGGTAAGTATAGTCTAGCTGGGCCGAAAACTGTCATTGTAGAAGACAGCCTCTTTGAAGAGGCTTCAGACTTAACTCTGCCATGATGCTGAGGAAGTGAATTAATCACAGAATCTTCATGGTTGGAAGGGACCTTTGAGATCAGAGTCCAACCATACATGCACACAAAAATAAAAAAATAATAAAAAAACTCCAAACACAACAACAATCTCAGGCACTAGAACATTTTCATTTATTTCTTAACCAGATCTAATTCCTGCCTCCTCCCCACTCATACACATTGCATTTGGACTCCATAATGAAGGGACAAAGTCCAATAGAATAGGAAAGGGAAAAAAAGCTATGTAACAAGTGAGAAACTGGCATTTAAAGCAAAGCCTAAACAAACCCAGACAAAATCACTTCATCAAGTGCCTCAAAAATAAAAGGCTCCATCTTAGCAAAGAAAGCAAAACCATCATTCAAATGAAATCCTCATCTGGGCAAAGTTCACTGTGGTTTTGTCAATGACATCAACAGGGTCAGGATTAGTTTCTCTGTGTGTTGAAATACACTAACCTTGTTGGGATGCTCCTCATTACAAGGATTCCAGTAAGCCCTGTGGAAATCTAATCTATATTCTGCCTCTGGGCATCACAGTGGTAGCAACAGCAACAACACAAAAATACAGCATTTCAAAGATCCACAACTCATCAGAGTAAGTATTTCTGCTGAATTCTTAGTGTTTAATAAAATCAAACAAGTGTTGGGAATATTAAAAAAATGAAAATACAGGATACAACTCATTCCACCCTACAACATTTCCAGAAGGAAGAAGTTTTTGCTCACTTTTCATTTTTAAATTATTTTCCCTTATTTTAAATTCCATATTTTTTTCTGCATATTACATTTACACTTCAGATGTTAGAATCTAAATGAAATATTTCAGGTTTGGAATTTGAAACAAAAAAAATACATACTGCAAGTCAAATAGCTCCCTATGCACACATGTGAGGCTATAGAGTTTTCCTTCACAGAGTCTTTCAACATTTTCAGGTTTTACTCCAAGTCAGTAGGAAGCAGAATCCTTAACAAATTTCCAAATGTTGAAAGAAACTGGCCTTCCACCCTCCACACGGCTATTTACACATCCCTTTGCATCAACTGATTTTAAATGAGGATCAAGAGAAAGAAAGGTGGGCCAGTTTCTAAAGGTAATTAAGAAGACATTCCAGAAACCCATAATTTAAAGGTGATTATTTTCTTTAACTAATGATATAACTGAACTCACGCAGACAACACTACAAATACACTTCATACTGAAGGGTAGCATCCAGTGCTCAGAAGATGGAGTGTGCAGTTTCCTTGAGCTGAGCAGCCCATGAAAGCTCCAAGGGGAAATGCCACGTTTAACAAAATAAACAAAGCTGACAACTGCAAAATGAGAATGCTTCATGTTCAAGAAGAAAAATTTAACTAAAAAACCCAAACAAACAAACAGTAAAGTTAATCAACTAAATTTAAGGGGTTTGTGTTACATTGCAATTGGTCTGCCTCAGATATGACCGTTTCCATCAGCTGTAGAGTAATTAGGATTGCAGCTAGTACTGAGCATCTCAGCAGCTGTCGCTTTGTCCAGATACACACTGTATAAATGCCCATAGAGAAAGACGGCAGTGTTATCACAAGCTGCCTGTCTGAAAACACCACACCTACACAGTCCCTGCTCCCATTCAGACATGGATTATAGCCACACAGATTGACAAGGAACCTCAGGAGACAGTGCAAGCTAGCACAACGTGTTGGCAGTCAGCAAAGCTACAGCCAGTCCAGAATAAACATCCCTGAATTATATACAAACATGAGTGCTGAGTCCTTTAACATAGTTTTGTTATCCTACAAATCCACATCTATGAGGTTGCTCAATTTCATTTTTAATAAATATGTACATATTATTAGATTAAATACCTAAAAAGACAAGGGAAGGCACTGCGGGAATAATCTAACATGAGACCTTGAAAGCTGGAATCTACTGTGCTTATCATTGTGTTTTTGATTCATAAATTTAGTGTGGTGAAAACTCATTAATCACTTTTTCAACAACTTTCCTCGCTAACCTTTAGTACATGGAACTAATTACTTTTTCTCAGTATATGAGCTTTAGTCATAGAAAATACATATTTATACAAACTATTAATTAATCCCTTCTTGACATCAACTGTACCTGAAACATCTGGCACTTTTCTCTCTTAATCAATACAGTTCCCACAGGCTTGGTGTTTTAAACACAGTTTTTTTTTAAATAACTCCAATTGTCAACACCAACTCATGTTTTGTGCCTTTAGATGGCTGCAAATATAATTACCAGAGACAATCCATCAATTGCTAACCCCTGAACACGTCTATTGAGACACGGAGGCTGAGAGAGGCCTCTGCTCCTTCCCATCTTCTGCATACCTATACTCGTCTGCAGGACTGTTACAAAAGAGCACAGCAGACTGCTTCAAAGCCATCGTGGGATGTGAAGTCATCTGCTTTATACAGCTCAGTAGCCAGCATACATACAGACTAAGCAAGAAGAATCTTCTTCCTATTCCTGGTAACGGGATCACATGTTACAAGAATACTGGTTTTATTTTATCCTCTATTACCAGAGGTCAAGGACCAAGGGAAGAAGGATGAACTTTTTTTTTTTTTCACCAAAATGAAAAGGTTCCCTATAGATCTGGGAACCGCTACCATGGTTCACAAGAGAATCCAGTGTCTATCTTTTTATATGTTTCCAGTCCAGTTTCAAGCAGACCTCAGCCCCTGAACTCGGCCATTTTTTCCAGTTCAAGGTGCAAAGCAGGAAAGGGAACCAGACTTGAAAAATGCTGAGGAAGTCTGGTATCCAAGGAAATATTAAAAAAAAAAAAAGGTCCACATTTCCAAATTAGACTGAGTTTTCAGGGCTGTACTGAGGACTTCAACCCCAAGATACTCTGGCGTAAGAGCTGTGGCTCACCAAGCAACCAGAAAACAGGTATGGCAACAGGAGGACAATGGGAGAGAAGGCAGGGCTGGGAGCTGCCAGGCATAAGAGGTCACTTGCTAGAATAAAAGGTAGATACTGTCCCAGAGCAGAGAGGTTAGGAGCATTGGCCCTGTGCCCACAGGTGATGTGGAACAGACTCCTGCATTTGCATGAATGCTAGCAGGGTGCTAGGCAGCTGCAACACCCAGGGTCTGTAGTAGAAACAGGAGTGCTCTCTACCCCTTGCTTTCATAGACAAGAAGTTCTCCCACGTAGTATAGAGCTGTATAGCTTCATAAAGCTCCCTCTGTGGGACCCTGGTGTTGGGTTTTCCATTACACACAACAAGAAGTGTTTTCCCACCTCTGACACTGAAATGAGTCCTATTTCTAAAACAGCGGTCTTGCACCATTTGTCACTTAAGAGAAAGCCCTTAATAAATGGAGAGTACATTGACCTATGGCTAAGAAAAATGTTGCTAAAACGCACAGCTTAATTGCATCTGTCAAAAATGTATTCGTGCTCACTACACCTGATGAATCATCACCACACACTTTCTGACTGCCAGACTGAACTCTTCAAGGACAACAAAAGTCTTGGAACTCAGCCACCTAGAAATCTTTAAATAAAAGTCTACAAATAATAACAAGTGTATTACATGGGTCTTCATGCAGGTATCTTGGAAAAATTCCATGTCATCACACTAAAACCATTGTGCTTCCAGTCTTCCTGTAGTTTCACAGAAGGGTCTTATGTCCTCTTCCCACCCTTCAAACTTGTATCTTCCAAAATGGTTACCACTGACCCCCTTCCCAACTACATTTCAGTTGGAAGAAAAGCAAATTTTACTGGCTTGTATTTATTTTGTTTCAGATTACATTAACACTTACAGTACATGATCAGTGATATAATATGCAGGATCATGAACATACAATTTACCATCTTAGAAATAAACTACACTTCAATCACTTAATGATGAACTTTGTTGCAGAAAAATACCCGCCAAATTAGGGTTTAAAATATGGCAATTTTATGAATCCTGTAATGGTGTTACAATGGAGTTTTGCAAACCTAGATCTCAGAATAAGGAAAACCATACATGTATTTGTCACAGCTGCTTTTACTAAATGTTTTAGTCAAAATTAGAGACACACTCATCACAGCAGAACTCCAAGTTCCTTCTCTAAGCATAATTCAGTTTTCCAGGTACAGCTTTGTAAGCAGGATGCCCCCAGAAAAAGCATACCAGAATACACTGAAGTAGCAGGGACTGCTGTAAAGATTAGATTCAAATTTCTTTCAGTTCTTTCATCTTTTTTTTCTTCTTTCTTTAATCTCATCAAGGTTTGCCTACAGTTTTTCAGAGTCTACATCAATATGTAGACCTGGGCTATACAAACCCTAAATCCCTGTATAATGTCTCCCCCTGGCAATCTACCTAAGCTTAAAGGCAGGTTTGGGCTACAAGTTTCCAGGGGTTTATGTGAAATGCAATTACATTTCCATGAAGATGAAGGCATGTTTTACGTTCCACTTGAATTACCTTACAATGTGCAGAAATTAGTCAATTTTTTTCAACCAGAACTTGGTCAAGCTACACTTTATTGCTGATCTGACTGCTTTCAAGTATCCTGCTTCTGCAATAAGCCATTTCATACAGCATGTTGCCACGATTTACATGTTAAGTAAGGATCTAACCTTTATTTTAAAAGTGCCCTTGTACTCTTCATTGAGGAAAAATTTTTCCTTAAGAATCAACTTGTATCAGTTCTGCTCTTTTACGGATGAAAAAAATTTGTGTGAGAAAGACATGAATTTACAGCCACAGCTCCTTCTCTTTCACAACAGCATAAGACTCTTCAGTTCTTCCAGAGAAAGCCACTCGATCTCTCATTGATTGACAAGTTCCTAAAACTCATATTCCACCTACAGCAGGAAATACTTTGCTCTACCGGTTGTAATAACTGTGATTGCATGTATGGAAAGAACTCCAACATGGATGTTAATATCCTGATCAAAGAACTCTGCATTGGTTCATTGCATATGACTCAGGAAAGTCATTTGACTCTTCTGTATACCAGCCTCTGTAAAATGGAAGATATTGACATTAACCTCCTCATAAGAAAGTTGAAATCTTACTAAGTATTTAAAAATTGCTGGATGGCAGATGCTAAGTATTTTCAGTAAGATTTCACACCAGCAAGATTTTAATTACTGTGGTTCTTCATTTGCTAGATTCCCTGATGAACTGATAGGCAGGCTCTCATTTATTCACAGCTGAATACACAAAGCGTCAACTAGGGTTGAGACAGTGTTGCACACAACTTTAACCCTGAGGTGTACTACACTAGTTGGGTTTTTGCAGACACACATACAAAGACAGTAGATCATCTCTGCTTCTCTGTGCAACACAGAAGAGAGTGAACCCATATGAATTTGATCACCACGAAGTACTCAACCAAATTATATCATGCTCATAGCAATGCCTTGAGCTAAGCTACTTCCGTGAGTCTTACGGCTAATGCTAACCTTTGCAAAACCAGAATGCTTTAGGTGTGTCAATCAAAAAGATACAGGCTCATTCTACCAAGAGTTTAACTACAGTACACGAAAATGCACTTTCATTTGATTAATCCCTCAGCAGTGCCCTATCAAACTAAACAAACATCCAGTGCACTGGACAAGCTGGTAAAACCTCCCTGAATACCATTGCAATTTCCCAGGCTTCTCTCACATTGCTCTCAAGTTATCTAGATGCTGTCTCTGCATGGACCTTGTTTGGAAGGCTTAACTGCTCCTCAAACGTCTCTTCAAAGCGATCCTTAAGTTTTAAATTTAGTTAAGCTGCTTCACTTCAGATTTACTCTCCACTGTAGCTGTTCTGTTTAGTATGTACTTCATTCTTTTTGTTGCAGTGACACAGGAATTTTTCACTTGAGCTCAAGGTCTGGTTGTGGTAGAATCAAATTTTGTGCAACTGTCAAAATGAAGAGTCAGCGACTGAGCTGAAGAACACCTCAGGTCAAATTGCACCTGTGTCACATGGGGTACTAACTCAGCTCCTGAAGTTCTGGTCTTGGAGGCAGCACCCTCCTCCTTTCATATGCAGGCAGGCAGGCTACTCTAAGTTGCTTCATGCATAATAATGTATTGATCTCTGCCTCAGACTTTTTGCCACCACAGGAGACATGATGTAAGCACCTAAGAAGTCACTGTCTGGCACCTCTGATTTTATTACAAAATGACTTGGATCAAGGAAGCCATCAAATTGGCTAATAAAAATTCTGAGCAATGCAGCATAAACCATGAAAATGGTCACTTTATGAGTGCAATATTATCTCCAGGCAAGACTGCTCCAGTCTCAGGAACTTGTTTCCTAGGCGTTGATATAAATTTGGGGTTCTATCTTTTGCCCCACAGCACCCCCAAAGCTGCCCCAGGTGACAGCAAAGCAGCAAACCTCATCATGTGCTATTTGCTTACATTAGTGAAAATCCTCCTTGCCGAGGCAGCAGCTACCAAAAGTTTTCATAGATGCTGCTGGTGCAGGATTACTAAAACACTTCCTGAACAATACCCTTAATGAGGAATGGTGAGACTTAATTAAAGTGTAAAATAATTAAAAGATAATTAAGAGCAATAAGAAGTTTCTGATCCTTTTCGCCTACATTTATAAAGATATGGGGGAGGGGATTGCCCAATCTCCATGGTTTTCAAATGGCTTTTGGAAAATGAAAGAACAAAGAAAACATTAGACAAAGATGTGTAATAAAGGTTTCCACAAAGCAATCAAATTATGGACTGATATAAAAGAGATAAAAAGACACATGTTTCTCATGCAAATAGAAATCCCTATCTCACTTATCTCAGTATACAAATGAAACATAGCAAGTCCTAGGATACAAATGCATAAATGCCCTGCCCGTTGATTTCAAACAATCCCTTATTCCCTTGACACTGATTTTGATGGCCTGGGCTCACGGCATTTCCAAAACATAATTATTTCAAAGGAAATGGGTAGCTTGAGCAGGAAACATTCTCTAACCTTGAAGAAACACCTTGAGAGCAATTCAGTTTGAGCTGATTCTTTCCTCCTTTTCAGGAGAAGCAAAAAGGGATTGAACAATAGTTTCTATTAAATTTTATAGCAGTAACTCAGCACAACAACTTTACAATGAACAAGTCATTGAAAAACAAATCCTTTGAGTTTCATTATATTAAAAAGGGAATTTTGATGAAAATAAAATACTTTTCTTTAAATCCTGACAAATGGGAGGGGCTTTGTTTTATGGGTGGGTCTTGGGGTGGTTTTTTTGTTGGCTTTGTTTGTTTGGGGTTTTTTGTGGTCCACGTCTTTTTGGTTGGTTGGTTGTTTTTTAATAAATGCAGCTTCACCTACACTTAAGGGCTGAGAGACTGGAAACAGCAACTGATTTGCAGGAACAAGCATACGTCAGGCCTTCACAGCTTTGCTCTGTATTCCATCCTGGCTCCTGAAGTGTATGTGGTACAGCACATAGTGGTACTTACAGCCAAAGTGAGCATGTAAGAGGAAGCTAGAGGACATCATAATTGCTCTTGCTCCCTGACTCCATTGTCTATCACCTGAAGTCAGAAGTTCACTGAAGTCAGAGCATGCATGCTTTTTCCCTAATGCGCCTGCCAAGCAGGCAACTCCTTATCCATCTTCTCCTTCCACAGAGAAAAGGGAGCCTGCACTTATGATACAGCTCTCCTGACAGTGATGACCTGCACCACCTTCAGGTATTATTAGCCAGATTTATGTTTGCACCTCTTACCCGACTGGGGCAGGCCAAACATAATTCTAGTAGAAGAGGAAAACCGCAAGATGGGTTTGCCAGCCATCAAAACAAAGAAGAATAAGAGAATTTTGCTAAAATAATCAATTAAAAGCTTGAATTGTGACATGTTTGCATTTTCCTGTGATTTATTCAGACTGCAAACTCAAGAAAGTCAGCATCTCTCCCTTCCTACCTTCACAGCATCAAGCACCAACTGGTACAGAACACAATTTCTTCAATGCAACACCACCTCTAACACAAACAATAAAAGACATGTGCTCTGAGTATGAACCTGTGACAGGCAGAGCTTAAGATCAAAAAGGAAATAAGATGCTTATCAAGTTTATGAAATTTAGTATTTTTCTCACACTGTCTTTGCAAGTACAAAAGAAATAAAAACAGGCAAAACATGTACCTGTAAAACAGTTTACATTCACAGTGAATGAGGACCTGGATTTTTAGCTGCAAGAAACCAAAGAAAGGAAACCATACTGGGAATAAGCTGCATAACACCTCTACAGAGCCCCTTCCTCCTCATCATTGCTGGCACCCTTTCACCACACTCCTTTTCAATGCTGCTAACTTCCACGCAAGAAAACATTAACCAAAAATGAAACCCAAGCTGACAGTGGCACTGCAATTGCCCTTTCATTCTTCTGTATCTTCTCCTTCTCCTGGAGGGAACAAGTCCATTGAGATCATCACCTCTCCAGGCAACGAGTTATCACGCTGTATGCACACAGCAGCTGACACACCAGACTCCAGACTAGTTTGGATCTTGGACAATATGCTCTTAAGAAATCATTATTCAGAAAGTTAAAACCCACAGAACAACACTTGCAGAGGCTGCCATCTCTTGTACTTAAATCGATCCCTATCACCACATTTCAGAAAGACTCCATGGCACAATTTGACACAGATATTTGTTATTTGGGGTCCAGGACATCATTTTCACAGAGGCTAAAAAGAGTCGAATTGGTCTTGAAGTCAGCTTTAAAATAGGGATCGAGTGACAACTAGTGGAGATTTTCGTAAGCGCATCTCCGTGGATTTCTCTGCCCAACATAATCAGCATCAAGATCCTATCTCACTGAAATAAAACAGATGCAATCCAATTCCGTAGAAAAGCTTTCCACAAAAATTGTACACACATATGTCATGGGGAATGTGAATGTGCTCACGTGACTTCAAGCTGTTTCTTACCAGCCTGGTAAAGTTGCTGAGAAACACAGACTTAAACCAAGTAACTAGAAACAGAAACAGCCATCCCCACAGGAAAACACAAATGTAACCAGCCCACCAGCCACTCTCAAATAATGAGTAGATGGGGGAGCGAAGATGGAAGGAGTTAGAAGTTATAAGAAAGTAGCATGACCTTTCCTTAAGGTGCTCCAGCTGCCTACTAGAAGCTTGTGGCTCCTCAGCTAGAGGCTGGGATTGAACTACCCTGTTTAATAGCCCATGAATCTCTCCTCCACGAATTCTTCTAGTTTGCATATGCTTTTAGCTTCAACAACTTGATGTAGCAATGAGTTCCACAGCTCTATTCTGTGTAGTAGGAAAATATACTTTCATTATTTAAAAAATACTATTTATTCAATTACATGGTTTCTAATACCTGATTTATGAGACAGCGAACAATCATTCCCTAATTTATTTTCTGTCCCTTCTTCATGATTTCATTTGCCTTCTCCTGCAACCTCTCTTCCAGGCTAACGACTCTAGAAATTCATGAATTCATGCATAGTAGAAAAAAATCTTTCATTTTATTTGCCTCTTTAATCACCTCTGAACACAGAGCTAATGCTTCCTAAGACTTACGAGGAGCAACTTTCCCAAAGCAGTATTAGTGGAGGTATGACTCGTACATTACTACCCTTGAGTACTTTGTGGGGATTTTGATAGGGAAGGGGACACAGTTGTTTTCTTTTTACATGCAATACTTGGCATTCACTGATGATACACCTTAACTGTCATTTTATCACCTGGCCATTCAGTACTGAGAGAACATCTGCAACACTTTAAATTGCTTTTAAAGCTGGCTACCCTGATTATTTTTACAACACCATAATGTTTTATTAGTACCAAGCCCTAGCACAGTACTACAGCTCTAAGATAGCCATCAAAATATTAGGAAAATAATCATCTCACACAAATGGCCAGATTCAAACAAGGACAAGAAACTGCAACAGGGCCTTTGAGGAAGTTTTTGGAATTTACCCTTCTCAGGTTTCCTGCCCAAAACGCTGCAGTCCTGGTACATATTCACTGAGAAAGCTGTGGCCGATGTTATATATAACAACTTCTGAGTTTGGTAAAAGGAAAAAATATAAGTGAAAGACAGCAGAAAAAGTGCCAACTACACATCTGTTTCAAAAGTCCTCAATTAACATTATTCATTGCAAAATAATATCTCCTGCTTTTTTAAGGTGCTCTAAATAACAGCTGAAAGGATACACAGAAAGTTGTCGGCTGTCAACTTTTACTATTGTTACAAGTCTCCTCTTGAGCATAAGTGCCCTGTCTTTAAAACAAGTACAAAACTAAGTTTCTGCTCCTCCTGACTACAGAAGAAAGCTTGGCAATACTAACCCCAAATGCTCATAAAGCCAAAGTTAAATTGAAAACAAAACCCAACACTCTGAAATAACCTCATTATTAAAAAAAAAAAAAAATAATATCTCCTGCTTTTGAAGGTACGACTCACCATTTGACTGCTTGTGGATTGGCTCCATCATTACAATGAGACTAGCAAATGTGTCAATTAATTTATTAATATTTGCAGTTTCAATTTTCATGGCAGGCAGAGAGATATGAAATACTGAACAAGAAAACAGTTTAATCTCTCTCCAGAACACTTCATGTTTTTAAATCATCTCTCCATTCAATCAACATACTGAATGCAGCCTGCTCAATACATAAATGCAGTAAATTAATGTGGGCTACAGATAAGATTCAGATTCTGCAGAAGCTAAACTTTCTCAGGAAATAAAGACTTCTTAGCTACTCCCTGAGATGCCTAGAAATATTTTCCAGACATGACTGCAAGTAGCAAAAAAAGGCAGCACTGTTCCCCTAGACAGAAAATGGGCACATGGGCACATGTTCATCCCTTCCAGAAGGTAATGATGTTACTATGACATCTCAGTGAAGATACTGAGGATCAGGTATCACTAAGGTTAGGTTCGTGATGTGGGGCAGTCACTCAGACATTGATGGGCAGATTTGCCAGCACAGAGGCAGATTTGAAAGATATAATGACGACAGCTACTGCCCTTCCACCATGAGCAGCATGCTAGGTCATCTGGAGACACTTTGTTGTTCAGGTAGAGGCATTTCTTCAGGGATGGAGACAGAAAATTTGCAGAGCTCCAGCCCATGTCAGCACATAGCTAGTTGCTTTCAGTACTTACAATTTTGCAAACTAGCAAAATAACTAGAAGTAGAGGGTTACATATGCCTGATGTACAAAACAGGATCAAGGACCTTGCAACAAGGCCACAAAGCACATATGACTGGATCTTGGTTCTGCATCATTGCATTTGGTCTAGCTGTTTGGTTCCTCAGGCTCACCAGGCTGTAATCTATTCCTGTGAATCCTCACCCAAACAAGTGCCTGAATTGTGACTATATCAGTGAACCACACGGATACAAACCCTGCTCCTGTAATCTTCCTCCTGTCTGTTACAAAAGACTGAGCTGATGATCTTTGTCTAGCTGGATGAACACCCAAAGGACCCACTCAGTTCCATAGAGGAGGACCGGCTACCTGTCCAGCGCTACAGGAGATAAAAACAGGCCATAAAACACCAAGAAGCAATACAGAAAGTGACATTCACATAGTTGGGAGTAGAAATCACTGAAGAAAAAAAAGATGTAGAAAGAAAGGCCAAACACACAAAAAGAAGTTGCAAAAATAAGGTAAAGAGAAGCACAGAGAAAACCCACTAGTAACTAGGAATTGACAAGGAAGGACAACAAAAGATGGGCAAGACAAGCAAAGCACAGTGACATGTCATCCCTTCCCGAAAATAATATTGTGAGAGTTTTGATGTAGATTGAGGGCAGTCGCAGTCAGCCATTTACACCATGAGAGAAACATGCAAGACCCATGGGCACAAAGGTTCTGCACTACTGCAGCTTTGTCTCCAAGGCAGGGCTAATGCTGCAGCACTGATTAGCATCAGGTTGCTAAAATATAAAGTGATCATTGTACAGATGAAAAAAAAGAAGACTCATGGGAATACATCTCACCAAGGAACAGAATGATCCTTATCTCATCAAGCAAAGTAAACAGAGCGGCACAGATTCACTGAGAACGATAGGCAATTACAGGTACAGTCAAAACCTATTGAAAATCAATGGAAAGATTCACAGTCCCATGCAGATTCTCAATCAGACCCTTAGTTGTGATGCACATATATCAATAACAGAGCTGGATATATCATTTTTCTAAACACTGAAATAATTCCCAGGTTAGAATAGAACTACAGTCAGCTAAACAAAAAGCATTAGAAGCAGATTCTGGCTCTTTTAGGGGAGTGCAAGCATTGGGGAGGGGATATAATACACTGTGTCCTGTAAACAAAGATTAAAAAAAAACCTCTGTGTGAAGCCAGCCATGAGAAACACATGGGTCCAACACTAGGGTGTTTATTCAATAATTCTACTTTAGAGGCTTTATAAAGTATACAAACAACTGAGGCATATAAAACATAATGAGATAAAAATAAGTCCATAAAATTGTCTGCCAATAGAGAGGAAGGGAGAAAAATTCTCTTTTAGGGAGCCTTTGGTTGCTATTAGTACTGAAACCACAGCTGGCACTATTTCTCTCGTTAATGAGGGAATACGCACTCCCTCTTATGCAAAATTTCCGTTTCACTGTGCTTTTTTGGGGCAAGAGAGAAGGACAGAGCTGAATCAACATATAGTGACCAGCAGTGGAAGTACTGAAGGAATTGCTGAGCATTTAAACCACAGCAGCACCTCAGAGTTCCTGCATATTTTGCTAAGCACTTTACCAAACACAGTGGGTACGCAGTTATGGGGATATCATCCCTACCCCAAAGGGCTTGTCACCTAAGTCCCAAGGAGAGGAACAGATTTAGACAGCTGTGAGGGAGGTGTATGAAGGAGATTGCCATGATGGCACTAGTTGCCAATCTCAAAGTTTCTTAGCAGGGCAGCCCTTACTGAACACTGAGGACAGCTTAGCAGAGGTAGCCTTGCTGCTGCTGGAGGGACTGGAGCAGTGTCTCAGCAGGGACCACGTCAGCCCTGGCAGGCAGTGCACTCTCACCCTCCACAACCCCTGCTCCCTAGGCAGCAACAGAGTACTGCCATGTGCAAAGAAAGTGGAACACGGATGGCTCCTGTCACTCTCAGCAGCTGCTCCGTTGAGCGACTGCTTCCAAGGCCATGCCTGGAGCTGGCTCTGCAGGTATTCCCCATGCAGCAGCTGCCTCATCATCTCCTAGCTTGTTGCTGGCAGAGGAGAGAGCTAAGAGAAGACTGAGAATGAGAAAAGTTGTCAGAATTGTTGACCTTTAACCAGGACTCCTCTTGGATACCAGATGTGACATGGAAGAAAACATGAAGGAGACTGTGGAAACACATGACAAATGAGCACTCAAGACTGACAGAGCAGATGTCTCACTGATGCGCTGAACGAGATACGCAGGGTAGGGGTAGAATGTGAGGAGCTGACAATGAAGACAAGTACTTTGCACTTGGGTGGTGGAAAAGTAAGCCCTGTGAGGTGGCAAAAAAAAAAAATGTTCAAAGCAATAAGCCAGAAATATATTATTTGTAACCACATTCTTGGAACAGGGAAAAAACATGCAGCTCTGACAGACAATGAACTGTCCCAGGAGCCATGCAGACTAGAATGAACTGCACAGGCTAGAAATTTTGCAGCTCACTGCTGTAGAACTGTGCCCCGGAGCCTTAACTTTGGAAAACCCAGAAGGATTGCATTTTAAGTTACGTCTGAGCGTGCAGCCAGCCAGCCACAATGGACCAGAAGGGCACAGCTGCCTTCCAGGCAGCAAGTAACAGCATTTAAGTTCTTTGTTGTCCCTCCCAGACACAGAAAAGAAACCCACCTACTTTCATCTAATTTCCAACAGTCCTCAAAACTCATGTTCTAGCCACCACTCCTCCATGCTCCCCATTCATTTCCCATGCCACCCAGGGCTGCACAGAGCAAGGCTTAGAAACTAGTCCATCCGACACTAAACTCAATATTCTTTGGTCAGGATGAGAGACAGCTCAAGAAGCACAAGAACAGCAAAAGTACAGTCTTTCCTGCTGTTCATTAGCAACATGACCACTATATCTTGGCAGCTCTTCATCGAGAGATCAGCAGACCATAGGTTGCATGGTCTACCAATCCTGCTCCACAATCCTAGCACAGAGACCTCCAGCTTCTACACTGATCCCAATACAAAGCTCTGAAGTCCTCTCCTTGCTGGCCACAGATACATCATACTGTTTCACAACAAATCCATAGCTAATTGAAAATACTCAAAATAGAGCGTAAATGTATTTTAATAGAAAAGTAAGTCCACCCACTGGAACTTGTTGCTTACTCCGTACCTAACCAAATGCAGTTCTGTTTTTTACTTGATGCAAAACCATCGCAGAACTGCTAGTTCCACAGTACTCCCAGAGCTTGCAACAGAATACAGCTAAGACTGGCCAAGGGATACGTGTCAATGTCAGATCCCTCAGCAAATTACAGTAAATTAAGCAGGTTACAGTGTGCTAGCCCAGTCACAGTACCTGACAGTAGTTTTTCATGTGTCCTCTCAACCTGCTGCAACCACAGGAGATTTGAGCTATGTAGCTAAGGGCTCTTACTGACGGGCAGACCAAGAAATTTGTTACCACAGCTCTGCCCACAACATGCTCAAGGTCAAAGTCAGACAGAGACTGCATTTCACTCCTCAACAGGCTGTGTCTAAATATCATGCAACAACGCCACACCAGGAACGATGTGGACCACAAATTCAATAAAAGATATGAGCATAAGTTATTAAATCACTGTTGATATCTGAGGTTATTGATCACAAAATATTTATCCTAATAAGCACAAGATACATCAGTTAACTCCACACAGATTCATGAAAACTCCTCAAATATTTCAAACACATACAAAATGAGCGAAGAAAGCAATAAGCATGGGAGGATGGCAGGGGAAATAAGCAAAACGTCCTACTCTACCTCAAAAAGTATAAATGGCAGGGTGGATACTTTGCTTCAGGATAAAAATCAGCTATTTTATGAGACCATGTGGTTTCTAAGTTTAATTTACAGTAATGAAGCTGGGACAAGATTTTATCAGTTGCTGGGTAAAAAATAAAGTTGTACAGAACAAAGAATGTGGACTACAACTAGGATTAAAATCAGTCTCAGCAATTGAAAAAGATGAGTGTCGTAAGCAGTGAGGTGATGGCAGCTTTCTTCCTTCCAAGCATTTAAAAAATTTCTAAATTTAACCCTAAGCTTTCCATTTCCTACCTCTTTAGCAGTCAGCTTTAGTAACCAGCAAAGCCAACTGTAAGTCTCCTCCGCAAGCACCCTGGGAATGGACGTTGCAAGCTCCTGCACCTTACCTGGACACAAAATCGAAACAAATACAAGTATTTTTTTTCCAGAATGTTTAATTGAAGTGGAAACAAAAGAAAAGGAACTTGACTCAGAAGCAAATTTTACAAGTTTCAAAGAACTGCATGGATCTGATATTTGGAAATGCTGGGGAAGAGTCATTATTTTAGTAGTCCTTCAGCCATCACTGACTCTTCCAAGAATTATCTGCTCTTTGTGCTCTCTTTACCCATTATATGATGAAAAAAAGTCACAAGCCAAATAAATATTTGTTTTCTCTTACAAGTCACCTTTAAGATTATAATCCATCCTGACACCAGGACAAGGAGTTCATTTTCAAGTTTAAAGTAATTCATCACTGAGCTAGGATCTGAGCTGCACCAAGAATAAATGTGAGTCAAAAATATGTAGTTGCCAAGGCTTTATACAGCCATTTCAAATGTCTAATGCAATCACACAGTCCTGCAGTTTGCTCCCACTAGAAAAGCTTTTACATTTACATTAATCTCTGGGAATTGTCCTACACTACAGAAAACCACAGAGATTATTGATTTGACCACACATTACTTTGAGCTGCAGCCTCTGACTTTCGACTATGTGCTTAAGCAGAAACCTTTGAGTGACAGCTCTGTATTCTGGAATACGGCAATAATTACCCTATGATGAGAGCCCCAACTGAGAGTATGTCCCCACTGTTTTAAAAACAAATCCTCAGGATAAATCCATGGCATCTCTACACAGCCAGGCTGGGAGGTGAAAAGAGAAGGTAGCATTTTACTGATTTTGCAAAAGGAGAACTGAAGCAGTGGTTTGATATACAAAGCCACGTAGACCTCTTGAGATCAGTGGGAGTTAGAGATCTAAATGATTTTTTGCAGATTTGGCCACAAAAGACATGTCCACAGTCACACCAATAAGATTTAAGTTTTCCTGAGCAGTTGTGGATCACCCTCAAGCCTTAGAACAGAATCACTCTCAGTCTCTGGCTTCAATCTTGAGAAACCAGATGAGTCTGAATGCTGGAAAGCTCCACCAGTACAGGAGGTCAAGAGGACCAACTCATGCTATGGGTCTTCCCCTCTCTGCAGCATAGACAACCAACCAGTCCCTGGCTTTCAGGTGATATATATGTGCATAATTCCCAAAATCTGTACCAGAGCCCCTGAACCCTTGCCTGGGAGCTTACATGTTCTAATACACATTTTGCAAAGCTGCAGGGCACTATCCACTTGTTAAACAGGCCACAGAAACCTAGCCAGTTCCTTACTCTGAGGGAAGGAAGAGTAGCTCTAGGTCAGGATAAGGCATAAAGGCAGACCAATGTGGGGAAATACTATCCCCATTTTATCTCTACTTGACACCTAAGATTTCAATCTTAGAGAGATAATTATAAAACAATAATTCTTTTATTGGAGTTTATGTTTTAGATTAAGTTTTTTGCCTTCATGTTTATAAAGTAAAACTAAGTGTGACCTTGAGTAGGGTTTCATGCATGAAGACCTCAAGAAAGCAACATATTGTGATCTTGTGAGGCCTATAACATCAGATTCGGAGATTCCCAGAGACCACAAGAGTGGGACAGAGGGCTTCAGCCTCAGAGGTATCTACAAAAGTCATGCATATAAGAAAACAAAAGAGGCAGAGCCCAAGCCATTGGGCCATTTTAGGAGGGCTTCTACTCTTGGGCACTTTGTGTGCAGGCAGTAATTCAGCCTTGTGGGTTCAGTACATCTCATGCACAAGAGCAGGCTCAGTGCATACAAACCAAACTGTAACAGATACCATGACATTCAAAGTGGCATTTCCGAAAAGGGGCTCCAGGGCACAGGCTTAGACAGAAGAGACAAGAGGTACATGCAAATACTTGAACGAATGTCAGTACTCCTGTCCGTGTATCTGCAGCCTTCTTAGCCATCAAGTTCTTGTGACATTGCAGAAGATCACATCAAAACGTTAAGATTAGAATTTAAATAGTCATTATAGTAATATGACAGCGTTGTGATAGTAAATACAAACATCATTCAAAAAATTCAGGAAAAGACAAAATTCTCACAGCAAAGTTAAAAATAACATATGCAGCATGTGGATATGTTAATATGCTGTCTTTCAGACTCACAGGCTGGGCTGGAGGACAGCAGGGGTATTTTTTTTTTTGTATTTCAGGAATATTTATGACCTCAAAAATAATTCTTGCTCGCTTGCTCTCCAGAGTTCACACTTGGGATTCACTGTCTCTAATGGAGAAGAAAACTGGTTTTGTGCTCAGAATCTTAGCAATGCTCTTTCAAATAATACAATGTTAAGGTTGTCATGCCACCAGTGAAAGGTGCTGCCTCCACAGCTCTGTAAACTGAAATCCTCCCTACTGCAGCTTCAGTCCAACCACCATCATACATTGCCCTTCAGCCACTCTCTGGCCTGATTTAGCATCGCAGGTAATTTGGCTCCTCCTAAGGACCATTAAACTGTTGACCTCTCCCTCCAGATGACCCAGTGTGGCTGTGCCAGCTGTAACACAATGTGCCAACCAGCTGGCCCTGGCACCACAGCACTTCATTAAAGCCACTGAAGAGCTAGGACATGGCAGGATTAGACAGCAGTGCCATGTTAACAAGAAGGAATACTAGCTTTTAGGGCTGGAAATCAGGATAGATGCATGAGTTTTTCTGGAAAGCATGTTGTCACTAAACAATAAAGCCTGGCACAGAAATGGGGTGATTTCATACTGCAGCATTTAGCTCTGCCACTACCAGAGGATGTGTTCCCCCTCCAGCCTGGCACAGCATAGTACAAAGCCTTGAGAATCTCCACGCTGATAAAGGGTGACCGAGTGGCAGGTTTATACCATGGACACTCCACCATGCTCTGACCTTGCTTAGCAGCTGTGAAGCCTCCCATAAATCTGCTCACCTGCGTGCTCGGGTCTGTGCTACAGAAAGGTATATACAGAAAAGGGCACAGCATTCAGCCTTTGTTTGATTGGATGACAAAAGCATAGTTCTGATCACAGATGCTAGTCTTCCATCAAGTGGATTTTGCAGTAGACAGCCAAACAATAACAGGCAGCAGTAATTTAAGAAAAGTACCATTCTAGTCCTCATACTGGCCACGTACTAAATATTTAAGGATTATGTGGCTGGGTCTTTGATTGCTCTTATTCAAAACAGCTCCAAAGAACAAATACTGCATTACTTAGCCTCAGAGTCTTTCCAAAGTCCTCAGTACCTACAAGAGCAGTGGTTTGATTTAAGTCCCCTCCCCTAAGCCAAGATTCATCATTTCCAACTAAAGGAAAGGACAGTGTATTTGTTCTGTGCTGAAGCCCCTGGGACTCAGAAGACAAGATGAAATGGAAATTTTCTTCCCTTCTTTTTTTTTTTTTTTTTAAAAAAAAAAACCAAACAGGTTTAGACAACCGGTACAGGCCAGATGAGACAAGATGGGTTCTTAAGAGGCTAGGTCCCCTGGTACAGAGCACAGACTGAAAGTTATCAAGATGGTACATGCCAGTCATTAGGATGCTAATTGGCCTTGACAGGGCTCTGGTAACTGAAGCAACATCCTAACTGTCACTACCTGGAAGCATTGCTGCAGGGAACAGCTCCAAGGAGCCTAAAGGAAAGAAGTGGGTGTGAGGAGGTAGAGATGGGGAATGTTTATAGTTCTCTACAGCTGTCTGCATTGCATATTTAAACAAGAGAAAAAATACTTCTGTCTTTCTATACCGTGCTGCTAAAAAATTCCACTAAAAAAATCACTTTGGGTAATTTACATTTAAATGGACTTTGCACATGAAGTAGATTATTTTGCTGGTCATGTTTACAATTACTTTCCCTCCCCCTTTCCCAGGACTCCATGACTCTTGTCTCCACCACTGTCTTTTCTTTCCCTGTCTCCCAACCTCTCCAATTAAAACATCAAAAATAAATTAACTTGTCAGATTTCGCCACCACAACTCTCTCCTACTGCTCTCTTCCTGTCAGAGCTTTACTTCATCTTGAAAAATTCTGGTGCATTGAAAGGTTTTGTTCATTTGCTTAGGTGCCCGGATTTGCCATCTATGTACTAGATTTCCAGCACTTTCAAAGCAGAAAATCAAAACTTTCTGAACAGTTTACTCGTCACAAAGAGTGACCATTTCTAGTTTCAGTTGGACAGCATTCTTGTAACACTGGGAGAGCACCAACAGGCAGGTGCAAAACTGGGACTGGATTGTCTACAAATTAAAGAGAACTCTGAGAGTTATCAAGATGTGAAATGCTGAAAAATGAATGTTATCTGAAGATGTGTTTTGTACTTCACTGCAAATAACCAGCAGCAGTGAGTGAAGCTCTTGAACCAGTGACTCAGTGGCTTAGACGTGACAAGATAGCTGTATCCTTTAAGAGACCAGCTGTGAACAAGACAACTCTGCTTACAAAATTCCAGAACAGACATTTACAACACCAGTCCTCAACCCTGAATCACAGGTCAACATTTCATCCAGCCCCTGTGCACATCAGATGAAACCCAGAGAAGCTAAAATCACATTTAATCTATGACAAAAGCCAAGGGGCTCTTGAATAATTTCCCTAGCCACAAAAAAAAAAAAGAGTCTTCTGACAGCCACAATCAGCTGTCCACTTTTCTTAATCCTTCACTACCATGATATCTAGGCAACCCAGCATATCATCTCCCTAGAACTTCAGGGGGTGCAGACCAGAACCAAAATGTCAGGTAAGATCCCCTCTCCATCCCAAACTACTTGGATGCTCCTGCACAGCCTATTACACCCCATAAATGGTCAGTTCTGTGGTCCAAAAATCTGCAGTGGATGAGAAGATACTGGCAGAAACGAAATAAGAGCTTCCATGTGTGAACATGCTGATAAATACAATGCAGGTAAGTCATCCTTCCTCTCTTGCATGCCGCATGAATTCCTAGTCTTCGAAAACATGCATACAATAAGATTGTGTCAAGACTATATGACTAAGGTGATGAGGGGAAGGGAATCACGGAATCACGGAATTGTTGGAGGGACCTCTGGAGATCATCTTGTCCAACTCCCCTGCCAAAGCAGAATTGCCTATAGCACATTACTCAGGACTGCATCCAGGCAGGTCTTGAAGATCTCTAGATAAGGGAAAAGGAGAAAAGTAACATGAAACTAGATTCAGTTACTGGAACTCCAACAGTGTCTCCTAAAATGACCATAGAACATAGAGGGAAGGGAATAAAAAAAAGGAGGGGGCGCAGAATCCATGCACTGTCTTTTGTACTGGCATTGCAGGAATAAAATTTCTTCCTGAAATAGTTTGCAGTGCAAGCAGACAAAGAACAGTGGGGAAAAAGAGACACAGAAGCCACAAAGCAGCTGGGATTTCCACTCTTCTAGCATCAGCGTGGATAACTGGACCACAGTTCATCATCCTCTGAACTAAACCCTTTCCCGCTAGCCTCAGCACAACCCTTACCAGATGGACTGCAGAAGAGAACATCTGAACATAGCCAGAAGGATCCTGGAGAGCCACAGAATTTGTGCCTCTTTGCTGCATGCTAGATCTCATCTATACAGTAAACATGACTCAAGAGTGTGTGCTTCCTATTGTCACTTCCATCAAGCCCCTGCAACCAGCTCTGCTTTCTTTTGTAAATAGATTTCATGGCTTCATAAAATGGAAGTATTAGTCATGAATAAAAACCAAAAAATTACTGGGGAGGGAAGCAATACTCAATGTACCACAGTCAATAAAAGACAGAAGAAAAGAAAAATATTAGCTGGAGAGTTCCAAGAAGGTTAGTGTTACAAAGAAACAAAATATTGGCTCTGACACAGGAAAAAGCTCTTCTGAATACCAATGTTCCATACAGCGACAAAGAAGCTATACTTACCTCAAAGGAGATTAAGTAATATACCATAGCACCTGAGGAAAGGGAGGAAGGTAGAAAAGAGAGGCAAAAGCAAACATAAACACAAAGAGAATAAGGCCCCTGAAGTCTGTTTCATATAGCTGCTTCTCCTTCACAAAGGAGATTTATATCTTTTCCTTGGAAATTCAGCATTCAGGAAAGTGGACTTAGAAGTATAACTCCATAATAATACCCTCTTTTCCAGTCCCCAGGAAAGCATAATACTGATTTACTGGTCAAAGAAATAAATGTGCCTCAGAGTTCCATACAAGGCATTTCTGCCTTTCTGAAGTTAATCTAGCTCTAAGATGGATAAGAAAAAGGCCAACACTAGTGGAAAAATACCGCAGAAAGTATTTGTGTAGATAAAAGGAGCTTTCTAAAGGCCAGTGTGCCTGTCAGGATGGAATAATTTTCATTCTCTAGATAAAGAGCTGGAGAATAAAAGTAGAAAAAGTTACAGCGCACAACCAGCTCCCTGGCTACCAGGACGTTGGCTGGTTGAGGAGTATGCTTTACGAAAATGCCTAATCAGTTAAATTCAAAACTGGAAATCTTTCATACGGGATTCATTTGAGCAAATGTTGACATCAATGTCTGCGCTAGTTACCCAGACTGCCACTACAGCGGATGGAGAGAAATAGGCACCTGCAGGGCAGGGCATCTGTTTCTAAAGCATTTGTCTATAACAGGGTCAGATGAACTGTGTCCTAAAATATCTGTTTCTCTTTCCTGACTGGAAGGAGAGTCCATATGCAGACAGCTAGTTAGCAGGCATCTGAAGCTAATGGTGGACTCATTTCACTGAACATCAAAATGATTGCAACACCTCACTGGAGACTCAAGCGTAGACACCGGATTTGCAAAAATGAATCTGCTTTCTTCTCACTATAATAACTGAAAATCTTACTCTGGAGATTGCAAATATAAGTCCCAAGTTTCTATACAATCCAGGTTACCAACTAAAATGAATCAAGATGCAGCCCTTATAGTTGCAGAGATAGCCTTTTAAATGCAAGCAGGAGCAACACTGTATTCCTGAGCCTGCAGAGATACAAACAGGACTTCAGTGATGCTCAAGAGCATGAACTGAGCCATTGGAGGAAAATTCGCAAGACTGACAGTTTTGCTTCTACAAAATAATTCTCGCTTAGATTCATGTCAACAGAGCTGTCCCTCAGCTCCTAACCTTGGGTTTTAATGCAGCTTCCAGGAGCAAAGGCGAAGATGATAAGCCCCAGATTTCTGTTAAAACAATGTATTTTTTTTATTGGTGAACAAGGCTAATGAGTCCTAAAATAGAACTTAATGATGTAGACTGCAAGTGTCCAAATCCATGGTCTGGCAGAAGAGCTCATATAGCCCTACCTGACTGGTCCCTGATAGATAATGAACTCTAAGCCGTTCCTTTACTCCTCCCCTGCCAAGTGCTGTTTTGCCCATAACACAGGTGGCTGGGAGCAGGTTGCAAGAGCACTCCACACAGCCCACAGCTCCTCTCCCTGTTCACTTGCAAGGGGTGCTCTGGGAAAAGCACAGGCAGGACCGGGTCACCTTCACCAGGATGCCAGCAGGCCACTGCTGGTCACCATCTTCCTCCACATGCTACTCGGAAAGAGAAGTATCCTGTGTGCGTGTTCACATCTGGAAAACGTTAGACAACTACTACTGACCAACCAAGTGTACTGTGTATGCAAGAAGAACAGGTCTCACCAGCTTATAGTATAAACTGTGTGTTCCCTCTAGCTGGAAGGGTTGGGCACAGCTAGGATGAGTCTCTATTCATGCAGGAGCATTCACTAATGCAGCGGTCATTTATTCCACATGGGCTGAAACTTTTCTGATTAGGGACCATTTTCTTGTCCTGCAGTTGTATAGTGCTTACATTGCATGAGTTACCAGTTGGGGCTCGTGAACACTGTTGTGGTACAAATAAAATCAGCTTTATTCAAACCAAAATCCAAAGCAGAGGCTGTTTGCTTCCCTACATTCGAGATTAAACACAGAGGGCTGGGCTAACCTCTCAATTCAAAGTAAACAAGACACTGACCTTCTCTTGGCAAGGACAAATACCTATGGGGAAGCTGCTTCAGGACTCAGAAGCAGTCATTTATTAAAACTCAGAGATTACTCCTACCAATTAAAGGCAAGAGGCCTCCAGAAACATCTCCTCCAGCACACATGAGAAACTGTCCAATTTTAACCTCCATTTCAAATGCTAATTATTTTCCAGAGTACTCTTCTGAATTTTTCCTAGCTTCTACAGAGGATAAAAAAAATAGACTTGTACAGAGATCTTCATCTTTCCCTTTCTAAATTTATATAAATTGTCTAATTGCACTTTAAAAGGACCATAGCAAGTACTAGAAGAGCACTGCACAATGAACTAATACTACATGTGACAGAGCAAGAAAATACTTTTTGAAAGCAGAAGAGCACTTTCTTCCCCCAAAAAACTTGAAAACAGAAGGTAGAAGACACTATAACTGCATATGTGAAAAATTATTCAGGGACAATGGGATGTATGGCGAGTTATTTTAATTGATGAGTTTATGATATACTTTAAATGATGTAAAGGATGCCCAGAGCACAAGGATGGCTGCCATCTTAGAGAAGATGAACACATTTAGAGATACATGCTTTCTTAACATACATGTAATAAATTATATACATATACTGACAGTGTAATCTAGCAAAAGGGGCACACAGGCATTTTATAAAGGCAAAAGCTTGTCATTGTGATAGGATTTATTAATTATTACAAATAAAATGATGATCTGGAAGTCAAATGCCTGAAAGTATTTTGCCAAAATCATTTAGCTCTGGACTAAAACTCCAAGAGAAGAGGAAGCAAAGGGCAATTCATTTTCTCATGGTAGGATTTCAGATAAAATATAGAAGGCAGCTTATACCTATTGGTTTGAGTTTTGCTTTTTTTTAGAGGCATGAGGTATGTATTCAACTGATGTTTCGACAAACGAATTTGCATCATTACACCTTAATGATGGCTTTAGTGTAAGGCACTGAGAAGCAAAAGAAAAACAGTCCTTATCATAGAATGGTTTGGGTTGGAAGGGACCTTAAAGACCATTGAGTTTCAATGCCCCTGCCATAGCCAGGGACACCTCCCACTAGACCAGGTTGCTCAAAGCCCCATCCAGCCTGGTCTTGAACACTTCCAGGGATGGGGCATCCCCAGCTTCTCTGGGCAAGCTGTTCCAGTGTCTCACCACCCTCACAGTAAAGAATTTCTTTCTGATATCTAATCTAAATCTACCCGCTTTCAGTTTAAAACCATTACCCCTCATCCTACCGCTACACTCCCTGATAAACAGTCCTTCCCCATCTTTCCTGTAGGTCCCCATAAGGTACTGGAAGGATGCTAAGAATATGCTAAGAGTAGCACAATGTCACATCAGGAGCAGCTCCACAGGGCCACGATAAACGTTTGTAGTCTCTCCAATAGGCAAAATTAAGTGCATCCTGAATACAAGGACAGTGATGTATGATAAACAAGGAGCTCAGTCTACCAGAAACTTTGTGTTTGGCAACAGTCCATTGCTCCAAAAAGATTAGAAACCACTGGGTTAGAGTGTATTACAAGAGACAGCGTGGAACAAAACCCAGAGATTGCAAGAGCACAAGGAACAAAAAATAAAACCACAGCCAGCCTGACTAGGATCCTATGATGCACACTCCCAACAGCGAGAGTGTTAAACTCAGCCAGATCATCATTTCAGGTGGGGCTGGGGGACCATGAGCTGATCTTCACTAGCAGCCCTGTGCTACCATTACTGTAAGCCTAATGGCTAAGCAGTCAGAGAGAGTGTGTCACCAGAAGGGTTTAGAAAAGCACAAGAGCTCAGCTGGGCCAGGCAAATTGTCATTGCTGCCAGTTTAAGGACATACAGGGAGCGATTGTGCAGTTCACTTACGGACAGACAGAGCGTCTGCAGCACAGCCAGGTAAAAAACCCTGACTTAGTGAACGGCAGGATGTGCCTTGCTCACAACCACATCCTGCTATTCTTCAGTGCCAGTAGAAGGAAAGCGGCACTACACCAAACAGTGGGAGAAATCCCTCAAATCTTCATGATATACAAAGCCTGAAGGAACACGCATTATAGAAAGATTTAGTTTGCTGGCATGAAATCAAACATGTAAGCCAAAGATTATTCACAAAGATCAAGACAATCTTCAAAGAACCCAGAAATCCAGGGGGAGGCAAAGTATTTCCAAGTAGTTCCACTCTTCTCACACAAGCCAGGGAAGCTCAGAGAGAGGGTCATAAATAATGGACTTTATTTTCATTCTTTGCGTATACTCTTGCTGGTGCAGTGCCCAGTGTCATCCAGACACAGAAGTTGATAGTGAGCCATTTCAGGGTACTCAAAGACACCTTAAAATAGACCTTTTCTTTGAGCTGGAGTACCCAGTTTCTGAAATTCAAACTCTTGTGATCTACTAATTGCTTTACATAGTCTTCAAGTGTAAGAGTACTTCCAAGAAAAATCAGATTTCTGATAATAAAAGCCTTTGTAAACTATCGGTGAAAGATATTTCAAGATGCAGTGGCTAAAAGTAGCCTATTCAAGTTAAGGTACTTATTTAAACATCAACCATTAAGAGAATGCAGAAAAAGTCACCATTACTTGATGTCTTCAAAGCAAGACCAGAGGATCCTCCTCAAATATACGACCTAGCTTAAGCCACAGTTAGTGGGTAGGTGCTGAAGTTAGTGCTAATGAAAGAAGCTCTTTCCCAAACACTCTTATTGTGAGCAGTTCTGGTCACACCAAAATTCAAAGATGACTAACTGAATCAATAATAGGTGCACAAAAGTGCTGGTAAAAATAAGAGGCTTAATCTCAGGAAAGCTTGGATTGTTCAAGCTGGCAAAACACGGCTTGACAAGGGACAGGATCACTGCCTGAAAATACATTTGAGCACGGGGAGCGGCAAGAAATGACAAGAGCCATTTAAACCATAAGAGTATCTTGGTGCAAAAATGAGACAAATCAACCACGAATGCTTCCAGGATGGAGGTCAGAAAAATCTGAGCATGGAGCAGCTGGGACCTGGAGCAGCTGTGATCAGGAGCTCCCAGCAGGAGAAGCGGAAGAGGAGAAGAAAGCAGATAAAAAGAGAGGCTGAGAGTCCACAGAAAGGGCTGCCCCATCTTGATCCCTCAGCAGCAGGGAGTCTTCCCTGGGACTGAGGCTTGGAAAGTCAAGTTGTTCTTTCCAGCTCTGAGTTCATACACAGAGTTCAATAATTTGGTAACCAGTTATTACTGTAAGAGAAGGATTTACTTGGGTTTCTTTTTGCTGTTTATTTCTAAAACAGAAAACTTTTTATTTTCTTTAGACACAAACGTAACCTCTGTTTTTCATCAGTTCTCCAACAGCTCAGGAGAACACACAGCAGGAGCAACACATGGCAAGAAGAGATAATTTAGGATCCAACCTTGAGTAGCCTGTGGAGTCAGACACGACAGCATGAGCAGTTCTACACTCCTTCACCACCAGAGGTGGACTTCACAGATGTTGTATTCTAAAGATCCTTCAGCTCTTATCATCAGAGGGAGGGGAAACTAACAGGTACTGAAGAACCAACATTAAAGCCCAAGACATTCAGAGATACAGAAAAAGCAGCAGTGCTCTGCAGTGGCCAGGCAGCACTAGCTGTTGGGTTGTCAATCAAATCTCAAAGTATGTATCCTTCTTTCTACAGACTAGATACATGGGCCCTGGATTCAGCAACCCTTTCTGCAGCACACCAAAGTCAATAAGCAGAAGAAACTTAACGTCAAAGTCACATCCATCTAGTAACGAAGCTGTTAGAATTGCTCTTACTCTCTCTACTTCAGAAGCAACTTAGAATAAAACCATCAAAACATATATACTAGAACTCAGGACAGCCTAGTTACCCTTCTGACAGTTCACCTCCTACCCTTAGTCTCATCTCTTCAGGTGAGGTTCCATGTCCTACCAGATATACATGGGGATATCAGGGAGAACATCTATTGTTAGTCACTTAGCAACATCTAAATGGCCTTCCTGCTTATACCAGAATCCTTCCCTTCATCTTGCAATATGAGGCATTTGCTGTTGGAAGTTGTAAGAGAAAACTATCACCAAGCCACACCATTCCTTAGAAATAACAGACTAACCCTAACAGAAGTAATGAGAAAAAAAGTATTCAGGAAGGAAAAGCCATAAGCTTTCCATAACCACTTCATTGTCTCAGAGGCCCTCACTCTCCCCCTCTGTACACAAAGCTTCTCCTCTTTGGAAAGTGTAAAGACACTTTTGTGTGCTCAGAACTGTAATGTGAAAACAAAATTGTGTGTGGAAGATCCTGAAACAGATTCAATGAAGCGGTTTCAATTCCACCCTTCCTTCCTCCCAACTCCACCCTCTCCTCTCAGAGGTAAATTTGTTTGGGTTAATATGGAGGGGGGAAAAAAGCAAGCTAAAAATAGCCTCCTTTTTGCCTTAAAAAAGACTATGAATAAACAGTCTGAAAGAGGAATGCAATTAATCTGCCCACCAAATTCCTACACTGCTTTCTTGTTCAGTTCTTCAAAACATTTTCATAAGGATCAAACACACTGACTTCTTTCTGCAGAACCAGTGGTATCCTAGAACTGCCTGCTTCCTTGCATGTAAGGTAGCTGGATTTGGCACAAGGAGGAACAGGTTATGAGACCAAACGAACCAAAGATATAATCCAAGATTTGTAAGTACTAGAATATTTGAGAAATATCCTTGCATCCTAGAAACCAGTATAATAAAAAAAAAAAAAAAAATCAAGAAAAATGCACCAAGAAAACAAAAAATGTCTGTTGTTCCCCTTTACCGTGAAACAGACAAATTGCATATGTCCTAAAATCTACCTTCTCACTAAAAAGCACTTGCACTGTTACCCCTATCTTAGACTCAAGTCACATCTGTCCCTGACAGCAATAGCTGTCAACGCCGAAAGAGCAGGGTGATCAGCCATCCTTTTCACCCTGGGCTGGGAGCCAAAGCAAGGTTGGCTTATGTATTTGTAGTGCAGAGCCAAACATACTTCTTTAATCTATTCTGTTCCCTCTGCTACACTATTAGCAAGCAAGCAGATCAAAACCCAGGGACTATCCTTGCAATCTGAATATTTGAATCTCAACTTGATTTTACCATATTTCTTTTATGCTGTATCACCAGTGAGATTCAGGTAATGCCATAAAAGTCACGTGTACTATCAATGCAGACAGAAGCCTCTTGGCAGCATTGCCTTTCATTCCCATACTCCCAGTTTCCCATAGCATGAGGGATCACAGCACGCTGCCGTGGAGTCCTACAGACACTGCTATGATACCTGATATGAGTCACATTTTAAAAAAGAAAACCACCTCCCTCCTCTTACAGCAGATGTGCCCTCTGGAAGGAGAAAGGAAATGCCTCACTTTCATCTCAGAGTTCAGAGGGAATGTTTTATAGCAGCCAATCCTATCAAGGTCCTATTCATTGACACACCAGGGACAGCAAGTATTTTGAGGTAGGCTGGGCAGCCATGAAATTGCCAAGCTCCTAAAAGAACTTCGCCCAGTGACATTTGGAAAGCAAAGTGAAAGACTTTCCTGCAACCCTAAAGTAAATTATTAAAGCCAACACACAACAGGCAGACCAGCTGAGTTAAGCAGATGTGACTATACAAGGCAAAGCTACACAAGGAACAAAGCAGCACCTG
The DNA here is from genome assembly GCA_013399435.1 of Arenaria interpres. NCBI lineage: Eukaryota > Metazoa > Chordata > Aves > Charadriiformes > Scolopacidae > Arenaria > Arenaria interpres. The sequence continues at coordinate 340,289 of VXAK01000029.1, forward strand.
CTACTGGAACTGCAGGTGAGGAACACGAACCCAAGCTGTTTGCAACCTCTGGTGTCCCAGATCCAAGCAAGCACTTTCACTCAAGAGAGGTGAGATGCATTCAGTGATCAGTGGGACAGTGGATGCTAGGATCTCATGCTTTCACCTCAGTATCAGTGGCATGATATAGAACCCTGCATTTCCCATCCATACACAGTGCTCATCAGCTCATTTTGACTGCTATGACGACTTCAGGGATAGTATTTGTGCTGTGCAGAAATATTAGAGAAAGATGCCCTGATTAATACTTACGTTACTCATGCACTATAGTGGAGCATTCGCTGGCTCTATGTTTACCCTCAGTTCCCATCCAAGGTGAAAAGTGTTCTTTAACAGAAGGAAATTGGCACAGAGACTAAGTCGTGCTACTGAATCAGAGGGAATTTGCAAGCAGACCAGAGAGCTGAAACCGGACTCGCAGAGCTCGAAGTTAGCTACCAGATAGTTCCCCTTTCAATAGGCATACCAGCCAGCATACACTCATGCACCTTACTCACAAAGCCTGGTCGCTAAACAAAAGAAGAAGCACGTCAGAGCAGAAAGTCACGGGTGGTGTGGGTCAAGGCTAGGAGCAACTCCATCAGCAGGGCTGCTGGTGCAGCATCTACTATGCATCCAGGATCACACCAGGGCTGACCTGCTCCCCAGGGAGCCTTGCTCGAGCAGGTACAACGGCAGAGTTCTGCATTCTCAAGGGTGCAACAGCCAAATGTTATAGCACAGAAAGGCCTTTGACATCACTCATCTGCAACCTCACCCTTTGCTGCCAGCTAGTCTTAACAGATGTAAGTGTAGGTGACTTCCATGGGTTCAACAGGGATTCAGCTTTCCCAGGGCACTGTAAAGAACGAGAAGGGAATGGACATTAACTCAAGAGAAACAGAAAGCAGGCTTAAGTGTGTGGAAGCAATCCTGCTTTTGATCTGAAAGCCAGAAAGTTCAAAAAGCAGCCCAGGCTGTATCTTTGCAGAAACAAAGTCTAGGGCTCCTTTACAGCACTCAGCCCAGTGTATCTCAGATTGCGTGTACAGTCACTGTTCCCAGTGACACCCCTTTATAATTACTCTTAAGAAAACATCCACAGTCACTACAGATGATTTGTCATGAATGCAAATTGATGTAAACTGGCATGTTTTTGCTACAGCCAGTAGATTCAGCCAAATATCTGTCCATACACCAAGAAGCTTCTCCTGAGCAGTGTTCTCTGTCAGCTGACGTTCTGCAGGCAGAATTGAGGATCTAGGTGATTAACAGGGGAAGAGGGTGTGCAGGGGAAGTCATAGGCAACCTCTCTGACAAGATTATGCTACATTCAGCAGAAGCAAAGATCACTAGCAGGTTTACTAGAGGACCTCAGAGAAGAGTACAGAGACTAGGCTCCCTACAGATTTTTAGGATTTTTGTGATTAAAACAATCACTTCTGCACAATACTAAATCAGAAGGAAAGAAGGGCCAAGCTAACCATCTCACACAATGCTGAGTTCCCCATCACACCAGCACCAAGTGCTTTGTACTTGGTCACAGAGAAAGTGGAATTCAAAGAATTAAGAAATCTTGATCAAGAAGAACAGTGGTAATGCAAGGTACAACTATGATCATGATCAGTATTTCTAATTTCTATTTTCTAATACATAAAATATACATCTCAGGGCATGTCTGCAGCACTGGAAGCAGTCTTCCAGCTGAGCAGTTGTTTTTTCCTTCGACCTAGCCTCACTTTTAACTGCTTTTGATTAAAACAATTACTTTCACTCAATATTCAATTTCTGACAGGTATTATTCTCTACATATGCCACAAGCTGGCTCTATCCTTCCAGGCAAAACAAAACAGCTCACTAGAAGCAACCTTTCTTATTTTTACAAGTCATATATAATTTATGCATCTGCAATATTGACAAAGGCTAGAAATACAGATTTTGTCCAATTCTCTTTCCTGTAACCTTTCAACAGATATTTTTGCTGCCTTTTCCTTTTAAAGCATTGCTTCCTTCTGCTATTGCCATTACCTTTTAGGAGAATCAGTTATCCGAGCACAATTACTTCCCTTATGTCCAACCTCATAATCCAAAACGTAGGCTATGCCAATCTTCAATGCCATTTAATTGTAAAAGTGTCCTACGCTCTCTTAAGCACTTAGCTTGTTTTTTTGTTCACTGAGTCCTCAAGTTTTCCTCAAAGCAAAGACTTACATATGCATAGATTTGCTCCTGCTCTCCTAGTCTTGCAGGTGGATTTCGCACAGGAGACACACAACTGACATTCAGCTCTTTCAACCAGCACAAGACAGGTAAATAATGTTCTGAAAGCCAGAGATGGCTTTGCAAGCAATTGTTATTCCATTGTTTTAAAGACTGAGAAATATCAATATCATCTAAGTGCGTTTTACTGGATTACTGGCAGAAGAGAATTATTGACAACAGAATCACAAGCAAGTTACATGGACGTTCACAGATAGCCGGCAGGAGTAGGGAAGCATTTTCTTCCCTGTATTTCTCTTAGGTAGAAATTAAAAGAGTTTGAGGGAATTAGGATTTTCAAGAGTTTTTGTTTGGTATCCAAATAACACTGAATTAGCTAGCTCTCTTACACTCCTGAGAAAATTCCAGCCTCTCATTTTAAGAGTATACCTAGGAACAGACTCAGGAACACTCCAGCACCGAGACACCCTCTTCTTTCACCTGCCACTGCCTAGGACTAGATGCCACACATGTATGTTGTATTTGCTTCTGGAGCTCTGAATGAGTAGGGAAGTTTAATCTTCTTTGCCCAAGCAATAATTTTCTTCTCTCTTTATTTAAATAAGTTTTTCTTTCCAAAGCTGCTCTCAAGAACAAAATATTTTGTCTAATTCTCATTTTGGCCACTGGATGAATAACCAGAACATACACTCAAAGCGCATAGTCTTCCATTGTTCTCCCACCACAAGGTGTGCAGGTGGCCAGAAGAGTTTGCAATGCTGAGCTTCTAATATGAGCTTTTGGCACTGGGGGCAGAAGGTATGTATCTTGGGATTGGTAAATCAAATCTTTTTGTAGTAGTAAGTGAACTGACAAAGTATAAATAGAGAAAAAGATTATTATCACAGATTACAGTTAACAAATCCTCATTGGGGAAAACAGAGTGTATGTAGGATGAAACTCACTGTGACTGGTGGTTTTGCAGATAACACACAAGATGAAGTTGGAAGTAGCTTTTGATTTCCCACAGCAATATCAGCCAGCCCTTCAGTGATGCCACTGCAAGATACAAAACAACAGATTCATGAGTAAAACAAGCAGGTGGTGATCAGGAGTCACTTAGGAACAGACTTTTCAATGCAGGATTAAAGCTCCCTGCTTCACAATCCCCTTCCCCTCCCCTCTGTACTACCCCACACACGCTTCAACCTCAATGAAGTTTGTTACTAAAATGAAACTCAGGTCATAAAATAATGATTGACTTATTGGAGAAAATATCTTCTTGCACATTTCCAATACAGAATTAAAAAATATTTAAAAGAGGTGACTTCTTTTCATTGAATCCACGGCTAAACAAATAAAGTGAGAAGAAACACACAGTGGCAAGAGACTAAGGCACACTGAGCATGCAGAGGAGAGTCCAGGTAAGGAGAGCCTACAGAACAGCACCCTGTAATTTATGGTCCACCAGCATCCCAAGAAACAAGCTTCATTGCTCCCAGGGAACAATGCACAGAAAGCATTCACAGGAGAGCACAAGTTTATGTTTCCTATGCAGGGAGAAAGTCATGGCAAGGGAGAGTAAAATTGATAAATATTTCTAATCTTTCACGTTTCTGAGACTGATAAATGCCAACAAAGGAAGCTCAGATGGTGGAAGCATTTTATGCAGATAACCACAAATGAAAAACATCTTCTGCTAGGAATTGTAAAATTGCACAGTGATGCTACATGGGGAAAAGTAAGGTTATAACTATACTCAGATGCATAGCAACATTCAAATGCATAATCAACCAACAGTTTAGTTCTACCTACAGAAGCAGCAGTAAGGTCTGTACTGTAGACAAACCTTTTCAAAAAAACCATCCCCTTCCTTTTCCATTGCAGTTTTATCGTTACAGTGGATAATGAATTACACCATTGTTTTGTGTCACAAGATTTTTGCTAGTGTATAAATCTCTTTAGCATTAAGTTTGGAACTGCAGAAAGATTACAATTACCCCTACAGTAAATTACTTAGGGTTAAAAGCCAACCCCTACAAAAGCACCATGGTATCCTTACTGACCACAGATAATCAAGACTGCAGTTTATCTACCCACTTGTAAGACATTGGGTCTGTAGATGAACTGTGCCCCGTTTGCCATAGTGTAACTCCTAGGTTTCGCTGTTTGTTTGTTTGTGGTTTGTTTGGGTTTTTTTTAAATCTTGCTATTTCAGGTGCCTAATGCCACTAATTTCCAGATGGTCTAGAAATGAAGCACAACAGAAAGCAGGCTATATCCCTGATACGTGCAGGAATATTGCTGTCTGACATTTCACTGCCACATAAATCAAGCAGGTCCCAAAGGAGAATCAGCAATGCATTCCCTAAACATTGCTTTGTTTTGGTTTTTCTAAAATAAAAAACTAAGGAAGCAGATATCAAGTGTTTCTTGAGAAGAGAGAGCTGCCTGACGATTTTTAGATTTGGTTTTTTTTCCTAAACTTGACAAATACCAGAAGCAACATCACCTTTTAAGGCAAAAGGCAGCTGAAAGCAAAATCCTTCTTTTAAGCCAGAGTGACTCATAACAGCAAAGATTCTTCCTAGAAAAACAAATTCAGTCATGAAGCAAGAACAAGCTAGAAGCCTTTGTAATAACAATGCAAACGAATCCTTCTCTCCCCAGGACTTTTGTGGACTGGTGTTGGCTGGTTCAGCAGGTGCTCTTGGCTACTTTGAAAAAGAAAACAAGCTAGAAAGACTACTGCCTTGACCCAGTCTTACGGTTGACTTGTATCCCTAGAGAGTACAGCACAGTAAACACGAGCACAGATGTACAGGAACACATTTAATGCCTCATCTTTTCCATAGGAATGCAGAAGGAAGTAAGTATCTGGAGCTGTATCTACACTGCAGTCACATGTGCTTTCGACACAGCTGACAACCAGCTCAAGAGATAAGATAGAGAAGATACAGAAGCATGCACACAACACTGCCTCCAGTAAGCCTGTGTAGTCCTGTATAACCCCGTAATGCCATATCTTTATCACATCTGTTAAACAACATTAATGAAACCTAGGCCATGTACAGCTATTCAGACTGCAGTCCTGCCTCCTGAAACAGGTTGGCACTGCCATCAGAAGTGACAGCATTAAACTAATGACAGGATGTGATCTCAGTAGGTTGCATCTCAATCTACTCTTCAAGTCTAGAAGACAACCAAAATCCTCCTCTTTAGTACCATACTCATTGCACAGATTTTCCTTGACCTGTCCAACACGTGAGCCCAGGCAACCACAGTTTCAGCAAAGAAGGTGCTGGCACCACCAGCAGAGAGACTAGGGCTCCATTTCCCTCTCAACAAATGACCTGCTATATAACCCCAGGCAAAACATTTTGGCTGCTTGCGTCCCACTTTCATTTGCAGGTTGTTGGATTGGTTTTTTCCCCTTTGTCTCCTCTTTTGACCAGGGACAATCTTTTAAAAGATGTTTACATCTATTTATCATGTGCTGCTCAGCACAACAGGGCCTCTAAAGCATTAACTTTAATAACAACAGGAATGTCCACTGCAGCATAACTCCAATTAATGCTACAAGGCTCCCCTCAAACCCAGCTACACCAGACATCCTGCTCCAGAGACCAGAGGCATGTGTTTAATATTTCTGTCCTGGATTGTGCCAAATGTTTCCTGTATCTCTGGCGTGCACCACATAACCTGGAGTCCATCTAAAGAGAAGTCTCTGACAATTCCCAACCATTTAGGATATTTTTTTTCCAGACTAACATTACAGATTCTTAAGGGGAAAAACTATAGCTTAGCAAGAAAGAGCGAATTGAGTCCTAACACCCAAATGCAAACTGTCTGATTATAGACATGTCATAGACAGCTCAGCTTTCCAGGAACTTGGACAGCCTGAGCTAGGCAAGAGTCCTGCTCTCTGATTTTCCTGCTTTGAAACAGCCGTACTTGCCATCCCCTCTCTTGCATTCTTCCCTTGACAGTGCTGTCAGTCATAGATCAGGGTGATTTTCTGCTGTGACCCAGGACAGCTGTTCCTTGGGGCTTATATTTCTCTGCACATTGGTCAAGAAACCTGGTTTCTAGCTGCAGGATATCTCTCAGTGCCCTAGTACTGTCCAGAGCTTGCTCCTATTCATAGAATAGTTTGGGTCAAGAAGGGACCTTGAAGATCATCTAGTCCCACCCCCCCTGCCATGGGCAGGGACACCTCCCACTAGACCAGGTTGCTCAAAGCCCCATCCAGCCTGGCCTAGAACACCTCCAGGGATGGGGCCTCCACCGCTTCTCTGGGCAAGCTGTTCCAGTGTCTCACCACCCTCACAGTAAAGAATTTCTTCCTAACATGTAATCTAAATCTCCCCTCTTGCAGTTTAAAACCACAACAGCACACAGGATATACATGTGTAGAACTACTAACTTCCTTCTCTTGAAGAGAACACAGAAATTCCTTGTGCCACACAGGCACCTCCACCAGTGGCAAAGGGCATTTTTCAGTCTCTGCTCTGCTTTCAACTACTGCAACTATAACAGGAAATTTACTGACTGCCTATGCTCTCGTATTAGCAGACAGTGACTAACAAAAAAAAAAAAAAGCTATTCAGCTATTCTGTGAAGTCCTGCTAAACACAAGAGGCTGTGGAAAATGCATTTTAAAGCAAACATTAACACTGCTTGCTCTTGTTTTTAAAAGAAAAATACCAAAAAGAAATGTCAGCAAGTTTCATCTCAAGACCACCCAACAGTCTCCCACTCACTCCCACTTCTTTTTTTTTTTGGTTTTGGTGGTGTTTTGTTTAATTAAGGTAACATTGGTTTTTTGCCCACATGCTCTGCTCTCACACAAAACTCCACTTGACAACTTGTACTCATTCTGTTTATTTGAAATCTCTTCCTTCAATTCTTATTCCTTGATGAAAGACATCTCCTCACCTTCAGAAAAGACTACAACTCTCCTGCCATGCCCATACCCATCACCATGTACTCAATCCCCAGGAAATTTGCCAGATAAGCTATTTCCAGCTGATATCTGCACAAGCTTTAGTACTTAACTACCCTCGTGAATTCCCCTATGGCCTTTTTTTTTCTTTAATATATATACATAAAAAACATAGGGAAATATATAAATAGATATTCCCTTCCCACTCCTATTTTAGAATTTCCTGAACTCTAAGCTATTCATAGAATCATAGGATGGTTTAGGCTGGAAGGGACCTTTAAAGGTCATCTACTCCATTTTCCCTGCAATAAGCAGGGACATCATCAACAACAGCAGGCTGCTCAGAGCCCCATCCAACCTGACCTTGGACGTTTCCAGGGATGGGGCACCCATGACTTCCTTCAGCAACCTGTTTCAGTGTCTCACCACCCTTATAGTGAAAAAATTCTTCCTGATATCTAATCTAAATCTGCCCTCTTCCAGTTTGAAGCCATTACCCCTTGTCCTATCTCTACCTGCCCTTTAAAAAGTCCCTCTCTATCTCTC
>VXAK01000030.1:0-51266 GCA_013399435.1 Arenaria interpres
CCCCAACAGGTCCCTTGTCTTTCCTCTTCTGGGGGCTCCAGAGCTAAACACAGTACTCCAGGTGAATGAAGTAGAGAAGTAAAATCACCTCCCTTGACCTGCTGGCCATGCTTCTTTTGATACAGCCCAGGACATGGTTGGCTTTCTGGGCTGCCAGCGCACATTGTTGCTCAAGTTGAGCTTCTCATCAACCAGTACCTCTAAGTCTTTCTTTTCAGGTCTACTCTCAATCCATTCTCTGCCCAGTCCGTATTTGTGCTTGGGATTGCTCTGGCTGAGGTGCAGGACCTTGCACTTGGCCTTGTTGAACTTCATGAGGTTTGCACAGGCCCACCTCTCAAACCTGTCCCTTTGGACAGTATCCCTTCCCTCCAGTGTGTTGATCGCACCACAAAGCTCGGTGCTGTCAACAAACTTGCTGAGGGCGTACTCAATCCCACTGTCTATGTTGCTGACAATGCTGGTCCCAATACTGCATTAAATATTAGGACAGGGAAATCAACATCCACAATAATTTGAAGGTTTATTTGACTTTTTATGATCTGGTGCAGCAGATTTCAGGTACTTTAAGACTCCCTCTGATCTCAATGGAGGTATCGTAGGAGTGAAGTTAAGCATAGAGCTAGGTTTTCTCCATCATAAATCATGAATTAGTTAGAAATGCATTGGAAGTGCCTAACGAAGGAAAGTCCAAGCGCAGCAAAGATGTTATCAGTCCCTTTGATATATTAGTCTAACAACGTTATTGGAGGGAAAGGGAGGAAGCCAATTCAGCTATTGGAAGTTACAGGAAATTTCTTCATGTAACTTTAAGGTATACTCTTTTGGTCTGAATACATTTTATCTCACCTCAGAAGAGTTTCTCCTTTTTTTTTTTTTTTTTTACATTATAATTAAGTACCAATTCAACCTTTCTTGCCCTTGCCCTGTGTATGCCCTTGAAAAGGAACATAAGTCTTCCTTTTTATGTTGCTGTCAACAATTATATAATATAATTATGTGCAATAATTACATATTGCCATCAAAATTTCTGGATGCTTTTAGAGTATCCTAAGATTCTTTTGCATCCTTCCATATTTCAAAGAAAATTCAATAAGTCTCTCACATATCTCCAGGATAAAAAAAGTATTAAAATTTGTTCAGTAACAGAACACAGGATAGTCCAGTTAATCTTAGTCACTTCTGTTCCCAGTATAATCACTGAAAGCTGTTTGATTCTCTGTAACAGCTTTTGGGACAGGTCAGTCTTCACTTCTCTCATTTTTCTACATCAGTTAAGCAACTTAAGCAAAAAAAATATGTCATTGCTATTAATTTTGGGCAAACCCTCTGTCATCTTTCTGTCTCATGGCTGCATGCAGTTTAGAACACCTTTTTGCCCTAAAGGGGAGTGTCACAGATGTTACGAATCTGCCGTGAATCACAGTGACGTTATACTTCCTTCTACAGAGCTGAAAACCAAGCTTTAAATTTTACTGCCAGGAATCAATAAGGCATGCAATGTCATGAGTTCATACCTAATGAGCTCGCTGAAAACATTGTCCCTTGTTTTTTTGTAAAGCATGCGCTAGAGAATCGTTATACTTCCCAAAAGACTAGCTCAGAATTGCGTATGGACGAAGTCTCCCAACACATGGAGATCAGCAACAAAAAACTCTAGAGGCACATTAAAACCAGTGTGCCATACAGAAGATCAGTGTGGGTCCATCTGTGTGGACTGTAAGATAAAATTATGACTGCCACCAGATCTCTATACAAGCTGTGCACTACATTGGTTGCTATTGTTTTCAGGCTAGTTATTGTGGGGTTTTTTTGAATTGTCATTGATGTCTAGTTATTCAAAGTTCCACTCCTAAAATTGATGTCACCTTATTCATGAAACAGTCAGTTGATAACTAGAGGAAAAGGTGTCACAATTCTTTTATGTAACTAATTAAAATTTGGGGAATAATTAAAATTTTAATTAGAGACAGTCTGCAATGCCTTTGCCTCTTGGGAGGGGGGATTGGGGGGAGGGTAAAAGGAGGAGATATGTTTCTAACAGCTAAAAACTAGGAAAATGGTTTTGGGGGAAAGAAACTTCAAAGTGTGTAATGTAGCAGAGAGACCCACTTCTGATTCGCCAAATTAAAGTTAGCAGCGAACATGTTACATTTACATCTAATTCTTTTCAGGGACAACATTTCCAAATTTGCCTCTGCAACGAGCAAGCACCAGTGGCATTCCTATCAGGGCTGAACACTCTGCTCTTTGTCCATCCATCTTTCTAGAAAAGTTTTCACACAAAAGAAAGCTTTAAAATATATTTACACTAATACAACCTACACATGATTTTTATGTCTGCAGTTGCCTTTTTTATATATTACCAGTTCTCCAGGGTAATATTTCTACATGATATTGCAGTCAAATCCAATGTTGTATCTCTAATATCACTGCCTCTTTCACAGCTATTCTAGGTTCTCCCATGCCCCTTCCATTATTGCTCAGCCTTAAAGCTGCTTCAACACCAAAATGGATTTATCATTGAATTACTAGACAAAACTGCTGCTATTCTTGCCATTATTTGAACAGCTATTGAGCTGCACAAATGTCATCGACTATGGCTCATGCAATAAATCACGAATTTGAAAATATTAAGCACTGCTAAATATACTCTGGTATATTTGAAAGTAATGTTTCAGTAATTCTGCCTTAGTAAACCAGGTAACACCTTTTTATTGTTGTCTTACCCTTCCTAACAAGGTCTATCTTGCCTCAAATTTCTAGCAAATGTATAATCTTCTCAGTTCATCCAAGACCCTTCATTTGGGATTTATCTCTAGAAAATCTTAGGAATTGATCTAAATGAGAAACACAGCTTATTTAGTTTACTTATCCATTCACTGTTTTAAAACCTACACTTTCCAATTTCTTAAACATATACAGAAACACTAAAATAATCATTTAGAAAGCTGAATCCATGGCCTTGTGCTGAAAGGTGACCTTTTCAACATCAGTACAAATTGGACTCTCCTCCAGACCACTCTCCATCACATCCCTGCCTTGGATGACTAAAAAGTTTAAGAAAGGCAGCAGAAGAGGACAGAATACCTTGAAAGCATTATTCCTGACCTTAAAATAAATATGAGAATCTTTATTTATTTTTAGTGCCACTCTCCACTCTTTGCTACCTTCTCTGTATTTTTCATTCAGTAAATTCAGTCTCTTTAGGAGGAATAGCAGTTTGCTTATTACAACCTGCATGGAGATTTTAGAGAAAGTGTTTAGTTTAGCTGTTTCAGAACCGTCAGTCAACATGATAGGCCACTTGTCAAAGACCAAATTTGTATCTTTTCAAAGGACAACTCTGCATGAATAAGAGGATACATGAATAAAAGGCTTAATACAAAACCGGAGGTGTCCTTTTTTACACTTCAGATAAATAAAAAATAAAGAAATTAAACAGCAAAAACACATTAGAAGCAGCTCATATATCTGTTAGTTCTTACTTCAGTCTTCTGAATTGGGGCATATTGTAGAAGTAGTTAGTGCTACATACATAAAACCTGTATGTATACAGACCTGTGGATGTGTGGGTAGAAGTGGAGGTGGGCATGGGCATCACAGGAGGCACAGGCAACTAAGGCAGTCAGAGTCCGGTGGCAGCCTTCACTGCTGCTGCCATTTGAATGCCCAGCTTTACTCAACTTTCCTCACATCTCTTCTTTCTGCTGGCAGCAAGTCCATTGCCCAGCTGGGGAGTCAGGGAAATAAGTCCAGTTCTCCTGGGTGATGCTCCAGGTAAGTCTTGTACTTCAGAGAGTCGGAAAAGAAGTGGAGTTCTTAGAGATGGAAGTTTACAGAATTTGAGATGGAGAGAGAGGTCTCCACATGGTACCTCTAGTCTGCTCACCACCCTGCCACAGATACACTCTCAGCTACCACACCCAAAGTGAACTTGTTCTCATCAGTCAAGAAAACAAAAAAAGCATTTCATTCCTCCTACTTAGTTTCTTTAACAGCAAAATCTAGGACAGGTCATTTCAGTTTTATCCAGCCTTTTAAGAGGCTCCGTGTACCTTATGTTGTTTACATTGTCTTTCTGTATAGAATACTTTGATATAAAAGGTCAGCAGTAACATTATCAATCAAGTTTAATTCATGTGATCTCAGTTTGGAATTGCAAACACTTGAACAAACTTTGTGTGCTCCTACAAGAAGATACAATGATCACTGACTTGAAGGCCCTGCTGTCAACTACTTCTTTAGCTATAACCTTGTTTAAAAGCCTAAAAGTTCACTCCTATTCCAAAGCTATTTTTTTATAGCCAGTTTATAAAAAGTTTCTATGTATTGTTAGATCATTGCTCAAGCTTCGCAGCAAAGAATTTGTTCTCAAGCCAAATAAACATGAAAAGAGAAGATTGTAAATTTTCATACTAGTATTTAAGTGTAAGTTGACATTTAAGTATTCTCAGCTTATCCTGCTGAACAAACAAGGACAAAATTATATTCAAGATCAAATTTAAGTTTTGATCTGCCAGATACAATAAATCATATCAGCTATGAAGAGTTCATTTGTCATTAACAACTGATCATATCAAAATACCTGTTTTCTTTGTGTAAAGCATTTTAAAAGGACTGCACTGAGAAATCAATGTATTTAATATTAAAAATGAAATTTGCCATACACACTCACACCCAGTTAGTTAACACAGCTGCCTTCAGTCATCTGTCGTGTCCTCTAGGTCTGGGTGTCATAATGATGTAGCACTATAAGAACTGCAGTACAGCAATACTTTATTGCTCTGTTCTTCATCCAAAGGAATTTCATCTCTCCCTTTCATGAATAATCTGATCTAAGCTATACAGCATTTATTCTTCCAGTCATAAGGATAAACTGAGAGTGCTGAACTGTCAGCAAATCTTTGATGTAAATCAATGGTCACAAGAGACTTAACTAGGAGGCAGAGGAAGAATATAATAATGGAACAATCAGCTTATCAAAAAGAACACTTTTCCTTTTCAAAAACAGCTAACTTTTAGCATAGCACCTTCTAATTCAATTATGTTGTGAGTCAGCATTTGTCAAAGGATACAGAAGAACCTTTGAAATTGTCATGTGTCATAATATCTTTTCAAGATGGAGAGGTATCATTATTAGACAACTATTATTTCAAGATCACTAAAATTCATTTAGGAAGGAAATTTTTACAGTACATTGACAAATGGACTTAATATCTTTAAAAGAGGAATATATCTGTCTTTTATTTTGGGTTGTCCAAGAAAAGAAGAATGGAATCCGAGTTTTCTGTTCTTCAAGTTAGATGATTTTACAGGGACCATGGCCAAATTCTGAGGTGTGTTTCCATGTACAAATTAACCTGAAAGAGAAGAAATGAGGGGAATTGTTTCCATAATCTTATTAATTTTTGAGTCATAATTTTCTTAGCTCATATGACCTCAGATACTTTGGATGCAAAGGAATATAAAATGACTGCAAGTTCAGAGTTATCAATGTTATATGATAATACTTTATAACAAATTTTACAAAATATTGAAACCAATAATGATTGGCAAACAGATATTTTTGGTCCTCCCAAAATTAGCATAAAGGATCTCAAAGCTTTATGAATACCTCGGCTACATGGAGTCTTCACTATGAGCAGAAAATGATAAAGAAATCTTTCAATAAATATTGCAAATCCTTTTATATTTATGTATAAGAATATACTGAAGATGAAGTACATTTTCTGGATTCTATATTTTCTGTAGATTATATATCTGACATTCCAATATTATAGTAGTAGACGTCAATGAAGTATTTAAATAAAGGGCAATGCATTTATTTGTTATACTAATTAGAAACAATTAATTGTTTCTGCTTGAGGGAAGGGGTACCATCCAGAGGGACCTTAAAAGCCTTAAGAAGTGGGCCCATGTTAACCTCATGAAGTTCAACAAGACCAAGTGCAAGATCCTGTACCTAGGTCATAGCAGCCCCAAGTATCAGTACTGATTGGGAGATGAATTAATTGAAATCAGCCTTACAGAGAAGGACTTTGGGAGACTGGTGGATGAAATATTAGATATGAGCCAGCAGTGTGTGCTTGCAACCCAGAAAACCATTCTTACCCTTGGCTGCGTCAAAAGTAGCTTGGCCAGGAGGTTGAGGGAGGCGATATGTTCCTCTACTCTGCTCTGGTGAGGCCTCACCTGGAGTACTGCATCCAGCTCTGGGGCTCCCAGCACAAGAAAGACCCGGACCTGTTAGAGTGTGTCCAGAGGAGAGCCACAAAAGTGGCTAGAGGGCTGGAGCACCTCTTCTTTGAGGACAGGCTGAGAGAGTTGGGGTTGTTCAGCCTGTAGAAGAGAAGGTTCCGGTGAGACCTTATAGTGGTCTTTCAATATATGAGCGGAGCTTGCCAGAATGATGGAGGAAGGCTTCTTACCAGTACCTGTAGTGATAGGACAAGGGTCAATGGTTTAAAACTGAAAAGGGTAGATTTATATTAGATATAAGGAAGACATTTTTTACAATGAAGATAGTCAGATACTGGAACAGGTTGCCCAGAGAAGTTGTGGATGCCCCATTATTGTAAGTGTTCATGGTCAGGTTGGATAGGGCTTAGAGCGAGCTGATCTAGTGAAATATGTCCCTGCCGGTTCATGGCGGGAGGTTTAAACTAGATGATCTCTGAAGGTTCCTTCCAAGCCAAATCTTTCTATGGTTCTATGATCTCCATGTCCCATTTCTTCTTATTCTTGTCTTATGTTAAATATGCCCCGGATAATGCAGGTTAACAATCAAGTTCTTAACCTTGGATTCACCTTTGGCAAGAATGTTCCAAAGCTTTCTGAGTAGCTGCCTTTGTACTCAAGAAAGCATGTACTCAGGTTTGAAGCATTGTCATCAGTAGCATCTATAGAAGTATTTATAGTAAACTTATTGATCTGTGAAAGTCTGAGTAATTTTGAGAGGATTTTCCCTTCTGATATTCAGATTCTTCTTTCTGAAAACAAAAAGAAATTGATTAATGTCATGGAGCTCTGACTTCCCTGTTATGAAGGCTCTACCATGATTTCAAATACCACTTCTGGCCTGTCAGCAATAATTTTGTATTTACTATGGATATTTGTGCCAAAGGTTTGGAGGCTCACATGTGTGTTTCAGCATAGTCCAACAAAGAGAAATTCTCTTGTGCAGCTTCAGGGGCTTGTATAGCGCAGTCTGAGCTGTTAACATTAGACTAAAGTTCATCTATAGGATCCAAAATATTTTATTCTACTTTCTGCAAAAAAGCTTTGAATACATATCAGGAAATTAATTAAAAAACAGTATTACTTTCCACTCACCCTGCTCCNNNNTAAATAGAATATCTGTACCTTTCTAAATACTTGGGGAAAGAGGTAGGTTATCTGATAAAATTGGGAAGTTTTTACATGGACTGTGCCAGTGTTCTGGCTACAGCCAGGCTGGAATCCAGTTGGATTAGTCCTCATGAGAGTTTATAATCTACAAACAGAAATTCCTTGGGAAAGGAAATTAGAGAGCTGTGCAACCACTTGATTGATGATGTATTTAAAACTTAAACTTCTATTAGTACCTTCTGTCATGATTCCCACTCTCCTTCCAACCAAGGGAACAGATCAGGAAAAACATATAAAAAAACCCACTTGGGTTTTGGGTATTTTTCTAGGTAGGTATTTTTCATGGATTCACTCAAATGTTACATATTTATTGCACCTTGATATATGATCTAAGCCTCACAAGTAAAACAGAGTAACTTTATTTCATGACCGTGATCTTTACTTGTCAAGATGAGACAATCAAAATTGACTCAGTTTCAGAATTAATGTCGGTCCTATCCGTAGCTGTCACATACGCACTGACTCCGAGAAAGCATGTTCCACACCAGACTAGAAATGTGATTAGGAAAATACAGAATATTCTGCTTTTCTCATATATATGTCTTCTGCCAGTTTTAGAAGGTTCAGTGAAGCATGCCAAGTACTCTGTGAAACAAGCAGCTCCTACTTTTTGAAACTTACATCTTTCATATTTTATGCTTGTTCCCTGTATAATCATGCTGGAAAAAAGTTTTGAAAACAAATTTCATTTGGTAGGAAGTAGATGACTCATAATTTGCAGAGTATATTTCCATGAACTTTAAAAGACTGTATTATTGTATGACATAGTAGATACATCTCCACCCAAACTGCCCACTATACTAACTATGCAAATATGTGTTTTTAAATTGTTGCTGCTCTAATAAGAGCAAAGTTTCTATGTATCATTAACAGCAAATATTAAATCACAAGCAGATGTACAATAAGTCTGTTATGTTGGGTTATAAAAACATCATACAGCCTGTGGTGAAAACAAGCTTCATTGCACTAGCCTAATTGCAGCACAGATCAATGGCATAATTGAATTTAGAGAAAAAATTAGTGTTGGACCAGGTAATATTACATTAAAAATATATGGAATGGATAATATATAATGGAGAAGGCTTTGGAGTCAGCTAAAGTGTGTGCAGTGTTTTGAAGTGTTGTTCTTGCAGTTTGCAATAGCAACATTAGCTCTGACTCAGTCATCTCATGAGATTGCCTACTCCTGCTCTTCACATGAGATTACCGTTACCTTTCTACTTCTATCACAAAATATAAAATAACAAAGCACACAATGTTTCACCAGTTTAGGTACTGCATGTCAAATGTGACATCACACTAACTCCTTCTCTTCCTTCCCTGGGATTGTAACAGCTCATTGAAATTCACATCTGAAACAAGGTCATCACCAAACTTGTCCGCCTTCATCCACTGAGATCTCAGGGGCACATACTCATCTGTATGATTCTGGTTAAGTACATTAGAAGTGGCACTTGTGCACGAAGAAGTAGAACAAGTGTCACACCTTGACCACAGGAGCTTTCTTTGGTTTAGCAAAATAAACGTAAAATGAAGTTATTCTGCTATCATGGATCAACTACTCTACAGGAATCTTTTTATTCTCTTTTTTTTTTTTCACATTGCATCCACTAACCTGTCCCTGAAGCTGTCTGTCCCACAGTATCTCCAGTGGGAGACATTTCCTTTCATCTTCCATTCACATCAAGAAATGACGGATAAATACAACATCTCTTTGCTGGGACACTGAGGGAAAACTTCAGCTTCTGTGAATAAATTTAAAAAATCTGAGAAGAAGAGGCAAGTTACTAATCCTGGTGTAGCATCTACTTTGATATAAAAGCTTTTCAAAAGCCTCTATAACTTGTATAAATCATGCTTTAATAGCAATCTTTTGCCCAAATCATATGATCTGATAGATTTTATCTAATTTTTGCCTGTATGAGAAATATAGAAAAACCTCCCCTTCTATCAAAATGGGTTGCTACTATTCTCGATGGCATGAACAACACTGAGCTAAAGAGTAGCCAGATGTATTTTTCCTGAAGACTTATGTGATTTTTCTCTAGCAACATTCAGACAATAATTGCTTGAGAGGTCCCTCAAGTGCCAGTTTCAGAAGGCTAATCGTGAACTGTGCAGTAGTATAAATATCAGGAACAGAAATTTATAGCTGCAGCAATATGTCTGAAGTGCTCCTCTTTCTGTTTTAATTTCCCACAATGTTTTCCATTTCCTGGCGGGGGCGGGGGGAGGCTAACTTCTTAAAAATCTTTCTGAGTTGAAAGAAGGAGTGACATCTCTGATAAAACAATTTGCTATTGGGAGCTACTCAACACACAAAGCCTGAGTAAGAGCTCTGGTCTTATTCTGCTTTATGTTGCCTGCAAATGGTACCACTTCTGATCCCCATCTCCCAAACCATTTTGAATTCTTCACTTCTTATTTATATAGGAAAATCTGTATGTTCCTCACAATATCAGTCTTCCATAAACAAGATCATAAAAACATAGATAATAATTTCTTTTGTTCTTTCAGTATTTTAAGCTTTCTATAACCAAGCATGTCTTCATAAACAGTTTCCTCTAATCTTTCTTTCTACTTTTTTTAAAAATTAATTTCCAGTGCCACCACATTCATTTTAATCACAGGTGTTTGGGGATTGTATTACCATCTCACAGGGAAGATAAGCTTATTATATGAAGGGGTTAAGATAGATAATGCATGTGTTCTATAGGGATATTTTTTTACTGTTAACATTTGGGGTGTTGGCAATTTTTCTGCTTTACAGCATTCTATTTTTTTCTGCCTTGTTAGATATTACCAGCTTTTCCCTGTAATTGTCTTCTATACTCTATGTTACAGAAAAATGTTTTGAATTAGGGCTTTATGGACATCATAAATTGTACTAGTTGTACTCGCTTTCATTGCACCAATAAATTTTGCTTCAACTTTGTGACAGGGTCTTGTTAATCTTTGTTCTGATATTTTTAGAAATAATCAAGTCCAGACTGGCTGGAGACTGTCTGCCACAGATATACATACTTAGTGAATACACAGTAAAAACAATAGCCAAGCTTCCTGCCTCAGGAAGGTGGAGAAAGAGGCTCTCGAGTTCTTCTCCTTCCTGGCTCCTAGTTTTAGCCTCTGCCAGCCCAACTATGCCTCCTCCTTCCCTGCCTCTCCCCATGGAGCCCGAACTCCCTTCCTATTCCAAGAAGAATTGTCTTCCATTTTTTCATACCAGACCTTCTCGTAGAGTAATTATGAGTAAAAGCTCACAAAAAGAGCAAAGCCCACGCTTCAATGGAGGTGTTTAAAAGCATTTACTCAGGTTTCAAAAGGACGAGTGTCAAATGCTTTAGAAGGTGCAGATTTAGAAGACCTAGAGTTGTGAGTCCAGCTTACTTTTGTGACCAAAGCTCTTTTTGTGTGTGTGTGAGTGAACCGCAAAGCCAGACAGAGCACAGAACAGTATGAAACACAATTCTTAATGGGGGTTTTTATTTTGAGGTGTATGTCAGCTGTAAGCCATAGGACAGGAAAATGAAGATTATTTCAGAGACGTTATATTAGCTTTGCTGAGAAGGGGAGAGGGTTTTTGGACAGGGAATTTACTCTTTCAATGGATATTTAAGAACCCAGCTGAAATGAAAAGTCCATGCCCTGGAAATGTACCCATTTCCTGCCACAGACCATAGCTCGTTCCTGATGGCAACAAAATGGACAATTACCCTGGGGAAAGGAGTTCCAGGAAGCTAGTCAGCAATGTCATGTATTTTGTGACAAAGCATGTAAGACAGCTGCCTTCAAGTTTAGAAAATCAAAGAAAAATGATAGTACCTAAGCTACTTCAGGTCAGAAACTTCTCACTGGTGAATAACTTATGAGATGATAGGAGCTTGCTGTTTCTTGATTCTTGTTATTTGACCTACCACACTGCTTAAAGGTATTTTATAAAAATGTATTAAAAGAAAAGAGAGTAAGTAAATGATGGCTGAAGTGTATTGTTTTGCAAAAGAAAGTGGACTTCTGAACTTGCTATGTTTTTCCAAAACCCTAGAACTTGTAACATAAGTATGAGAGGAATGGGAAATGTCTCTATCTCAGAAATTTTAAAATATATGTTGCATTTTTTGACCCAAATAATACTTAAATTTTAATTTCTAATCCAGACTAGCTCTAACTTCAGACCCAGCCATGCTGATCATTGACATCAAAGCCAGCTGGTCCTCCAGAGTCAGTAGCATGTCCCCACAGTGGGTCAAATTTCTCCTTGAGCTTTCATTCAAAATAAACAGCTTTTGTGTTGCCTTTAAAATGGAGGTAGGGTGGGTGCCGTATTTTCTGGTCATATACAATTATGCTTGGACAATACATCATTCACAAACCTGTAAATACCCATCTGCTACTTCAGAATCTGTCAGAAACAGCTATCTCTCTCGAGTGCCAGAAAGTAACTCAAAATTATTGCCAGTAAGACTACTCTGATTTTGCTAGAGTCAACAAGAATTATCACTGCTAATTAATAAATAGTTATTAAATTATTATTGTAAATAATAAGTAATCTAAATAATTTAAATCTAACTCATCTAAATATAATTTTCAGTGGTGCCCAGTTACGGGACAAGAGGAAATGGGCACAAATTTGAACATAAGAAGTTCCATCTAAATGGGAGGAGGAACTTATTTGCTTTGAGGGTGGCAGAGCACTGGAACAGGTGGCGCAGAGAGGTGGTGGAGTCTCCATCTCTGAAGACATTCAAAACCTGCCTGGACACGTTCCTGTGCAACCTGCTCTAGGTGGACCTGCTCTGGCAGGGGGGTTGACTAGACGATCTCCAGAGATCCTTTCCAACCCCATATCATTCTGTGATTCTGTAACTTCTAGCTTTCTTGCCTATCCTCTGCTATGTCTGCCATTTCTACCATTACCTGGAAATCTCTTTCTTACAATCTGTCAGTAGTCCTAAGTCTTCTGACGTGTGTCTGTCTGTGTGCATGCAAGGGTGATGCCTGCTTGTTTATGTAAAGAATAACTCCATATCTTAAGACTTGCAAGGAGTTTTTACAGTATTGTAGTTCAAAATTCTAGTTCCGTTTGGTAGGAACACCATGGTAATGAACAGTTTCCTTTCTTTTCATTTTGTGAGGTGTACTAATTTGAACTGTAGTTAGTCCTCTGCTCTCTGAGAAAGAGTTTACTCTCACCTCATCCTCACTTGGAACAGATTATAGCTTTTTCACTGATACTGTCTCTAATACAAATCAGCAGCAACCCACAACTACAGCAGACAGTGATCAGCAGCTGTTGGGGTTTCTCCTTTTGTTTTTTCTCTTTGGGGTAAAGGATCCATAGATCAAGGGGGTGATCACCTCTGTCATACGCTGTCTCAGTGTTTTCAAACACCAAAGGTAAACTAACCTTGTGACTACTCTGCTGAGTGGGAAGAGCAATCTAGTTAAAATGTGACAAGGACTGATCCATGAGGTTTAGAAAGAGCACAACCCTATTTTACTAGTCACAGTAAAAAATTTATTTCTCCATTCCTTCTGATTTTTAAAGGCTTATTCTAACGAAGTTAAAGGAAGTTAAAGGCCCACATAGTACAGTATATCATTAAGCTGTCGTAATTTATAAAGCAAAGATATTTTCACAAAAGCCAACCTGAAATTTAACTATAACTACAGTATTTCATTATTAGTATATAAATATATTCTTTATGAAACCTGCAATACTAATTTAGAATTTATAAGGACTGATTAAGTGGCCACTGAAGTCAACAGATAAAATTCATTGCCTGCAAGCACTGGGCTTCACTACCAATTGAGGCCAAAATGTATAATTAGATAACATTCTTTTATATGTTACTTTATTTAAGACCATTCCACATCTTCTGAAACAATACCATGGAAAAGATAGCACATTTTTTGAAAGAGTGAATATGTATCTGGGAGGGTCTCTTATGTCACATCTTTAGATGAATTGCTAGGAAAATAAAACAACAGTCCATAAATAGAAGCTGGCATGCTGCAGCAGAATAGTGATTCTTCCATTTGGTATTCTGGACAAAGAAGACAAAGCCAATTCAATCTGCATTGCACTGCCTTATGACATATTACATCCATTATTTCAAACACGCAGGATTAGAGTATAATTAATGTGATGTCAGTTTGCTATTAATGTCTCATGAATAAGATGTTTTATGTTGTTTACTAGTATATTGTTGTTGTCTGTAAGCTGTATCACAGATACATTTGATCAGCCTTATTGTATTTATTTAAATTTGTTCCACTTCCTACTTTTAGTGATAAGTATATTTTATGTACTAATCTACATTATTTGAGATCCATCCTCCCTCACCAGGCTCAGAAAAAAGATGAGGTTTCCTTAGCAACACACGCTATCTCAAAATTTGGAAATGCCTTTCTGAAATACTCAGGTCTTCTTCAATGTATTATGTTTGCTCTAACCACATGGAAAGTATTGTTGTGAGAGAGGCACATCTGAACCTCAGGCACTGCTGAAGACTTACTCAAATTAAGCCACAGTGGCATTTCCCTAGTACAGATGTGTTTGTGCAAGTGTTATATGGTAAATTCAATAGTCAAGGTTTTGTTTGAGAACTTTTTAGAATGTGATTTTTCTGTTCAGCTGAATAAAAAATAAGTGTAGCAATAAGAGACCACAGGTTTTTTTCAGCAATACTGGCTCACAATGCTGGGTGGAACTTCATGCTCAACAAAGAACTGATTTTCTTTTTATCCTTGCTGGGACAAGGCATCTGTTTCATCCTTTAAAAATTCAACCGCTGAAAGATTTTATATGATTAACCCAAAATTTAGAGGGCAGTTAAGATAGGAATATAGAACTTACTACAAAAATGTTTATTATTAATATTCTTTTGATTTATAGTTAGTGTGGCTTCCAGAAGGTGCTTTGTAAGAGGAAGGATGTCACCTTATCTAAATATTAAGCACCAAAAAAAAAGTAGACTAACTGGTTTCTGGAGACTTTTCTCTAAAGTACATATCTAGGGAATGTTTTGCCCTGCAAGAAAGTCTGGTGAGATGTTGCAACTCCACTAGTCATTGCCTCGAATGGGTGTTGAGACGTAACAGCTCTTTCCATTGTGTTCAGAGGTTATCTCAGGACAGAATCATAGCTGTCATTTTCAAAATATTTTCATGCTACAACCTGGAAAAAATACAATTCCTCCATTTTTCTCTGTTCTATCTTGTTTGTGCAGTAGCTAATTTCAGCATCTTAATTACGTGCAACACTAGTAATCTCAGCATCAACTGTGATTCTTCCTCTTCTTATTTTTATGCCAAAATAAGCTGTCAGATTGACATAGTTTCTCTGAGCTTTCAATAATTATCTTGATAGAATCAAATAATTGAAAAATACATCACTTTCTGCATAATATTGCATATGTTTAATCAATGTGATGAACTATTACAGTGTTTTCATCGATTTATGCTAGAATGACTCATCATGTTATGGATACACAAAATATGGTTGCTCTTAATGCATCAAAAAATGAGTTTACTCACAGTATCTTACATAACATAACTACATACAGAACAGAAAAATGTTAGTATAATTATAATATCTTCTGGTAAGCACTGACTATTTATTGCAGATTTTAAATGGAAGGTCTTAATTTTGTTATTCTGAAGCATTTGACTTTCACTTCAAAGGAAAATTTCAAATTTTTGTCTTTTTTTTGTTATTTCTGCCAATATTTCATTAGTTATATGGGTCCTTTGAGGTTTTCTTTTTTTTTTTTTTCCTTTCTTTTTTTCCAGGATTAACTGAATGCTTCATGTATGATTACACTTGACTGGTGTTGATATATGGCTGATAAGCTTAAGTACAATTAGGATATAAATATTAATAAAGCTATGAAACAAACAAGGCATTGCAAATGTTTGACATCAATATCCTAGTAACTTCATAAGCTTTATTCCAGCTGCCATCAGTGGGAAATGGAATAGAGCAATTCAACAAGGAAATTTCAAACAATGACTACAAATCGTTCTGTAATCACTGTCCAATCATGAATTAGGAGCATTGCTACCAGTATTATCTGTGTGGGTTTTGTGCCTAATAGACAAGATTCTAGGAGAGACCTCTTTGCCCTCTGTCATAATTTCATTGTTTTGCTGCTTACTCATACACTTGACTCTGCAGGACTGAGCTCACTGCAGACCTGTCTCATTGAAACAAACGCAGTGAAAGTCATCTGCACTGAATTTTGGTCCTCATAAAAGTGAGACTGAAAGCAAGGTCGAATAAGTACTGCCACACAAGCTGGAATATACTATTTTTTCCCTCCTCATTTTGTTTCCTTTAGGTACCTTATAAATCTGTTATTTTCCCACTGTCAAGTGGGGTTAAATGGGGGGGGGGGGGGTTAATTATTTTATTTTTGCAGTTTAATAGCCTTAAGTCCCACATCAACACCTGTTTTCATTTTATTCACATGGATAGGAAGGTTTGGTTGAAGGGAAAAGGTATAAACTGATGCAGGGCAGGAAGACCTTTACAGCAGCATCCTTTTACAAAGCTACGTAATTGACTGCCACTCCACAAGACCAGGCACAGCCCAGGAACATTCATCATGAACATGATATATGCTGTTGGTGCACAGCATAGATTCGTCAGTTCCCACCATAGCACAATGATACACTGCCTGCCTGCCATTACGATGTCAATGACTACTAAGAATAGCACACACTGTGTGCTGCAGGGCACTTATGGTCATACATTAAGGCCTGTTGAAATAAAGGACATTTGTCAGATCAGTTTCATAATGGGAAATAGATGGAATTTAAATGTTATAAGTGGAAAGACTTAACCACTTGGAAATACATGGGGTGGAGAAAAGGAAGGGGCAGAAGGGAGGGGGAAAGTTAAACGTTAGTAACTAGACCAAATTCATAGACTGGGTATCTTTCCAATTATTTAGTCCTCTGTAAACCTACTCTTGCCCAGTTCAAGTGAAGAATTTACATGTATAAGGAGGCACTAGATAAAAGAAGCTTAGAATTACCTATGATTGTTCCTTCCAAATATGGCTACATAAGGTCTGTTATTTTAAATTTCTTCAATCATCTATATCATGACTGTAAAAAGATCTAATTGAGTTTGAATTCTCTATTTTCACATGTTATTTCTGATGCCACGCCTCAGGAAGGCACACCATTCCATTCCATTACTCTTATAAGACTAAAGCTTCTCTCTGCAGTGTGTGTCTTTATAGCATTAACAATGTAATTTTTTCAAATATGACTACATCACACTGTGTTCTGAAAAAATACAACTTTTATTCTAAATGTTGTTTTAACAGAAGATCCATGGGTATTAAAGAATGAAGCCTATAGAAAAGAAGATGTTCTTCCTGTCCTCTAACTTTATGTGCATGAAAATCCCTGAGCACGTGGACACCCCTTGATAGAGTCTAGAAGAAAGAAAATATGTCATGCAGTCATGCTATGTTCATTCAGATGGAATGAACAGATACAAGGTAGTAGCAGTGTTATATATATTTGTTAATATATATATGTATAACACATATATGTGTTATAAACAAACACATATTTGTTCTGCTGCTGTATGAAACAGTTGAACAAAGCTAAAAATCTGAAATTGTGGGGAACTCGGTTTACTTAATCCTATGGTCATTGTTATTGGAAAAGAACAACAAAAATACTTCACATGACAAAGTGAAGAGAAAGCATTCCTTGTTCTTCTTTTCTGCTGTAAAGCATTGTAATAACAAAATTTATACATTAGCCAATGTTTTTAGAAAGCATTAAAGACAGCACTAGCTACCCCTATTGACAGACCACAGGCCAGGATGTGCTGGATCTAGGATACAGGGTAGATTTAAGATCCTGATTTATAGTATAATCACTGAATATAAAATAATTCAAATCCATCTAGAAGGCAGGAAAGCAAAGACTAAAAATTAATTTTCTACTACCCTACAAGCAGACACTCCTGGCTCAATATGACTCTTGGTGAGACTGCAGGCAGAAGCAGTTCAAGTATCTCCCTCCATAGCCAAGCACATAAGCCTGGACCTGTTTGCCATCTCCAGTAGAAAGGTCCAAGTGCAAAGTAAACACCTGGTCACTAAAGCTGAAGAATCACTAAGTAGGGTGTGATCCTCTTTTGTACTCTTCTATGTAATTTCCGAAAGACTTACCCCTTTACTGAGGTAAAGACTTACCCCAAAACTGAGCCAGTAGAATTGGCTACTTGAGCCTCCAAATGGTACCTTCACCTTCTGCATCAGTGTGAGAATGAATAATTTAATTAGGTTTTATGTTACTTGAATTTTGTAATTGTATGCAATGTGCAATACACATACTAAAGTTTTGTATCAATGTTCTCGGAAAGAAAGATAATTTTAAAGGACTTTTCTGGTACTACACATCTTGAGTGTTACCTTCATTCAAAAACCAGGCTCTACTGTTTACAATAAGATATGAAGAAGATATTTATTTCTTGTCCAGTTCAGTAATATCATTAGTATCTTGCATCCAACACCTGCATAAAAGTACAACAGCACCAGACGTTTTGCTCTTAACTTTGAGTCATGGAATGGTTGTTATTTACTTTATAATTGCTTCAGCTAAAAGTTTAAAGCTGAAACCAGGACAAGCTTCTGTCAGGTAGTTCTGTTTACTGTCCTTTTTGCTGAGTCTGGGTTTTCGCACCAACTTAGATTTAATAGCTCTACACTGATGAGACCTGTGTTAATTCTCCCTTTTCCTGTCCCCAGCTGCACAATAAGGATAAAATAGATGGAATAGCAGGAAGAACCTAAATGGAGGAACAAGTCTCTTTCCTATGCTGAACTGCAGTGGGGGTTGGGAGTTAAAGGAGAAAGTGTGTGTGTGTGTGCATGCACGGGTGTGTGTGTGTGCTCACATGGAGGGGGTGGGGGGAGAGAAGGGCTTCAGTGCTCAGTGTTCCCAGTCAACATGATCTCAGATCTGCCTTTACACAAGGCTTTAGTCAATTGAGCCATTCCTCAAAGCTGTAAAGAAAAAAACAAATTTCTTTCACAAGATCACAATATTTTTTCTGTTTAAACATCATTTGGAGAGACAGACAGGGTGACTGCTCTTATCTTCCTCTTTTTTGTGCTTCATCTGACAGTTATAGTCTCTTTAACCATGTCTGCAAGCAAAACACATCACTTTACATTTCCAGAGGGTCTCATGTCATTGTAATGATGCATGGCATCCTGTTAAGTCCTTCACATTAAATGCGTAACTGAAGGCAATCTGAGTTGTATTCCTGGGGTGACTACAAAGATTGAAATACTGAAGTTTACTGAAAGCAGCGAATCAAAATGACTACAAGCAGGCTGAGCAGAAGAAGAGACATAGGAATAAAAGCAACATGCCAGATCTTCTACTTTGTATGCACCATAGCTATTTACATTAGTTCAAAATGGGACACAGTCATTCCTGTTCAGGTATAATAGCATTTGGACATTCTGGTCCACTGAACTCAGTCTGTTCAAAAGCAGATACCAAAAATTACTCACCACTTGCCCAACTAGAGACATTATTGTCCGGTTGCATACCAGCAACATCTGCTAACTGTAGAGCTCGTTGGTGTACACCTTAGAGTTCCTATAGAATGAAGAAAATAAAATATATTACAGAATGACCCATCTGACCCCTGTTTGACTCATTTTATGCCTGCTTTAGGATAGAATGAATTAGGTTTTAGATATACTTCTTTCTGTCCTTTCATCATTAAAAGATTTAAGTTTCTTGCACCAGCAAAATCACCAATATTTGGCCAGATCCATTGTCATATTGACAGAATTAGCCAATATTCTTGTTGAAAACAAGTGGTTAATCAAATGTCAGCACTAGGTTTAACAGCTTCTTCACAAATGTTCTGAAGCCTGAAATATCTCATGTAAATTGGTCAGTGAGTACTTTTAAAGAAAAAACACTTTTATATCAACTGGATTGACCCATATTTTAAAGGAGAGATGCAAGAGAATCCTAACACTTACCAGAAAAAAAAAAAAGTATGATAATTCAGCTATATTTAGAAATGAGAACATTTTGAGGAAAAAAATAACTTTTCTTGAAGAAAATAGAGCTTATTAATATTTTCTTTTTTTTAATTAAGTATTCAGGTTAAATATTTGCAGGAGTTTATATTTGACTTTTTGACCAATAAGAAGTGTTATGGAATATGAAAGAGATTCAGACATGGCATGTCTGAAGACTTGTGCACTGTTTAGCATGTTTCTCAGTTTTCTTTGAGAAAGTAAAGCCTGTGGCTCTGCATATGTTTGTAATTATAGGAGTTTGTTTGTGTTTCTTAGGAATACTAAATCTAAAAATAGTGGGGAAAATTCTTTTCCTTTTTTTGTTTGTTTGTTTGTTTCTTTGCTTGCAAATGGTAAGAGTAAAGCCAGCTTCTTTATGCTGGCTTGCACCTGAATCATAGAATTATAGAATCATAGAATCACTTAAGTTGGAAAAGACCTTTAAGATCATCCTGTCCAGCTGTAAACATAATACTGCCAATTCCACCACTAAACCGTGTCCCTAAATGTCACATCTGCATGTAACATATCCAGTAGCATTTCATTAGCCTAGGGAGGCACAGCTTTGCAGGTCCTTTGATTAATATCTTTAAGGACCAAAACCTTGAAATATTGCAGGAGATTTAAAAAAATCTCATAACTTGTCCCTTTTCCAAAAGCTGTCACCTGGGGCCATGCCTGTTGATATGTAAAGTAGCCAGCACTGCTTCTGAAGACAAAATTAATTGCATTACTGGTTGTGTCATCTTCCCAGCAGTTGTGACTCAGTAGCAAGTCATCGTCGTACTGCTTCCTCCTCATCCATGAACAGCAAAGAGGAACAGCTTTCTACTGCCTGTATTTCAAATTCAGTCACTCACAGCAGATTATCAAGTTGCCATCTCTGGCAGCTGTCCTTTCAGCTTCAACATCTAGATTCTGAATAAAGAATCAGACTTGTTCTCCCTTTCCAAAACTGTTCAAAAGCTGTAATATCTAGCACCAAGATAATAATTTTGTGTAATAGGTGGATACTTGATCAACATTAGAAAAGTTTCTCCTGCGTCATGAGTCCTTCCTGAAACAAAAGTGAAGGGTATACTTGGGAATACTCTGAAGTCTTATCATCCCTTAGGGGAAGAGGAGCACGGTACAGCTTATAGCAGTCATTAACTTGTGCCACAAAGCTGTGCTCACAGATATTAGTCTTAGGTTGACCGAAGCTACTCCGGTGCTCCCCAGGTGTTCACTGGTACAGTGAGTGCTCTCTCCCACTCCACATCTGTCTTTCCAGGTGGCCGTCAGTGTTCTTTAAGAGCATCTTTAACACAAGAAACAGATGAAAGCTGGGGTCTGATTGTGTAGGCAGCTTGACATATGTGGGTTATGAAATACTGTTCTTTGTTCAAGGGACCTTAAGCTCTTAAGTCTAGCCAGGAAACTGTAAGCATAAATATGTGAGTGGTTACGCAGGTGTTCATAGCACTCATAGAAGATGTAACAATGAGGAGTATCTCTGCTTCTCACTTTTATTGTCAAATACGGTAAGAGTTTGTGGTGACACCCCATTTATTTCTTCATTCTTCTACTATTGCTGCTGTTATCTTGTGATAAGAGACAGCAAAGTTAATAAATCACAAATGAGCTTTTCCATTTTTTCCCTTCCACTGTATTTAGCCCTTGCAGATGTACTCTGGTTACATTTTACTCCTAAAAAATAAGCAGTTTGTACCACCATGGTATTTCTGTAGTCTTAATTGTTATATACATGTGAGAACAGGAAATTATAGGGAACTGAGTCATTTTGTTAAGCAAATATGTTTGACTAAGCCACACACTAAGGACAAAGCCACAGCAGTGTTTCACCAGATACAGTTTCCCAAGGAAGGTGCTACAAGTAAGAAATAGATGTTCCTTCCTAGTCTTCATTTGTTCTGGGAGGTAGTACTTAAATGATGGTGCGTAAGTATTGGCAAGTCATCAGCTACTCTGCCTTCACCCATTTCTGTTCTATGTACCCATGCCCATCCAAGAACAGCTTTATGTCCTTATGTGAGTAGGCACTCAGGGTTGAGAAATCACACAGTGTTTATATGCAAATGGAATACAAATGCAATCTCAATGAATAGAGCACATTGACTGTTGTGCTCCTGAAACACAGGGTACTGCTTCGGAGTAAAATGAAATACAATTTCATTTTCTAAGAGATGAAGTGAACATCAGAGCAAGTTAAACAGTACACACTGTGAGCCTCTACAGAGGAAAAACTGTGTCAAAAACCTTAGCCAGAGGTTAATTGATAATCGGTTGAATTATTCATTTGTTATTAATGATTACTAATGAGAAACATTAGAATAATCAATGTTCCAGCCCAGTGCTTTCCCAGATGTCATGTTAATTGCAACTGAAGATAGCAGTAGCTTAGCAAAATACGGAAACAATTAGCATGATTGACTCAAAGCCACCTCATGTCTCTCTAGAGCATTGTTCTAGCGGTACTGCAGAACAGTATAAAATTCTCTGGGTTTACAGAGTAAGAAAAGAGAATTCTTAATAGCCTTTGATATATCCCTGTTTTGTGTCATAAAAGGCAAAAATTACAGTAAATCTGGCAAAAGCAAATAGATTTGCTTGGAGAGATTACAATCACAGGTTAATAAGCAAGGAACTAAAAAATAACCTACGGTGAATAAAATGCTAACACCAGCAGTGCTAATGGCTAATTGAAAATAAAATCTACTCTTTCACTACTGAAAAATTTGTTGAGTTTTAATATTTCAAATAAAATTTCACTTTTAAATTATGTTTTATGACCTGAAAGAACAATAAATGGCTAAACTGCCATGACATTATTCAAAATACGCAAAGTAGGTTCTTCAACTACAGGCATTGTAAAACGACGAGGAGTAAAATTTTATTCTATACAGCTTCATTCCATGGTTCTAACATGAGCTTTCATCTGGTTTAGACTGATGAAGCTTCAGGACCAGATGCAACCAGAGAAATAACAGTAGGAAAAAGTAGAGGAGGATATGTACATCCAATACGTTTCTCCATAACACAACACAGACTATCTCTCATCTCTTCCCACTCAGTTTGACCTCAGCTGCAAGCAGAAAGCTAGGACATCTCTCTCCACACCAGGGATTTCAGGTTACACTTTTTCCTATCATTCAGTGGCTCAGAGAAGTATACTTTAGGAGCAGAAAGTCCAGAGCAGTACTGCCATCACCCATCAAAGAAAGCATTGGGACAGGCATGTGTAACACTAGCGCATGCACATCTGAAGAGGGTTCCTGAAAGTTGAGCACACACCTAATGAATGCCAAGGTGCCTATTAGTTTTTTAATCAGCCATGAACAGTGGGGTACCATATAAACTGGTGTAATCAGATTATAATCTTGGGTGACTGGGTTGTATATAATACAAAACTATTCTTTAATTGACTCTGAAACTGAAAATAAGATAACATTTTTGATTCTCATTGGAAAAGTTGGTTAAAAGCGCACCCACCTTGATCATTAGGTCCAGTCACGTGTGTGAACCACAGCTCCTAATTGCAGAATCCTGTTCAGCAATTAAAAATCAACAATGGTCCTGTCTGCTTTTTTTGATTTGCATATGGTGGGGGTAAGAAGACTTTTCCTCACTGAAGTTTTGCTTATGCTTGAGGTTTCTAGGCTAGACGCCCAGAAATGCTCTCACAAAGGTGAGGTCTCCTATAACATGCTCTGCACTGAAGCTAGAAGGAATGGAGGACATCAGTCAAGGGGAATATTCTGCTACAAATGCATGCTTCTGTGTGTCCTGGGTATCTGCTGATCTAAAGTGAAGTTTAGTACTTAAGATTTAAGTTATAATGCTTTATTTAGCTAGGCACATTTAAGGTATTTTTGGTGCCTTGCCCATGTATCAGAAATTGCTGTGTTGCTTTCAGCAGAGGAACATGGGAAATGCTACAATGATCTAGAAAAAAGATTCTGACAGATCTTTCTCCATGAGGTTTCTGAGTTTTGGAATTGTGACATGTAGCTGAAAGTCATGTGACAGGTAGCTGAATTGTGACATACAGCTTTAGTGAAAACTGCTCTAAAAGTTCAAGCAGCTGAGCTGGTAAAGACAGTAGAGGGGCAGGATTTTGCAAGAGTTTCATTGTGAGCACAAAAATAGTTTTGTGGTTGTTTCTTTTTCTTATATATATGCAGTTTGTTGTTTTGGATATTTTTTCTGCAATAAGTAAGGATTGCTTTTTATAATTAGTCAGGATATCCGTAGTGCAGGATAGACATCTTTTGTGATTTTAAAATAACAAAATGAAATTGGTGAGTGGCATCTTGAAATAATGGAGAAGGTGTTCTTCAAGCATTAAGAGAGATCCCTTCAGGCATTTCATTCTACCCCAGAAAGCAAAGAAGCACTCAGTCTAAGAAATAAAATAGAGACAGTTTACTTTTTGCGTCTTACTTTGGCTTTTCTTCCATTGTACATCATCTTCTGGAATCTTCTATACTAGTTCACTTTATGTATAGAGTTGATTTTTTTTTTTCCCCAAGGATGTTAGGCTGCTTATTTCTTCTTGCTTTTTAAAATCCTGCAAAGTTGGTGGTGCAAGTCTGTTCATTCCCTCCTTTGCAATGTACTGGCTTTTACCTGAGAATCAGCACACCCTGCAAGAACACTGACTATCACTTTGATGGATTTGGTTTTGTCACATAATTATAAAAGTTCACTTGGTTTCACTCGGTTATGGAAACAATTTTAAATAATTTAACAGTGCCCCAATTGTTGCACGTAGATTACAGCATTAAAAATTTACCAAAGAAACTTGGCTTATGTCTACGTGTGCTGAAGTGAGAACACTGAAGTCCCCATATACTTGCTACTTGACCATATGCAGCTATTTCAAAACTCATAACTGACCTGAAAGCCTGCAAAACCAATGATGTGTGCAGATGGGGTTTGAGCTCTGCATGTGTAGCTGGATGTGTAGGACAGATCTGAGAACTATTTAGAAATTATCACAGTTTTCTGGTTCACTGAATGACATTATGTCCATGAATTGCAAGGTAATGAACGGATCTCTTATAGTCCAAAAGTACCTTGCAGTTTTCCTTAATTATTTTATGAGAGCTACCCAATTCTTCCCTCCGCCTTTACATTTCAGGGAAGAAAAAGAATAAGCTATTATTTAGTTACCTTAAAATCATCTTATCCCTGTTAAAAAAGATATCTCTGTAGACTGATAAACGTCACATAGAATCGCCTAGGTTGGAAAGGACCTTAAAGATCATCTAGTCCAAAGTAAGTTCCAACTTACAGGAAGAAGGAAGAGATTTATTACATCTATATATATGCAGAAGAATGAAATGTCTTTAGACTGGAATCCAGTTCAGCTCCTCTTGCATTTAAACAGCATTTCATTTCCTGTTGATAGACAGCAGTAGAAATCCAAGAAATCAGCAAGTAGTAGCTATTAGTTTACAAGGGAAAAAGAGAATAAGGAAACTCTTATGTGAACATCGCTCTGCAAATCAGAGCTCAACCATACCACTAAGTGAATTTCCTAACAGGACTAAAAGGGGCCTTGAAAGACTGACTAATCTGTCTTGGGCATATGGGCTATATGTTTGTCTAATCTGTTTACAAAAGGCCTCCAAAAGAAGGCAATTCACAATGTCACTGTTTCATTCTAGTGCTTCTCTTCTCTAAAAATTAGACCTTTTTTTTTGCCTGTTAACTGATTTAGATTTCATTTGATGTTCACTGAGCTGACATTTATCATTCATTTTTATTGTAGATGGAGAAACAATTGATAATAGTTATTTTAAGAAACAATTTTAAGAGTAGAGAACTTCAGAACTTCCCTTTGATGAAGACCTCATGTCTCCAAAATCTGGTCTTCTTTTCCAGCAGTTGGTCTAACAGAAAACCTTTTTTTTTCTAAAAGTCTGAGATTTCTCCCACATCTAGACAGTTATGCTGCTGTTTTTACACTTTTTTACACAAAATGATGTTTTCTTCAAAACGTCTTAATGTATCCATTAAACCTTCCAGCATTTTTGCTTCACTTTCATCAATAACAAATTCCTGCTGCATTCTTGCTTCTCTTCTGTTTCCTATCCACAGTATCCTTTTTCTTATCATGCAGCATTCAAAGTTCCTGATTCTTTACTGCGTGTTGTGAGCCTTCCTATGCAAACAGTTCTGTAAATGTCATATTAAACTTCTTTCCAGCATATTTATTCTCCTATATCCTGGGAACTTTCTATAACCTTGACAGCATGCTTTTGTTTAGATTCAGGCTATGTCCCCACTCTCCCTGGGAGTACAAGCCATGGAACAGATGAAGTGTATCCTATTTTCTGAGCCAGCTGTACGTATCCCATCACTGGTCACTGAAGGCCTGAAGCTCAGCACTGCACGGCTAAACTGCCATAAACATAGCTTGAGCTCAGGCTGCTTACAGACCTGCTTCTCCCTCTGGCACTCTGTGTCAGGGCCCTTCTGCAAAAGACCCCTGTACGTTTATGTGCATTCATGTGTATTTTAAATATACCAAGAAAGAGCTTGTTGTACTTGGTTCTCTGTTGTCTTCTACATCAGTGAGCAGTGGCATTGCTTCCACATTTAATACCTTTCGATGTGGATTTTTCACCAGCACAAAACAATGAATGAGTTGCCTGGCTGGGAGATTCCCACAGAATCCAACTGCCTGTCTTTGTCATTGACATTAGTGAGACTCTGAACTTTTGAGATCTACGCCTCAATGCCAATCGATATTTTGACAGTTACCTTGCAAACACTTACAGTCACCATAATAAAATTAGGTCAAGTAAAATACATTACAAAAAACTTCCTATCTTAACACAATGAAGCATAGCAATAATATATGTTACACTTCTGGATCATTGGGAATCATTAATATTAATTTTTGGCCTTTTAATATGTATTGATAAGTAAAAACATGGTAAGGTAACTAAGAGTAGTGTTTTCTTTATTTTAAGAGTGTTTTTACTGCCAATGTAGTGTAAAAAAATGTTATAACAAATTAATTTATGGCTGGTATTAAGTTTGTGTCCTACACAATTTCAAACAACATATTATAATAAATTACCATAGGTAGTTTTTATTACTTTAGTATTTTGAAGGATTGCTCAGCTTCACAGCATAAATCAGAAATCACAGGTATTTATATGCCAATTTGGGAAGTCACCAAAACGTCTCAAATCTAGATTTGTCAAATCTTTTTAATGTAGGAGTACCTATTTTAAACAACAATTAGTATAGTCCCAGAAATAGCCTGGTTTAGAGAATTTTGACAACTTTATGCATTATGAACAAGTTTGATTTCACCATCAGTGCACCTCTCAGTCTGTTAATGAATCATTATGGTTTTAGAGGAAAATATATGCCACTTTAAAGCAGAGACAGAGGATATTATTTGGCCAACACAGCGTCTCCTTAATTTTCGATGTGATTTTGCCGTAAGCAAGATGAAATAAGTGAAATAAGGTAGAGGTTATTGGCAATTGAAGAAATTAATACAGATGATGAGAGATGATTCATTTGTACCAAACTGTTGCCTATAATATCGCCTGTTCTATTTAATTTGCTATGCATTTATATTACAACAAGTCTTGAAGATGGCAGTGCAGATGTAGCTTCCTTTATATTAGGCACAGTACATATGGATGTAGATGAGCAGCACAGTACTTACAGTCCACAAGGCAGAAGGTACTGCCTCCCTAGTTTTATGCAGGGTTATTAAATGAAGACGATTACTTTAATAGACACCCACGACTTTATACAGCCAAGTAGGTCAGTCCAGTTGTGCCTATACTACCTGCAGGGGCAGAAGCCAAGTGTGCTCCAAGTCACCTCTTGCCCTCCCACACATCCCCCGTTTCCCTTCCTGAAGGTTGCTGGAGGCTAATTCCAGAGCGAGAGCCAACAAGTAAGCACAGAAGATAGCCAGGGATTTTAGGCTGAAGTACAAGCCCAAGCCTACAGCTAGCATGAAAACACAACTCCAGTGAGTAAAGCCTGGGATTCAAGCTTTCTTACAGCGTATTCCTTGGGTGTCAGCACGAAATTATTCATCTCTTCTCATATCTCTTAATCTAAGAAACACTGTGACATAAGACTCATTTATGGTACAGAACCTTAGAACTGACAATGAAATGAACTAACTCCATTATTCTGGGATCCTTCCATGTGTTTCAAATGGATTTATTTTCAAGCAGAGTAAGAGGCACACTCCACATATATTTTAAATCATAATAAGTGTGGAATAATACCATATGTGCTGAAATGTCAAGGCACAGCAGGGAAGAGGGTTGGTCTGCATTGAACCTTATTGACTCTGCCAGCTTCTGCTACAGAGCAATACTCTGCAACTGTATGATTTTTTTTCAGTTTTAATACAAATAAGATGACACGATGATAGAGAAGGAAAACAGCTGTCTGTCTTTTCTCCTGGGTCTAATTATAACAGCAGGTGAAACAATGTTAGGGGCCCAGCTCTAATTTGGTAAGTGAAAACTACCTACCTACACAGCTGTTTTATTTATGAGGGGTGGAAGGGTTGGAAATAAATCTTTACATAAAAAATAGCAAGGAAATTTGTGAGCAACAACAGAAAAAGTAATTGTGTATGCAATGTTTTATTATGTGTGAATAGGAAACTGATACTTGGTTTGATATTGATTTTTTTATACGCAACATGCTGTTATTTACAATAGTGGATGTATTTTTCCCAGAGATTCAGTACTGTATGATTTATGCTGTGTTTCAAACACAGCATTATGTTATGTAAGGCACCAGCTGAGTCCTGAGATGAGCCAGCTGCCAAATACCATATTAAAAAGCTATTGTCTCATAATGAATCAACAGGTTTTGAAGTAATTAAGTCCCTCATTGTTTAGTTTAATACAAGCTATTTCAGAATGTAATAAAACATATTTTGGAAGCGAGACTTATCAGGTCCCATTATAACTGCATTTAGCTTCTTTCAGTCACCAGTAAGGTACAACTGTCAGTCTAATGAGATTTATAACAATGCATGCTTGGTTTATTTAGCGAGTAAGAGCTAGTAAGGCCTATTCTGCATGCCAGTCATTGTAACCTAAAATTCAAATTTGCTTTTGTTCAACAGACTAGACACTTCTTATCATCATTCACTACTTGCCTGTGCTCCCATGCTGCCACAACTCTGAAGGCTTTTAGAGAGTTAAGAACATTTCAGGACTGGGGCCACGGTGTGAACTGGTACAGAAGAAAAGTCCATCCCCAAAAGAGCTCTTGCTCTATATATAGATGTTTATAAGCACTCTGTTTATGAGTGACACAGCACTTCAATGTCAAATGATGACAGAGACAAGGCCTGGCCAGCAGACACTCCAGGGAATGATAGGGAGTGACTGTGCATCTTTCTCCTTCTGGTGGAGATGCTTACACCAGACCGCGTAACTCATCTGACACTTGTGTATTCTCTTGGGACAATACCATGTACAAAATGACAGCTTGGATGGTTAAGATGTTTTCTGCTGAGAAAAAGTGCTATTAATTTTTAAAATACAGTTTGCAAGGTATTTACAGTAGAGAAGACAAGGTCAAAGAGTAGTACCTTATTCTGGGACCAGAGAGTGCTGAATTTTGTGGTAATCTTTAGTTATGAGAAGAAAAAAAATATTACCTAGTCTTGCACTAAGGTGCTGGAAGGTGTAAAACTCTTAGCCAGAGCATTTGTACGGGAGTTTCAATGACTTTTTAGGTAACTTCAGATTTGTCCATGAGTGCTACATGAGCACTGGTAGACTTTGATCTGAATTCAATATTCTTTGTGCAGCTAGCTTTGATGTGCTCTTGGCCGCCGCCACTGAGAAGTCCAGTGTCACAGCTTGGACTGTGCTAGAATCCCCCGCACATCTAAGCACTCATGGTCTGGTAGGACACAATCACTGCAGTCTGATAAATGAGTCACCAGCCAGACAGAATAAGAATGTATGTATGCTGTCTGCATTCTTATCAGCTCTCAAACCCAGGCCAGCTGACCAGCTTACATACAGCCACCAAACATGATGACAAGTTGAAAATGAGAACGGGTATTTGCAGGTTCCCACACCCAGGAGAAAGATAGAGTTAGACACTGGGACTCCTTCTCCAGATAAATGAGTATTACATGGTTAAGATTGGCAAATCCAGTTCAGTAGATAGGATGTTCTGAACTCCTGTATATACAGATATACCAACCTCCAGGAACATTGGGCTGCTATAGATTCATAGACGTTTACAAAATAGATCCATGTTTGCTTTGATTTTTGTAATCTCTTCATGTCTGTGTATGGGATCTGTTAGAAAGTCTGAACACAGTGAGCCAGGAGGCTTTGGCCTCCTGATACTTCTACTGTAGCAAGACCAATAAAGGATGTTTCACATCGAGTCCAGGAAGGCACCAGTGAGGTCTTGTCTTGATCTTTTTTCAGTGGTGAGAACTGAAATAAGCAGAAAGAACTGTGTTAGCTCCAATTCCCATTGTTCTATGAAAAACTAATCTTTGAGATTGCTGTACCCCTGGCTGCCTTCTGTCATGAGTCTGAAGTCTGCAATACGCCCTGCAGGTCTGGAGGGGATGAATCACACCAGCCCGCAATCACTGAGTCATCCATCCCCGTCTTGACAGTTCAAGCCAGAGAGTGATTTAGCCAAATGGTGCCACATAATGCCTAATGGTAGATTTTACACTGATTGTGTGACAGATTTTTACATTGATCATTGCCAACTTACTGCAAGTCACTTTGTAATATTTCCAGCCCATAACTGGGTAACAGTTTGATGCCATATGCAATCTGATATCTAGTTCCTTGTGTATACCTACTTGCTTCTTTAAACCAATCTACCCTGTCCAAACTGTGATGGATTAAATATTGGATTGTATCATAAGATACAGTAAGCGAGAGAAAAGTTGTGTGAGATATACAGAAGACTCAGGTTGAATATATTTTCTGTCATAAGTTTTGACTCAGGAATCTGAGACTATGAGCTATTTGCATAGCTAATTTTCATTCTATGACACAAGACAAATAATAACTTATAACATTTCATTTTGCAGTCACCAGCTAAGGCTTTTACCTTGATGGCTGGAATTGATGAATATTTCATACTTTAATCTGCTGAGCATGTGATCAGTCCCCTGATTCCTTTGGCAAACTGTTTTAATTGTTTATTTTAATAAATCTACAGCAGTATAGAAGTCACACTTATGCACTAATACTATCTTGCTCTAGATAGCGCGAAACTCTAGAATATGTCAAAACTAGCATTCTATGAGTTTACAAACAACTGAAGTATATCCACAGACATATGGGAATATCACTATTTATTTAAACTAATAAAGTCATAATTAAAAGTGTAATTATGTAAGCCATCTCCTAAGATCTCTCTTTGGAGCCTGCAGCATGAGAAGAAGGTGTTAGGGTGTTGTGTAATCAAGGGTGTTTGGTTTCTTATTTCTTTGTGTATAATTATTTTATTTTCCCCATAGTTGTACATCTCTTTTCCTTTACAGGCAGGTTTGCAAATACAATTCCAAGGCGTTTGTCATGGATGTGACTTTTCCTGTCAATATTAAGTTTTTATCAAGAGCAAACAAGAATATGAAAAATTAGACATTATGTCAAATGACTGATTAGTACCATTACATTTTTAATTAGAAATGCCATAATGATGCAAAGCCAAAAATTAGGATGTACTGTCAGGATTGGGTTTCAAAAGAATTAAAGACCCATATGTGAGAAAAAACGAAAAATATCCAAGACACTAATCACTAAAGGGAAAAATGTGAATAACACTTCTTGAATTACACTTTTTTTGGTAGAAAACATAATTTGAGATTTTTAAAGCTTTTAAACTCTACAAATTG
This sequence comes from Arenaria interpres, assembly GCA_013399435.1. Lineage (NCBI taxonomy): Eukaryota > Metazoa > Chordata > Aves > Charadriiformes > Scolopacidae > Arenaria > Arenaria interpres. The sequence continues at coordinate 31,384 of VXAK01000030.1, forward strand.
TTTAGTACTATCCACTTAATAATTTTACTGATAGATTTTAAGTTACTTCCTTGCCATAAAAATTATTAGGAATTAACTTTCCCAGAACAGTCGTTCATTAATAAAAATATAGGTATCTCTGTATCTATTTATATTACATAAACATTTAAAAAACACCAAACAGAGTTATGTCATACAGTCTACAGCATGAGCTGCTTTAATCAGGGAAGGCCATGCACTCATTGGAATTACAGACATATATCAATTAAAAATTTGACTATTATAGCTGAAGTTTAGAGTAATCCTCAATAATTTGGTGTGGTTTCATTTTTTCTTGATTGTTTCTATTTATAAGGCAGTCCATTATTAATTGGTTTGGGTTTCAGAGCATAGGATACTGAATACAATAGGATACTGAATACATCTTTGTTCTACAGCTTATAATTCTCTGTGCTCTGCAGAATGCTAAGTGAAATCATTATATGGTTCTAATAAGAAGAACAATTAGTTACAAGGTTACTTACATGCTGAAAATGAAGAACCTATCATAATATACTTCTAAGACAGAAGAAAGAAGCATTTCTAAGGAAGAAATTTTTGCGAGGGTGGCGAAACACTGGCACAGATTTCCAAGAGAGGTGGTAGATGTCCCATCCCTGGAAACATTCAAGGTCAGGTAGGACGGGGCTCTGAGCAGCCTGATCTAGTTGAAGCTGTGCCTGCTCATTGCAGGGGAGGTGGACTAGATAACTTTTAAAGGTCCCTTCCGGCCAAAGTATTCGATGATTCTAAGACCAAATTGACTAGTGGTATTTAAAACAAAAAAAACAAAAAACCAAACAAAACCAAAATATTCTCAAAAAAAAAATCATAACTTTTTGTGAGTGAGAATTCTGATCACAGCTGAAATTTCTGGGGAAAGAGGAAACTATGGGAAGTCCATAGTGTATGCACATGAGCTGGGGTCAAGATAAACAAAACTTAACCCAAACAACCTTGCAAAACCTTTTTCTTTCTCCAAATCAATTTATTTCACAGTCATTAGAAATGTGTTCTTTTCCAAAGCTCATTTAATTTGAACCTTTGACTTTCCATTATTCCTCTCTGTCTTTACACTATCCTTGATTTTTTTCAGAACATTTACCTCTGTAAAGTTTTGGCACTGAAGTCATACTTGTTCTACAGGACACCAGCCCTTCAGGGCCAGTCAGTCCTTCCTTTCTACATTTTTTGCTAACTTTTCGCACAAAATAGAGTAGATATCAATACAATACAAAATTACTGTAATTTAGGACCACTGTTTGTTTCTGATACCATGAGCAATTCACTGTTTCTCTAGCTCATGACACAAAATAATAACATTTTAAACACTTGAAATTTTAACCCAGCTCTGCTAGTAATTAAGTTGTGCTTAAACACTTGTTTAAATGTACAATATTTCCTTGAATGTATAATCAAAAGATAGTAATGATGCAGGCTAAAACAGGTTCAGTGATTCTTAGCTTTTGACCCTAAAATGGTAAATTCAATGATACAAACCCAAAGAGTGATATCACCACTTAGGTTATTATTTAGCACTGTTTTCTAAACATTCTTTATTTTACATTTTCACATATATAAATTCACATATATTCACATATTTAAAATCAAAGACTCTCTTACTGTAGGATATCTTTCCATGAGAACTTCTCTTGCCTTTAGTTCCCTCTGTGCTTCCCAAATCTGAGCCAACACCGAGATTCAACAGACTCTCAATTGTAAGTTAGCCACTTGTGTTGTTGGGAAATATTTTAGAGACACAAACATACACACACACACACAAAAAAAGAAAAGCTGTTTTCAGTTAAACCTATTGTTGCGGAATACAAACAAGGCAGTATGTTTATCTTTAGTACCGTGCAAGTATAACTGCTACTGATTTTTCAATTTGCATATCATTCCCATTCTGGTTTATGCTTTCATTTTGAAATGCAGTACTTCAGGCAACCAGTACAGTCTGCAGTGCTTAAGTTTCTGTGATGCTAAAGGCACATTTCAGAGTTGTTCTTGTTATTGTCTTCATTTGACCCTGCATTGATCAGAAAAGTAAAGGATTTTGTGGAATGAAGGAGAAAACTGCAAACTGGAATGAAAGCACTTTTAAAGAATAGGATTTTCTTTGCATTGTCCTATTTAATTGCATTTCCACAGATAGAGAAAGAAAAATCCAATTTCAGCAGACTTAATTTTGGCATCTGCATCTTTCCAGTCCTTTAGAAAGTTCTGTAAAGACTAAACAAGTAACAACAACACTACCGATCAAATCCATATGCTCATCCTCAAGTGCATAGCATTTTAATCCTAAACCTACTCCCTGCCCATCAGCATTTCCAAACTCTTGTTGATAAAATACCTCAGAAGAAACAGGATTCAGAAGTTACAGGAAAAAAAAATGCTTATAGTAGAGCTTATGTTTAGCTTATTTCATGATTATCTTTTAGATGCTTTTTCCTCTAGCCTTTATCATGCCAGACTATCCATACGTTCAGGTTTTGACAGGTGGAAGGACGTTGTATGTCAAATAAAAGAAAAAAATAGACTTGTAATATTTAGAAGTAACAATAAAGAAGAAAAATAACAACTCAAGATGCAAAGTCTTGTAAACTCAAAAAAGAATGGACAGGGAGCAGAGATCAAGATTCCAAAATTCTTCCAAAGTTTCTTTGAGAAGTTTTGAATGGTTTGTGGCATGGGGGTTGTTTTGGGGGTTGGTTGGTGGTTTTTTTAATGTTTTTATTATTATTACTTTTATTTTTTTAAGGGAATAATTTCATGATTTGGAAAGGGGATTCATTCTCTTTCTAATTAACTGAGCTTTTCACAAACACTATTTACTTTCTAGAGATATTTTCAAGTGTTCCTCTGTAAGCTGAACACCTCTAAGAAACAAGAGTTTTCATTGAGAGAAGCAAGGGAAGAAAAATTAAAAATGTCACTGAAGAAAATCTGAGAAGCATTAGAGTATATGTGTTCACACTTCTTTTTTGTTTGCTGTACAGAACTAACTGAACAGACTCAAAGTGTAATGAATATTTTGCTTTACCAAGTATCTCCCAGTCAGGTAGTCCAACCAAGTATCTCCCAGTCAGGTAGTCCAAAGAACTCACACATCATCACTTAAAATTGAGAAATTTAGTTTAAGAACTGCAAAGGAACATAATAGCCAAAGGAAATTCAGGTGTGAGAGTCAAAGTTTTGTTTGCTCTCTCTAATGTCTATCATTCCATCATTATTCTTCTTTTACACATTTTTTCCTCTTCCCTAATCACTGAAACTTATTCCCAATCCATCCTCTTGTTCATATCAAAGTTTTATTGTATATTTCTGACAAAAACACAAATTATAAGGCCTCCCCAATAATAGGTTTGTTTCTTCTTCACCCCAAGATATCCACTGCAGAGAAATATAATCAGAAATTGTAGCCTTAATTTCTCTAATTCTTTATGTTGATACTGCATTTGTTAACTTGGCATGAAACTGCTGATTTTTTTCAAAAAAACTGCTTTGGCAGGGGAGTTGGACTAGGTGATCTCTAGAAGGACCCTTCCAACTCCAACAATTCCGTGATTCTGTAGGCTATATGATGTACCAAATTTAAAGATGCAACACAGTCCTTTCATGAACTAAACAGTTGCACTGTTATGGCAGCCATGTGAGTGCACCTATAACCCAGCAAATGCCTTTAGCACATACACTATTGAAGCAGACTTCCCACATAGCATCATGGCTGTTTGTTACAGTTTGAGAATCAAAGAATCACAGAATCACAGAATCTTCTAGGTTGGAAGGGACCTTAAAGATCATCTTGTCCAACCGTAAACCTAATTTTGACAAAAATAAACACCCACACAATAAACAAAAAGCAACACCATCACTAAACCATATCTCCCAGCACCACATCAACCTGTCTTCTGAACACCTCCAGGGATGGTGCCTCAACCACCTCCCTGGGCAGCCCGTTCCAATGTCTGATCACCCTTTCAGTGAGAAAATTCTTCCTAATATTCAGCCTGAACCTCCCCTGGCCTAACTTGAGGCCATTTCCTCTAGTCCTGTTGCCAGTGACTTGGGAGAAGAGACCGACCCCCACCTCTCTACAATCTCCTTTCAGGTAGTTGTAGAGAGCAATAAGGTCTCCCCTCAGCCTCCTCTTCTCCAGGCTGAATAACCCCAGCTCCCTCAGCCTCTCCTCATAAGACTTGTGTTCCAGACCCCTCACCGTCTTTGTTGCTCTTCTCTGGACCCACTCCAGCACCTCAATGTCTTTTTTATTGTAGGGAGCCCAAAACTGGACACAGTACTCGAGGTGAGGCCTCACCAGTGCCGAGTGCAGGGGGATGATCACCTCCCAAGTCCTACTCGCCACGCTGTTCCTGATACAGGCCAGGATGCTGTTGGCCTTCTTGGCCATCTGGGCACACTGCTGGCTCATGTTCAGCCGACAGTTGACCAACACCCCCAGGTCCTTTTCTGCCAATTTACTGTTGTATAGACAATTATTCTATCACCTGATGATCCCTCCCCACCCGGAATGGGGAATTGCAGAAAGCAAGGAAACAATAATCCTGTTGGCCAGCCTGGGTCAAATGCTCACGCCTTGCTCCACCTCATCCCTGCACCTGGCAAGGCTCAAAAAGACTCAGATCTTGAATCCCACATGTCCTGGCTTGCTATAAAATCAATATTTTCATTAATTCAGACACTAGAGTCTTCTAAAAGTGCAGTTCTCCCTAGCATTAGAAGAAAAGCTAGTCTTGTGTCGCTCAACCCAGGACACTGTGCCAGCACAATCATATTTAGACTGAGAAAAAATTAGAAGATTTGTTTTGCTTTGAGAAAATCATAAATTTCATTTAAGTTTTGTCCAATACCAGAGTTATCTGTACACAGGTTTACAAGCAGGTGCACATAAGCCACAAGACTGCCTGGGCACATAGGAACTGAATTAGATACATCTTCCTGTCCAAATCTCAATTTTTAAAAGCCAGATGTGCATAATTCCATGAAGGCCAAAGCCATACTCTTACTTTCAAACTCCAGTGGTGAAAGTGGTTATTAATACTTCATACTCTTCTTGGTCTGCAAAAGAGTCTCATAAGTCTCATAAGTCATGAATATGAGGAAAGTGAAGATAAGAGTGACAGCTCAGCCTAAGCTCTCTCATGGCTTTGAAAGTTTGCTATCTCAGCTGGATTCATGGTATTTGTGCTCGTGGTGCCAGAGTATATACAGCATGTCATCAAAACAGTCCATAAAACACATGATGACAGTACTTACTTTACTTGCCTTTTCCCCTCAAGATAGCAGTTAAAAATACTATAAAAGAAAAGTTGCCTAAACGCTGGCTCTTGTGTTTCACTACAGAAGTTTCTGTACAACAGGAATGTATCAGAGGGGAAAGAGAGATGATAGAGAGTTACAGCTGCAGCCTGCAGCAAATAATGCTAATTTTTATAGTGGATTTTTTTCTGTATTTCAGAAGGCATGGAGCAGAGGTTACAGGAAATCAATACTTCTCTTGAGAATCAGAAATTATGAGGAAAAAGGTCTTACTTTGTAAAAGTGTTTTGTTCATTACTTTGTTTTTCGTAGAGTGAAAACAACGTGCATTGATGCATTTACTGTAGTTCATATCAGATCCCCTATTACAGCAGAGCATAGTCCCCTTTGTAGTTACAGCATACCCTTTAAAAAAAAATCTCATTTGTGATCAGTGACAGGAAATTTCAGATCTATAGTCTCTAAAAATACTATAATTTAGGGATCATTTCACAGTTGTGATTAAAAAGTATGCCAAAAGCTGAGTGTTTTCTACTTATTTTCAGTAAGTCAGAGTCAGTAAAGGCTAAGTCAAAACCTGAAGAAATTTGTCCCCCAGGAAACTTCTGCTGTAGTCTTCCATAATCTAAGTACCTAGTTGCAATCCATTCACCAATAAAGCTCCAGTTTGGATGGCTGAGAAAAAACAGGAAATGATTCATCAAAATGAAATACTCTGTCACTGTTTGTGCCACTGTTTCTCTGCTTTCCCCTCCTTGCACTGCAGACCTCCTGCATTGCTCCTCCTGGCTCAATGTACTCCATGGTTGCAAACACAAATGTAGCATGACCTTGCTTCCAGAGTACACTCACTTGAACTAAGGAAACAAGAGCTTCCCCAACCTGCTGCCTAGCCACCACCTTTAACACAATGACAGAAAAACATGAACAAATGTGTTGGTCATGGGAAGACAGCACCTTTCTTTCATGAAGATTTCTCCCGGTAAGTAATAATATTTTTTCTGTTAATAAGTTTCATCTTTTCAGTACACAGATGTATTAAATCTATAATTCATTTAGTAAATTACAACTTCTGCTAAAACTCTTGATTTACTAAATATTCATACCTATCATTAAAAATTTAATAATTATTAAGTTTATTCACTGAACATTTACTTTCTGATTTCCATCAATTACCAATCATCCTGTGCTTTGGCTGTTCTGAATCCCACTGAGAAAAACACAGAAAATACAAAAATCCTTCAACTCTCTACCTACTCATTCCTTGCTAGCAGTGGAACACACAAAGAAAAGAGGGACATTGCAATAATTAATGCTTATAAGTCAGTGGCCTGAACAACTAAAGAAGTCCCCAAAGTCTGGGAAACCTCACTGACAAAATTTGTAAGCACTTCCCTCTCCTTTCTACCAAGAAACCTCTAGATTGGCAGCTCCTGGTGGTCATTATTACAGTATCACACGAGCAAGGGCATAAACTCTGAAAAAAAGAGCTGTGTTTAGAAAAGCTGAATAACATTTAAAATATTTAAATAGCTTCTTCTCTTCGAAATTGCAGATTATGCGACATCATTTAGTTTCATTCAAGTAAATGGTTCATGATAACTTGCCGTTATGGGATTACTAGGAAATGGCAAGAAAGACCAGACCCATTAGAAGATCTTCTTCCTCAAAACTGGAGGCTAAACACAAGTCAGTGTATTCCTGACAGCTCTGCCTATGCTTCAAGCTAGCTTTGATTCAGAGCTCATTGGGAGATAACAACATTCTACTGTGCCCACAATACTAAGCTCTGCCTCTCCAGTGGTTATTAGCATGGGCATAATTCTGTATCGTCACACAAACTTGTGGTTCCTAGGCGTGACCTGGCTCATGCAATTGTCATTCAGAATACATGAAGGCTCTCAGCAGCTACCTGTCTACCTTCAAACCTTTGCAACTTTCTGTGAAGCTGGTCCTCGTACCGGAAGTTATTTCCCAAAGGCTGCACAATTAACCAGTGCAGACAGCAGATCAAAGAAGGTGATTCCCCCTGTCTACTCCACTCTAGTGAGACCACCTGGAGTATTGAGTCCAGCTGTGGGGCCCCCAGCATAAGGACATGGACCTGTTAGAGCGAGTCCAGAGGAGGGCCATGAAGATCGGAGGGCTGGAGCACCTCTCCTGTGAAGACAGGCTGAGAGACTTTGGGTTTTTCTGTCTGGAGAAGACAAGGCTTCAGGGAGACCTTATAGTGGCCTTCTAGTACTTATAGAAGGCCTACAGGAAAGACAGAAAGGGACTTTTTACAAGGGTATGTCCTGATAGGACAAAGGGTAGTGGTTTTAAACTGAAAGAGGACAGATTTAGATTAGATATAAAGAAGAAATTCTTTACTGTGAGGGTAGTGAGGCACTGAAATGGGTTGCCCAGAAAACTTGTGGATGCCCCATCCCTAGAAGTGTTGGCTGTATGTGACAACCTGGAAGTGTCCAGGTTGGACAGGGTTTGAGCAACCTGGTTAGTGGGAAATGTCCCTGCCCAGAGCAGGGGGGTTGAAACCAGGTGATCTTTAAAGTCCCTTCCAACCCAAACTATTCATCATGATTTTATGATTATCTGTTTGTTATGCAATTCCCTGGGATTGCGATGAGGTGAAATATTGTATAGCGCAGTTATTCAAATAAGGCCCTTAATTGCTTTGGATTTTGCACTAAAAGCATCACAAAGTGTGGATGCAGGATTATGGCCTCAGTCGTGCAGAACTCTCTTCTGCTTTAAATGGCTTCTCACAGGTGTTTAATAACATTAAGCTTCTTATCAATTTCCCGTTAGTGCCTTTTCAGCAGTTAAAGCAGTGAGATTAACTATCCCTCCTGAGTACTTGTAGTAATACGTGACCGTGACTTGACGATGTGTACCATGAGAGGGACATGGTTTGAACTCAGCAGAGCCATACACTGGTATTTCTTAATAGAGCTCTAGGCCTTCAGTAGGTCACTGAAAGCACAGCAGGACAAAGGCTGAAAGCAGTACTGACAGCCAGCAATGCCATTGCTTGAACATCACCAACCATCTCTTTCTCAAAACTAACTCTCTAAGCAACCTCTGTCTTCAGGAAATTCTCTGTCCTTTGTCTTTAATCCTGATTGGTTTTGTTCTTCTCTCATCCTCATCTCCTCTAATCCAAAACCACTCCTGATAAAATTAACACTACAAGGGAAACAGATCACAGGTAGAATATTACAGACGTTAATCTAGCCAAAAACATCAGAGGATAGAAAAATATCCTTGACCATTCCTCAGGGGTTTTTTATGTCTGTTCCTTATCCCCTAATATATTTCTAAAATATAGGATTTTTAAATTCTCTGCTGCTCACAGACTGCACTGAGTGTTGCAGAAATATCCTGACTCTCTCCAAGGTTGTTACCTGAGTCCTCACACATCTCCTCAAGGTTTCATTTTCATCAGTGGTAGGAAACCAAGGAGTACAGCTGAGAAGGTTAAGGTTCACCCAGCTACTCAGCTTCAACATCTAGGGGACGGGGATTCCTGAGCACATCATGGAGTCCATCTTCCATATTTTCATTAAAATCCTAAAGAATACTCTGGTGGATGTGAGACTTGGTGGTTAAAACAAATCAAAGGAGTACGTATATTAACTGTATGAGATTTACAGCATCTGCATGAAATTTTCAATTATAAATTATTGCAGCTGTAAAAACGGAATTACTGAGAAGATAATTGTACTGTGGTTTTCAAAAATAAAGAATCTTAACAACAAATGGCAGATAACTGGTCAGACACCAGAGGAAGTCTTCCTTCTTAAAGGAAGAATTGAGCACCCAATTTAGTGAATATTAACTGCTCAAGTGATTACTGGACAACAGCAGTACTGATTACAAAGAATGAAGGAGTCTATATCCAAAACAAGGTGAGAGATCTGATGAGAAACCATTCTCTTGAAGCTGAAATGAGATAGACTTTATCTAGAGAATGCTGCTCAGTTTTAGACACTGAGTTTTAAAAACATGGGGAGAGTTAGGAGCATGTAGTGATCTCGGTGGAAAATTGAATTTAAAAAAAAGTTCTACAACGAGGAAATTTGCATGTGACCTATAGACATTACATATAGCATTCTTCTGAAAACTTTATTTATTAAGCTATTCTTCTGATTTTGAAAACAACAATGAGTTTTCCTTTGGAAACATTTGGAATGAAAAATTAATCTGACCCATATATAATATTCCTTGGATTAAATATGTGCACTAAATTTGCTTATCCCTATCAGCAATAGTGTTTATTACTAATTATTGTGGCATTGGGGTTTTCAAAGATGAAGGAGAGCAATGGAAGGAGAAGACAGTAAGAAAATGATGAAAGAAACAAATCACAAGTAGGACAGCGAATCAAAACGAAAACACACTTTAAAGTCCATCTATTACTATGCTTTTTTTTCCCTCCATCCTTAAAAATAACAGGGAATAGAAATCAGAAATTACGTGGATTTGGAAGCCATTTTCACAAAGGAATAATATGTATTATAGCATGATGCATGAATGAAAACCAAATCAATTCTTTTACAACAAAACACTGGATTATAACTAGTAGGACAATAGCCCAGATAAATCAAAATACATATCTGTAGGGTTTGGAATGTTTTAAGGGCACAGGAAAAAAAAAAAGGAAAAAAAAAACCCAACCCAGAAACAATATTCAAAGGCAAGTGAAAACACAAAAAGGTAACGGAGAGGAAGACACAGACAAGTGCAATATCAAGAAAGAGAGAAGAATCAAAGGACCAGAGAAAGGATATTCACATGAAATAGGGAACTGTTGATAAAACCAAAAAGAAGGTGAGAGAAAGTGTGAACTCCGTGGAGAGAAGTTAACACAGCTGACCTGCTGAAGAGCCTGTAACCAGCAGCAAAATTTTAGATGCTATGATAATCTTGTCATACATTAAATAGCACAGCAGGCAAAACCTCTTTATTTCCATTTTTTTTGCTTAACGGAATTTAGATATATTTTTTTTTCAGAAGACTGTTAATCACGAATCTACATACATCCTTAAACAAGAACATAAACCTGGGGCAAGAACAAACCCTTCACTTTTAAGAGATATCTTTTGTAAAAAAGAAGCATGCCAGCCTTTGTATGCATAACATGTCATGTATCTTCTTTTGTTACATTAGAAACAAGTATGTATCACAAACTACATTACAGATTTTAATAAAAAATATGTTTGAAGTGAGACTTAAACCTTCTCAGACCTGATTTAAAATTCTCTCAGATGAAATTTAGAACCATATCTGAATCTGAACAGAGTACCCCAGCCACAGGAAAGTGGGGAGGGAGGGCACTGGGGCAGGGGAGGGTGGTCCAATTGAACCCGTTTTAGGTTGAATATATTATGGTTTCATGTCAGGTTTGATGTCATCCCTTCAGTTCTGGAATGAACTACATGGCACTAATGTATAATAGGGTGATTTGGAGGGAAAATCATGTTTGTAAAGTTTACAGAGTCAAATGATGTCAAATCTGGGACACAAACAGTGCTGTCAGCAGCTGTGTTTTCCTCTGCATTGCCATGTGCTATCCAGTCTCCCACTGCATGTCACTGCTATCAATGGCACAAAGAACAGCTAGCTCTCCAGTGTTTGGCAGTGCTACTTGACACAGCATCCTACCAGGAATATGGAAAAATGTAAATGTAAAAATGGAGAATGCTCCTTTTTCTCTTTCTTCCTTACAAGCAGTAGCACCCCACACTAAGCAAAATCCCAGATTAGGCAGAGAGAACGTTTATATGTCAGCAGGTGTCTGTGAATCTCAGGACAAGAGTGGCTGAGGAAAGGGGGTTTTGTGTGTGCCCAATACACATAGAGCAAAAGCTCTGCTGATATGAAATTCAGAAAGTTTCACACAAACTATGGATGTAACCTTCACCCACAACCATTTAGCAGTGACATAAACCCACCTGACCTGAGGCATCCCATCTGTATCCATCTGACCCATAATCACATCCACTGCTTGCAGACCTTCTCTTTGGCTTCTCTTCACCAGCCTTACTCCTGCCAAGCACAATTCCTCCTTCAGCTCTGTAAAGGAGAGCACTAGGGTTAGTGTCAAGATTAGGGTCAGGGTTAGATCTGAAAGTTTCTTTCCTAGGCAGTTTTTCTTGTTATGAGCATGCCCTCTGACACCTCCCACATCAAGGGCACCTCAGCTGATTGGCAGTCTGATGCTTAGAGAGGGTCTAACAAGATATATTTCCCCTTAAAGAGCAACTTTGGGGAAAGAGCCTTTGCAGACACTCTCAGACATATTGCTCATTTCTTTGCAGGTCTTAGACTTGGAGTCTGTCCTGTATCTCTCATGTTGAAAAGTTTCTAACAGTGTAATGGGAAAGGTAGAAAACTTGAGATCTTCCCTTACCCACAGGGAGTGCGTGAAAGCAGTCCTCATTAAATTCTGAAATAGCTCTGGATATTCAAAATGACCTATTTGCCTTTTTAAAAAGGTCATTCAATCTTATTTCTGCTAGTACAGGTTAATTGAGATGTGAATGCTGTGCCTGGTGTGAACCCACCGTAATCATTTCAGGAAGGGCACTAAGCAGTCTTCACCTTATAATGACACTTGGCCATTCTAGCTGTCAACCTGTACACAGGATTTCAAATCATTATGTTTGAGAGGAAAGGTATTACATGCCATTATCTTTCCTCCAAATGCTGAAATTCTGCACTACTAATGTTTATCAGCACTACATTTTTTTTCTATTAAAACCAGAGATATACTGGTCATGTTCCAGGCAACATACAACTGTTGAAAACTATGATATTATATATGGCCATAATAATAATACACTTGTCCAGAGAACAGATATTAAATTTCAATATATTTTTCCATACTGAAGTGTGATTGAAATTTTTACAATATTTCCAGAATAAATCATGCTTATCATATTTATAGGCTGCTTAATTGACAGCACCCCAGTGGAAACAAAATACTGTCTCAACTTCTTGAAACTCACAGTCCCTACTAATAACTGTGTTGAAATAAAACTGTTGTTATTTAAACCCTATATAATCCAAATGTACACCAGTCAAAATACAGCATTTAGCAGCAAGAACAAAGCAGAGAATTAACATGAAGTGGAAAAGGGACAGGTAGCTGGAAGAGTACTGTGGTGAATACCAATTCATAGCCACTGGCAACAGTCAACAGGCTTCCTAGCATCAGGTGCACTAGTTTAATGGCTAAGTGATCTTATTATTATAGCATTATTTCATAACATTGTCATGAGCTCCACCAAATACAGTACCATTTTTAAAAGAAAATATGTCATTCAAACTGATTGTTAAAGGGAATAGGATAGTTTTCTGCTATGCCAAATGATACTTTGTCAAACTGACATCTAAAGCAGAAGAGATTAAATGTTTTAGACTTTATTACTGTTATTATTTCCACCTGTTAAGGAATAATATTTTCTCCTGAGTTACTGGGCAATAATGTTGAAATTAAAGTTTTGCAAAGCATTGTTAGTCACACAAGGTAAATGCTTTTTTCAGAAAAATACTTGCAACTGGCTTGATGATAGACCACCTTCCAAGTTATTTCCTGTAACAAAAAGGTAATACAATTTAAAGAAAAATGACTGGACAGTGGTTTGAGAGGATATGAATCAAAGACACAACAGTTTAGAAGCATGCAAGTTATTCTGTATGTTTTGTGTATATTCCTTAGGAGTACTGGAACTTAATGTTTAAAAAAATATGGGACAAAATTGGTTTTTTTCTTCCCCCTTATGACTGTTCATATAAGGATAAGGGAACGTGATGAACCAGGTTAATTTTTCCCACCTTCCACATTGCAGGTATATCAGACTTTTAATCATGTACCATCTTGTAATGTAAATCAGTTACTGCCACTCCAGACAACTGCTGTTGGCTTAACAGCATTTTACCCATTTTTAAAGCTGAAAACTCATTTTCATAGGCCTTTCCTAAGAGGAAAAAAAAATGAATAATTATGACTTCATGGAAAGGCTGTAAATCATCCACATTTACTGCTTCATTAGAGAGATTGACTCTGAATACCGAAAAAAAACCCCAAACTCTTATTATAATATATAAATAGGCTCTCTTTTAGACTCCGGTCTAACTTTACCCATAATTCTGGAAATCACTATCTTCAGCAGCATAAAAACTCATCAATTCTTGTTTATTTCCACCACAATGTGACACACAAACAGCACTGTATATTGGTTTTGTTTCTTTTCCTTTATGGTATGTTATTTGCTTTGCTAGTATATTTATCTTCAGTTTTATAAATTTGTTTTTGAAATCTGCTCACTTACACTGTTGCATTAGAAGCAGGATAGCATTATATGTTGCCTATAATAAGATGCTATTTATCTCTGTCTTATTTAAATGGATTATATTGTGTTAATAGCTGACAAGGTTCAAAAGGAAGAAACCCTAACTGTATCTCTTTATTATTGTATTAATATGCCAGACCATTACTTATTTTCTTCTTGTCTAGTTCATTTTCTGATGAATTATATTTGCTGATCCTACAAGTGTTCAGGTTTTATTAAAGTGTGACATATGACTTCAATGATTTTAATTTTCAGTTCACATTTAAAATTAAGCCAATGCCTGAGAATCAAATCCAAAAACATAATGTGAATGGAAGTCAGCTATTCACACACGTAACTGCAATCCTAAAACTACCCTACAAGTTCCTTCCACCTCTGAAGATGCCAAAATTCAATAAGCAGGATGCTATTGTTTGGAATTTTTTACTGTGAAGTTCTCTACCCTGCAGGGATTTTGCTTCCAGACTTCTGCACGAGCGTCTCAGATGAGATTATCGCTGAGCCGCTCAATGCCTACTTGAAAGTAAGTGTGTTTCCACCCAGCTTTCCCAGTGGAAGGACATTTGTCACACCATGGTTTGGTAGGTGTTCTGTAACATGCCACCTGGGCATATGTCATCTTTTTTACAAAAGCTAGTGCTGCTCCTGGATTTTCTTTAAGGTTGAGAGGAAGTAGCGGTGTTCTTTTTTTCCACACCTGCAAATCTTTCACTAAATTGTTTACCCATGGTGTAGGGCTACAGGCTGCAGAGAAGAATGCAAGTTTCATTGGACTAAACAAAAAGGAAGAATCATGTTCTTGGCTCTGGCCTCTGTTCCCTGGACTGTTTATGTATAGTTTACAGTCACTTTTTTGTGAATGTATATAATAAACAACAGTGTCAGAGCAGAGATGTCAAATCAGGTCTACAGCTTCCTAGAACAATGTCCTCCATTAAATGGAGTGAAACAGTTACTACAGGATATAAAAGACTTCCTTTCTTCAGAATAAGCCTTTTCTCTCCCAAGAAGATTTCATGTCTGTGTCCTCAAAGGAGAAGACTCCTTTATCCAGCTCTGAAGAAGGAATTTAAACTTTAGAGAAGCAAGGCTGAAAAGTATTCCCTTTTTTTTATTGTCTCCTTTATTTCACTTTCTTGACAGGTCTGTCCTGGCAAAATAAAGTTTAACTCTCTGCCTGAAATTTATTCTGTATCCTACTTTGCATATAACTTGCAGAGGGGCTTAGGAGTGTAACTCATATTCCTCATTGCCATTGCAGATTAATCCCTACAGCTGGTGGGTCTGTTGATCTGGGTGCACTGCAAGCTCCAGGGAGGCTGAGGACATCAGTGTACACCAAGGCAGAGAGTTTAGCCAAAGTCTGGGTAGGACTCCTGCTTCAAAATGTAGGGTGTGTCACTCTAAATCACTCCTTTTTTTCAGAAAATGGGCACATTTACCCTGTACTGTTTTAGAAATACATCAAAGCATGACCTGAGCCGTATGCCTCTCCACTGACGACAGGGACATCCTAAATTATTAGCTTAGATAAGGTATCTAAGATTAGACACGTTAAGGGAAGTGGTATAAGTCCTGCTCCTTCTTTCTTAGATTCTTGTTGGCAGCTGTAGGCTCATGACCTCTCCTCTCCTTGAGCACCACTGCATCTCCAAAACAAGGAGAGGAGTAGCAGGGTCCTCTATCCCCCAACCATCATTGTCTATTTCTTCTTCACACACTTAGGTACACAAACACTATTCCCAGTTTCCTTTGCTATCACAAACGTTTGTCTGAAACTGGTTGTTGGTAATTATATTTGTTCCTACTGCAGCTAATGGGAATAAGATCTGAAAAAGTGGTCTCTCTTGTTTCAGTTTTTACCTAACATTACCACATTTAACTCATACTGACCCTGAATGAGCATAAAAATAAACCAAGCAATTGATTACTTAATGCTATTCTCGATAAAACAAAAACACAATAAGCTTAGCAATGATGTCCTGCTGTGGAAAATGAAGGGAAGCACAAATTGTTGATTTTGTGTCTGAATACTGTAAATAGATGAGAATAGTCATGTTCAGAGGTGCTTAACTAACTTATAGGGGCATGCTTTTATTGCTTTTATGAAGTGTAATTAACATAAATTTTTTAATCATCCTACATTTATGCCTAGAACTTAAGTATAACAAAAAAAAAAAAAAAAAAAAAAAAAAAGAAAAAAAAAAGTGTATCCAGAAGTAACCAGGTGGGTTTTTTGGAAAGAACTAAACTACCTACAACTTTCTTCCTTTATTCTTAATTAAGTTTGCAGCTTCTGCTTTGAAGATACTAGGAAAAATATTTTTAGCTTCATCCAAAGCTTCCTGAAGTTGACAGAAAGTCTCCCACTGAGTTCAATGGGCTTTGGATCAAGTGCTTAGTATCCTCAGAAATGATTCATCTGGTCCACTCTGGTCTCATGACTTAAGGGAGAAGCGTCCCTCATTTTTCCTGAGACTATTTTAATTAGCTAGCAAAAATATAACAGAATATATTTTGCTTTTTCATCTGTAAAATGAAAATGTGGTCTATTTGTTAAATACCTTGTGATCCATTGATTTAAAGAGAGTGTGTGTGTATGTATACATATAGAGAGATTTGCACTATTTTGCTTTACCTCTGTAGCTTCTTATCCATCAACAAAAAATTGGTTAGGAGACTTTTAAATGTATTTAATAACAACTGAAAGTTTATGTAATGCAATTTATCCTGCCAATTGTGCCACAGAAAAACACATTTATTCATATAGCTTCTAGCCCTAGTCTGGGCATTGCTGAATTAAAAAATAAAAAAGTAGAAGAGCAATTTAATGACTGTGAGCTTGGAGATTCATACTAAGTGCCAGGTTCTGTCATTTCAAGACAAGGTTCCCTCAGCATTTCCTGCTTTTTTTTGATGTTTTTTGATGCAAACCCAGAATCAAGTGTCTGTCAAATGCCTGCAGAGTAGCCTCTTCTATCTAGACTGCCAAGCTGGGTGACTTTGTAAACAGATCTCGCAACCATTCAGTTATTACCTTAACTGAGTAATTAGACTGAGTGGTTGATATTCATTACATTATTCATTAAGCTACTTACCAATATCCTAACAAAAATTTAAAGAATTTTATTTTCATCATTCATGCTGACTGCTTTAATACCAAATTTCCACCATGAGTTTTGGTCCACACTGTAAAAAGCAGATTTTTTAATTTAACATCTTTTTAAAGAAGTACCTTTCATTGTCTGTGATGAAAATTTATACAGGAGAGAGCAAAATCCTTGATAAGTTCCTTTTTTACAGAAACATTACTTTGTATGTATATATTTACACTTAATCATAGAATCTACATTCTTCCTTCTGCCCTCTTTCACTTTCAGAGACTGGTACCGAAGGTCAGAAATTCCTATTACAAGAACCTGTAGTATTTTTGCTCAGGATGAATTTTCATAGAGTCATAGAATCATAGAATAGTTTGGGTTGGAAGCAACCTTAAAGATTATCTAGTCCCAAACCCTCTGCAATGTGCAATGACACCTCCCACTAGAGCACGTTGCTCAAAGCCCCATCCAGCCTGGCCTTGAACACTTCCAGGGATGGGGGATCCACAGCTTCCCTGGGCAACCTGCTCCAGTGCCTCACCACCCTCACCGTGAATATCTGATCTAAATCTCCCCCTTTCCAGCCTGAAGCCATTACCCCTATCACTGCATGCCCTTGTGTTTATGTGTATTAATAAATGTGCATATATATAAAAATCTATTTTGTACCTACAGGCACATCATGGCTCCTTCACAATTTTTGCTGTGCTCTTCGTGCAAAGCTGTTTTACCTCACTGTTTTTCAATGAATCTAAAAATACTTTTGTTCAATGATTGCTCAGGATTGTACCTAAGTGGCTAGGGACTTAGATCCAGAATTAAATTCATTTCCTTAAAGACTAAATGTAATATATCCATTCCCTTGAAACAATGGTCTGTAACAAAGCAAAATATTGAACAAATCAGATTTTAAAAGCAATACTGAACACGCTTGATGAGATGATCACATCTATTGAACAGGTACTTTGCTACATCAGTTTATGTCACACTACTCTCTCTAAATTTCAGTAGTTTTCCTGTTCCAAGTATATATTTGTTATATTGCAAACACCAAGAGTACAAAACCTCACATATTCATGACAATCATATATAGAAAAAGTAGTTTTGAATGCAGTCTAAAGAAAAAGTGGAGACAAAATGTAGCAGTAGAAACCAAGTGCTTCAGAGTTCTTTTTCTGACTCTTTTCCTGTCCATCCTTAACTACAGTTATTTAGATAGTAGTTCACATTGACCAGTACGATGGTTCTCATTGTGAAACTGTCATGGTCTGTGATTATCTCCAAAGTCAAACAAAACACTATTAACACAACTAACAGCAATATCCCCTAAACCGACCAAAGTCTCCAGAATCTGGGTCCTAAACAAACCACTCTGCCCTTCTGAAAAAATGTAATATGAAAGTGGTAATAAGGCATCAGGACTTATCTATATCTCTCCAGGCATTTTTTTTTTAACGGATAAGAGTTTCATACCTCATTCTGACACTGGCAAAGATCACGTATGTGTAGTAAGACCATATATTGGGATATTTAGAAGTGCCCAGTCAGGTTATTCTTACTAAAGACAAAGTGCATTAAGCATCTAACTCTCTAAGGTCATCTCTCAAAATCCTTTAGTTAACCTCCAAGATCTTATTATTATTCCATATGAGAAATGGAAGTAATGTTCTTTACCTAGTATATAGCTTGAAAAGTCAACAGCCACCATGGGAATAATGTGTACTTCTTAATATTTACCAAATTATTTAATTATTATCATCTGGGGAAATGTTCCATGATTGGATCATAAGCCTGAACAGTTAAGGAAGACTCAACAGTGCCTGCTGTGCTATTAAAATCATAGTATTAATACATGTACTTGACAAAGTCTTTGACAAAATAAATGACCATAACAATAACTTTTATCTGTGGACCTGCCGTCAGTGTGCCTACGTGGACTTACCCTTAGAAAATCAGCTTTACAGAGTCATGTGAGCAGCCGTAAAGGTGGCCTGGTTAGAAGGGGAAAGCTACCAAACAGAAGAAAATGTCCTCTGAAAAATGATGACAGAGAAACTGTCTGCCAGCCTGGGAGCTGTGAGACTAGGAACAAGGTCAGGGAACCAGAAACATCCTTGAAAACTGCAGCTGGCCTCCCTGAAGTACACCCGGGATACCTAGAAACCAAAGGCACCTTCAAGTGCCACCAATAAGCAAAAAAACAATGGACTGTAATGGCAACTTATCGTCTGAAGAGGAGAAATCATATGGGAAAATAAAATGGGTCTGAAAGTACAGAAAACAGCATCAATTATTGGCTGAAAAATAGAAATTGACTGCATGGAGTGATGGTGTCCTATGCCATCTTATGTCTCCATGATATGAAAAGGACTAAAGGACTAAATTTTTATCCAAAGTGGAGTCTCTGTCTGGGAACTTTCCATGCTGTACATATTTTTCCTTTCCTAAACAAACTGAAACCCTCCGCATGAACTTTCCACTAGATCTTATCCTACTGTAAGAGAAGATCTGGTTCATGACCATCTGAGGAACCTGAACGTACAGAAGTCTATGGGACCTGATGAGACACACCCCAGAATCCTGGAGGTAATTGGCTGATGTGGTTGCCAAGCCACTCCCCATGATATTTGAAAAGTCATGGCAGCCCAATGAAGTCCCTGATGACTGGAGAAAGGGAAATATTGCATCCATTTTTAAAAAGGCTAGAAAGGAGGACCCTGGGTATTACCAACCTGTCAGCCTCATCTCTGTGCCTTGGAAGATGATGGAACAGATCCTTCTAGAAGCTATGCTAAGGCACATGGAGAACAGCGAGGTGATTTGAGACAGCTAGCATGGCTTCATCAAGGGCAAATCCTGCCTGACCAACCTAGTGGCCTTCTATGATGGAGTGGCTACATCAGTGGACAAAGGAAAAATTACAGATGATCTGCCATGAGCTGGCAATGTATATTCGCAGCCCAGAAGACCAATCATATTCTGGCCTGCATTGAAAGAAGCATGGCCAGCAGATCAAGAGAGGTGATTCTGCCCCTCTACTCCACTCTGGTGAGACCTCACCTAGAGTACTGAAAGCAGCTCTGGAGTCCCCAGTACAAGAAAGACATGGACCTCTTGGAGCGGG
>VXAK01000030.1:51440-83711 GCA_013399435.1 Arenaria interpres
CTAGAAGCTATGCTAAGGCACATGGAGAACAGCGAGGTGATTTGAAACAGCTAGCATGGCTTCATCAAGGGCAAATCCTGCCTGACCAACCTCGTGGCCTTCTATGATGGAGTGGCTACATCAGTGGACAAAGGAAAAATTACAGATGATCTGCCATGAGCTGGCAATGTATATTCGCAGCCCAGAAGACCAATCATATTCTGGCCTGCATTGAAAGAAGCATGGCCAGCAGATCAAGAGAGGTGATTCTGCCCCTCTACTCCACTCTGGTGAGACCTCACCTAGAGTACTGAAAGCAGCTCTGGAGTCCCCAGTACAAGAAAGACATGGACCTCTTGGAGCGGGTCCAGAGGAGGGCCACAAACATGATCAGAGGGCTGGAACACCTCGCCTGTGAGGACAAGCCAAGAGAATTGGGGTTGTTCAGCCTGAGAAGAGAAGGCTCCAGGGAGACCTTATTGCAGCCTTGCAGTACTTAAAGGGGGCCTACAGGAGAGATGGAGAGAAACTTTTTAGCAAGCCCTGTTGCAATAGGACAAGAGGTAGTGGTTTTAAGCTAAAAGAGGGTAGATTCAGACTAGATATAAGGTAGATATTTTTTACAACAAGAGTGGTGAAACACTGGCACAGGTTTCCCAGAGAGGTGGTAGATGCCTCAGCCCTTGAAACGTTAGGGGTCAAGGTGGATGGGGCTCTGAGCAGCCTGATCAAGTTGAAGATGTCCCTGCTCATTGCAGGGGGGGTGGACTAGACGACCTTTAAAGTTCCCTTCCAACCCAAAGTATTCTACAATTCTGTGATCTTGAACTCTCACCAGACATGCTCAGCTGACTCAACACCCTGTGATGCAGATAATTTGTGAAACGATACTCTGCCTGCTGTTTTACCAGTCCTCTTTTGGCCCACTTTTGGGGTTGGCTCAGCTTGTCCTTCCACCTCTGGTATGATTGGATCCCTCTCTGGGATCAGTTTGTTCTCCCCTTTGGGATGGTTTGGGCACTTCTGGAATCTGTCTAATTCATGAGATACCAGTACTATATATTCATACAAGTAACCTGTCATAAGAATATCTGTGGTTATATTGTTGATAAATTGCTTCAGTAAGTATAAATTTGTAGTAATCTGTAATAGTATATACCAACCAGATTGCTGCTATTATATTAATTGTTGCCATGCAATTTATTGATGCTATACAATTGATTGCTTCTATTATATGCTATATTATTGATTGATACTGGATTATTGATTGCTGATAGTAATTTGTAATAAATATATATATTTACTTTATTAATCATAGATATACTTGCTAGTGTTGATTTAATAGTATTCTACTTGCTAGTGGTAATGTGTGGTATTTTTGCTCATCTGTAATAAAGCAGAGAAATTCAGAGGACAAAGCTTCCCTGCCCTTGTGTATTACAGAACCCTATGGACCCACACTCAAGATCTCTACATACCTGCAGGCAAGTTATCTCTTTAGGTTGTGACACAGAGCTGGTTGCTTCATGACATGTAATGAGTTTAATTCAGAAATCAATTTATTTACATCTAGTGCATGTGCCCGTGTCCAGACTTCCTTGTGAAACAGAAGTAGATAAAGGAGTTGCAACTTATTATAATTTGAGTAATTTTCATTTCTATCTGAAAGTTTATTGCTGTTGAGACAAAATTACAAGAGTTTTGCTGGTTTTACTTTAAATAATTTTTTTTATTCATTTTTATTTCATCCTAATTGTTCTCAGATTATGTCTGCTTGCTGTAAGGTTAGCTCACAAATCCATATCAAAAGGCCCCAGTAACAATGACCTGGATAAATTCTAATATCCTTACTTTCTTGGTGTAATGCCTTAGTCCACAAGATAGTTCCGTTCTCACTTGGGTTTTGTGTGGAATCGAAATATTACATATCTTGTTTAAAGGTCCCAGAGGAACCTCGTCTGATAGAAATAAGATAACATTTTTTATTATTATTGTTAAGACAATGTTTTACTTTTCCCCCCCATTCATGATAAAAAATCATCTTTTTTTTGTTTGATTTTATAGAAATGTAACAATCATGAGCAACAGAGCATGTCTGGAAATATCACCTTTCAGCTTTTCACAATCTATTTCTATCAAGCCGCAGAACACAGTTGAAATTACCCTGACATCAGTGGGAGATCATTCCAGTGACCTCAGACTTTCCATTTCACTGCATTTCAAACCAAATCTTGCTGTCATATTACTTTAAAGTGAACAAAGGTGGTCTTATTCCTTATGCACCAAGAAGTTCAGGATATGGTTAAAGGGGAAAACAAATTAAAAAAAAAAGAAGAGCTCTCTATGGAAAAAGTTGAACATTCAGTTTTTAGCCAGGGACTCCAGAAGCATTAAGCTGGGATGCACTGTGTGGTCTCCATTGCGTTCCTGGTGTGCATTGCCCCCAGTCCTCTTTTAACAACCACTGAAGCAATTCTGCTCCAGGTGGCAGAGTCATGTAAATACCAAAACCCTGTGCTTTACACCAACTGAGAATATACCTATACATGAAGTCCTATGGGTGTCAATGACAAGGCAGAGGATCCTTCATGCTGTTACCAGGTGAAGCTTTATTCTGTAAAACCTCATTTTTCAGCATTTTCCAGAACACTAGCATAAGATACTCCCATTAACACTAATAAAAATGTCTAAGTTAAGAGGAAAAAAAAGAATGCGATAAAATTCATTAATTTCGAAGGTCTAAAAACAAGGAAGATTCTTCATTGTTAGGTTTACTCTCACTGTTTTGGAAAGGATTTCTTTTTTGTCCCTGAACAAGATTGATTTTTAGTATTACAAAGCCAAAATCTGGGCTGCCTTTAATATTTCTGTGAGGCAATCTCAACGCACAGAGTTTGCTGACACAAATGAAAGGTGGGATGGAAATACATCTCAGACTTGTAAGACTTTCCCTGACCTATGTCTTCAGTGTGTGTTTCCTCCACGAGATCCGAGATTGTTTATGCTCTTTCAAAGAAAACATTGTCTATATTGCACTGCTTATGGATTGATAGATGCCAATGAGATGAGCCGGGCCAAATTTTTCCCATATCTGTTGTTTACCTTTCATGCCAGTATCTGTGCCTATCTGCTCAGCCAAATGTCACTGTCGGGAACTGAATGCATTAATAAAATTCATGTCTTTCATCAGACGAGCAGACACAAGTTTCTCTGGCTGCTCTGTTCTTAAATCTAAAAAGATTCTGATAATAAATATTTGTGCAGAAAGTAATCAATATTATATCAAATCATTTTACATCTTCTCCAAGAACTTTGTCATTAAAATGCATTAAATTAATGCCATATAAAAATAGCACTGAAATGAGATTAATTTAAATGCAAACACATGTGTAGAACCTGTATTGTTTTAGTTGGGTATAACTGTAAAACTATGTCACTGCAGATAGAAAATGCTATAAAATCCTAAAGAACTCCTTAGGACCAGAAAACTTTATAAGAAGTGTCCTTCAAACAGCATTGTCATTTCACTATAAGCAACAGACAAGGTGACTGCAGGTTATAAATTAGAGCTGGTTCCTTACCACATACTTGATTGCTAGTTATGTAAATAAATTCAAAATCTCTAGGATCTGTAACAACACAGAAATTAAGTTACAGTCATAGAACAGCAGAAGTTTTAGCCAAGAGCAAAGAGCTCATAAAAGAAGCAAGTTGGGGGAGGAGGGGGGAGGAGAGGCGGGGAAGCAGGTGAATCACAGATAGAAAGCAAACATATACTCTGTTAAATGCATTGCTTTACCTGGAAGGAGCCATAAGCCAAAGACATGGAAGATATCCAAGATCTACGCCAAGCTTCATCTGGTTGGTAGAGTTTACATTCACTGACGTAGAATTGTTTCTTTCCCGGGTTACTCGTCAGCTGTCTTCTAGGAGTCAAAACCTATCAGCCATTCACCACCAGCATGGGGGACAGCCTACCATCACTGAGAGGCTTGGATGCTCACAGGGTCACAGGGGAGGGCTCATTTTTCTGGGCTTGGCTTCTGTGAGTTAGTCAGTGTTTAAGAATATGGAGACTCTTTTGCTGGCAAGAAAAGCTGTGTATCTGCTTAACTCACCGCCTCGCAGTTTCTTTCTGAACACCTTCTGTTTCCAGGCTTGGTCTGTCAACCACGGCTTGTGGTTTACTGCTGTCTGCTAGTCAAACTTCAGGGATCCAACCATCATGTATGCTATTTATGTCCCCTATGCAGTGGTGGGATAAGCACTCCTGCTCTGCTGGCTTCTGCCCTGCTATCTACAAAGGCTTGTTTTCTCACCAGCTTAGTAGCTTTTATCATCCAACTGTTTGTATGAGAAATTAGAGAGGAAAGTGACTTTTATGAGAAAGCGGACAGGAGAGATTTTAGTAACTTACTCAGTGGAAGGGCTGGCATTGAGAGCTTTTACAAGCCATGCATGGAGGTACTCCAGCATCAGAGGGAATATATTAAAAATAAGTTTGGATTTAAGAGCACATAAACAGTTCTAAAATAAGTAATAAATGTCTATTGTACTGCTTGAATTACAGAGCTATACAGTTACTTTGGGCTAATTGTACTTCATGTTATGATGGTTTTATTGAGTAATTCAGATGATTAGAACTGGAAAGGAAATGTCATAATGATGGCCTCACTAGCAATAAACCACAAAAATATAGTTTACTGTAAACAATATTAATTTTAGTAGGTATTTCTTTGGATATCAAAAAGATATCCAAAAATATCTACTGTCAAAAACATTTTGCCTGTCTGCTAATGAGTGTTCTTGGGTAATAGTGAGTATTACATTATCATAGGGTTGAAGGACTGCATCTAAAATCACGTTTCATTCAGGGTTTTGCTTGCCTAAATTTAAACTTGTAGTTCAGAAATTCATATCTGCCCCAAACCCAAAGCTCATCAATTTGACCCAGCCAGAAATATCCCATTCCTTAGCCTTTTGGCCTTCTGGGCCTGCTCATTAAGAAAAAAACCACCACATTTTCATTCTTCCTTTTCACAGTCCTACACCCTAACCATCTTTTTCCCATCCCCAAGAGACCTTGGCCTACTTCCAAGCCAAAAAACAAGATTTCAGTGAGAGCTCATTTCTGGGCTGGCATTTGCAAAGGTTCACAGGGTAGACAAAAAGGCTGATGGAGATAAAAGTCTACATTCAGGTTTGATTCAGGGGTCATGAATGGGGCCTTGGTTCAGTTAGTGTTACTCTTCAGTGATGCCTGTGCTAATGCCCTGAGGTACTAGAGTCTGCAGTCTTGGTTTCTTATTGTACTGTGCAAATTCAACGGCAGTTCACATGGCATTATGGCAAGAATGATACTATGGCTGAGGCCAGAAACAGTCTGGGACAAGCTCTGCTCCCAGCTGCCAGGCATGCAAAGGTAGGATATAGGCTGGTTTTACGTGGCAAAACTGCCTTATGATAATTAGAAAAAAAGCATCCAGTAAGGAAGAGCTTTGAACTAGGACGTGCAACAGCAGAAGCTTTGGACTTTGCTATTTTACTGTATCATCCAAGTCCTGCAGAGCTGAAATGAAGTTCGGTGCTTGCAGAAGTTTGTATGCCTTCTGCAGTTCTTGCATGCTTTCAAAACAGAAAATGTGAAATAAGGTAATTACATACTATTGAAATTACTTTCATGTCTTTGCCCAGGACCTTTAGTCACAGCAATTGCTGTTTATTTAAAATAATGAGACTTCTTCCAAAAGTCATTTACACCTACTCTTTGTAAAGATGAGAGCACAGAGGAAAAAAGCACTATGAAGTTTTACTTTCTAGTCTAGTCTCTTTAACAATGTTGCAAAAAAAAAAAATCAAAACCAAAAATATTTAGGAAAGAAGCTTTTTATATAATCAGACACTTCAGAGTTTTATTAGCATTTCTCAAAATTATAGAGAAAAAAGAAGGAAATACTTGATTTGAATTTATCTACAATCATCATTCTGTGAGTGCATCTTGGCAAAAATATCTTCCTCTCCCTCGCTCACCATCTATTTCAAAAGAGAAACGTATAATTTCATTCATAGCCAAACAATATCTATCTTTTCATAAATTTTAGAAAAAATAAGGAGACAAAACAGAAAGTGTCTTTCACAAATCCCATCCCATCACAAATCCCAAATAGTAAAGCTCCTCCTTTTCACACAGAGTTTTGAGACTCAAATTTAAATATCTTCTTTTCCTTGAGGAGACTACATTCATACATTTCAATTTTCTAAGGAATAACCAGTCCATAAGATTTAAGTTAATCTGACCTGTCCCATTCTGACTTTCAGCAAAATCATGTAGTCACAAGGTCACAGTGATGCTGGTTGGAAGGCACCTCTGGTGGTCACCCAGAGATGCCCCCTGCCCAAAGCAAGAGTGATACCAGCGCCAGATCATCTCTGCTGTGGCTTTGTTTAGCTCAGTCTTGAACACTCCAAAGAGCAGAGATTGCATCACTGCTCTAAGAAACCTGTCCCATGCCACACCACTGTCCCAGTGACACAGCTTCTCCTAACAGTCAGCTGGAAACTGGACAAGCTTGTGACTGCTACTTGTTTTACCATCTATAGTCTTTGGATCAGTTCCCTTTAAATAGATGGTCAGGAAGCCCAGCTCCCTCAGCTTCACACAGGCTGTGTGCCCAAGGCTTCTGTCCGCCTCCATCCACAGTCCTTCTGGGACTGGGTGCCTAAAACTGGATGCAGTAAACAAGGTACAGTTTCAGTAGTACTGAAAAGAAGGAAATACTTCATTTTGAGTCTACTGGCTGTGATTCTTGTAAGGTCAATCAGTACAGCTTTTGTTACTCATTCATTTGGTTCATATTCAACCTAGTCCAAGCTGCCAGGTATTGCCATGGTGAGAGACTGAGCAAAAGCAAGTCTCTGAACTGGTGTTTTAAACAGAGGCTACAGTATCTACTCCTGTAAATGTTTGACAGATGTTTCAGCCCTTTTTTTTGTTTACCCTTTAATGTTCTTGGACTTCTTGGGACCTTATTGGTCCCTTCCAACTTGAGTTATTCTATGATTATATGAAATGAATCAATGGCTCCCACCTAAACAAACACGTTGCCATATTTATTGTAAGTAAAATTGTTGTAGACAGTTTCTCTGGAGAGATTAAAAGCTGTCAAATATATAAGTTTTGTATTTTATATTTCAAATTAATTTAATGAAACCTGATATTCATAGAACTAAAAAATGGAGAAGACTTGTTAGATTGTCATATGTACTGGAAATCTGCAAAGAACTTCTATTCTAACAATCCTATAAGGATATCAAAGAAAATTAGCTTAAAGATCTAATCTGCCTTACAGAATAGTAAAAGACCTTGTTACAAGAAAGAAAAAAAAAGAAATAAAGCTAGGGAGAATTAAAATCAATAGGGGAAAAATTTGATAAGCATAGTTAGAACTGCAAAGCTGAAGCTCACTCTTATGTTTTATTAAAAATATTCACTTGTACATTGTGTGAACCACACATCGAATTTAGAATAACAGCCCCATTAATCATAGATGAAAAGTTAGCACCAAATTTAAAATACCTACCAGATGTAGTGGTGACCTTCAGGATTTCCTGTAACAGACCTATACTGTTCTAAGACAATTGTCAAATGTCATGAAGACCACAGGTTCAGGATGGGTTCATGAGAGAAAACAATGTTTAGAGCCCTGTAGTTTCTTCTTAGGTTATATAACCTGCTCTTTTTTGAACCTTGATCTTTAATAGATGTTACAATTTTTAGAGCTACATTTTGCTAAGTAATTTATCTAAATAAGACATGGCGTCTAAAACCAGAAACAAAAAGAAAGCATTTATCAGTGGAGTCATGAACTATTACGACAAACTACATGGTGGATTTTCTTCTAACATCAACCAAACTCTCTTCAACTTTTACTTCAACCAAAAAGTACTTATTCAGAATTAGAAAATACTACATAAAATGTGATTAAAGTTATAGAGAAAACCTGACGGTCATAAAGGTCATTCCCAACCTCAATTTTGTGAATGTCTTAACCTGGGCACTGATATGTCATTATTTTAGCCAAAGCATAAAGGTATTAATTCAGTACCTATCTCCTCCGTGCTGCCAAGGATTAAGAACTCTATACTTGGAATTAGACTTGTAGGTATATATACTTTAAGAGCATTTGAGATGTCAACAGACTTCAGTCTATCTCTACTGGTAGTTGCCTATTAAATAGGATTTTAAGGACTCCATATTTAAAGATAATTATGTATCTCAGTCTTCTGAACAACTCACTCAAAGTAAATTAAATAACAGAGAATAAAACAAAATATCATGAAAATGCAGTGGTATACATTCAAAAAACATGGGTCAGTACAATATACTTCTCTTTCTTCACTCTCTCCATCAAATTCAACAATTTTGCAATTTCTGTTGCCCAAACTGATCCTTTTCAGAACAAAAAAGTCTCACAATTTTCAGATTGTTATCCTGCTTCCGTACTTCTGTCCAGGGGAAGATCTGGAAACTAACATACCTTTCTCATAACTATCCCCCACTTTTCCAATGATGAAATCAGAAGGAGGATGAGAAAAAAAGGTGAGGGAACGTCACCTTTAAGTATAGAGCCAATTTTTTTTAAAGGTAAGGTATTTGGAGGGAGCTTACTCCTGCTTCATGTTGCTTGCCATGGTGATAAGCAGCATGCTCCTGCAGCTGTTATGATGAACAAATTCCTCCAAAGTCCCTGTCTTGCTAAAAGCTAGTTGTCTAATATGCAAGTGGTCCTTATGGTACACTTTATTTCTCAAGAGCAGTGGTAAGTCTCAACTTTATAAAGACATTCTTCTCTAACTGCTCTATACATCAAATAAATGCATAGGTTGGCAATGTTCAGTGCCAGAGACTGGAGGCAAAAACATATGTTATGTAAAGGACCTCCTTTTGGGCACTTATTTAAAATATATATGTAATACTTCCTTCACCTATTCCTACTTTACTTTCCAGAACTGACTTAACATGATGTAAATCTCCAGAAGTCTCCACAGAACAATGTACTACAAATAACAAGACAGAAAAGAGGAAAAAAATATCTCCCAGGGACATAGCTCTGCAAGTGTAACCACTGCTGTCGTGGAGTAGCCCAGAAAGTCCTTCACAGCTCAGTGATAAAAATGGTACAAACAGGATGAAAAAAGAGAAACATTGCACTATATGAAATAATTTTAAATCAATTTAAAATTTTCTAATCCAGTCTTCTCTCTCTTTTTCAATGTTGTTTAGCAGAACAACCACAAATCAGCAATACACGCATTCTTTTCCAGGAGCATAGCATATGACAGCACATGACTGAGAGGACTTAGTCTCATACAGATGAAAAAATAGAGACCCTGAACTTCCATAATGAACAAAAACACTCTGATTTTGTTCAGATAAAACTTCTCTACTGGTTTGGAGTACCTGAAATATAAATTATCTGCCCAGAGTAGCAGTCACTTCTTTCATTCTGAAGGAAAATTTGCTTCAGATTATACTTTCATTTTCCTTTGATAGAGTGTCATCATTTTATTTCATTCCACTGCAACTCCTCCACACTTGCCTCTGTCTAGTTTAATCTTTCTTCCTATTTCAAACTTGCTCCAGCTCTTTTGTTTTTCTTTTTTTTTTTTTTTTTCCATCTGTGTTGCTCCAGAGATGAAGTAGTACAAGATATTTCTGACTTTCCTTTATACTCAGTTTTGCTTACTTTTCCCTTTGAAACATGGTTGAGCCTTGATCCGAATTTCTGGTTTCTCTCTATATCAACAACATATTAACTTGTGCTGATGCTTTAGTTCTCTATTTTCTCCTTTCAGTATCATACTTATGATGAAATGTTTGTTTGACTTGCTATGCTTTTTCACAAATTGCTATTTTGTATATGTATTACAGCAGTCATACAAGAATGGTGGTGTCTTAGCACACATTGCTATGCACTATTACAATGATGTTTGTACTTTATTAGAAAATGTTTGGGATACAGATACTGAAAATAATAATTAAAAGCCAAAAGAAAATGGACAACATGAAAAACATTTGTAATGCTTTGGAGAAAAAAAAATATTTATTTACTTCACGGGGCTCACTTGAATAATAGAGAAAATGACTGCTTACATAGAATATAGGTGGAAGCTACTTATCTGTCCCACTGGATATTCAGATAACACATCTTTATGGGTAGTTTCTTCCAAACCAATTTCTAGATGTTTCCATCAGAATGACTAAAACTAAACACAGTGCAGCAAACCCAATACAATGTGTCAATAAAAGCATGCATACCTGTATCTCTGACGTGGTTGGAGGGAAAACAGGTGAAACTTACTCACCTACCACAAATTAAGAAAATCTTTCTTAATGATTGTCTCTGTCTATATCATTGAAGCGTATAAACATTCTACAAGAACAGCAAGTTGATAAACCTTCCGTATTAGTCAGTGCCAACTGACTAATACTTCTTCTATTCTATAAACTTCTATCAACTTCTTCTGTTCTATAAACATATTTAGATTTTGAGTCTGAGATGTACTGGACTGCTTAGTGTTATCCACAGTCAGTAAAGACAGCTATTTATTCCAAACCCTAAAATTCAGGGATGTATTTCCACTGCAATGAGGACATTATTGAGGGTAGAGTACTGTGTTCAATTTTAGTCATGCACATCAAAAAATGACCCCATACTGTAACAGCTACACAGAGATGCTGCGAGGAAAATTCAAGAAATGGAGAGCCTTTTGTATAAAAGGACACCGAAAAAAATCTGAACTGTGCAGTCTAGTAAAAATAAGGCAACTGGGAAAATTTTTACTCTTTAAAAATACAGGTGATGGGGTAGCTAAACATCAGGAAAAAAAAAAAAAACGGCTGAGTCAGCTGAAAAATAGTGCTGACTTGAGAACCCACAATTGTAACTGTGCAAGAATAAATGTAGGCTGTAAGTATGTGTCACAGCCCCCAGTACCCACTGGATTCTAGTTTAGCTGACTGAGTCCAAGGACAGCTCCTGTGCCGACAAGAACTGCTCCAAAGCAAGGCATGATTGGGACCTCCCCCTTTTTCCCTGGGGAGCTGCTTGCAAGCTGAAGGTCTCATGCTGGCCCCTGCCAGATCTATGCAGCAGCGGTGCTGTGGGCTGCGGTTGCACCCTGTCCTGTGCCTGAGCACTCTGCAAATGTCCCTGCAGGTCCTCCCAACTGGAGTCACCAGGGGAAGGAAGGAAATATTTTCATGATGAAGGTTATGTTGCACAGTGTCAGCAGAGGAAGGAGTCCCAGTGATCTGGCAGGTTCTGTCGTACCACTTGTCCCTGTGACAGCTAATAGTGGAATGAAAAACACCATAATCAATAGCTGCTGACACATATTCCCAAGAAACCCATGGGGACCCACAGAGACCCACTGGTTTCAGGAGGAACTCCTGCCAAGAAGTAAGCAATGGCTTGGTGTGCACATCTGACTTTTTCTGCAAGCAATAGAATAATTCACAAATTTCGTATACTGATTTTTTATGACTGCCTATACCTTCTGAAGAAGCTGAATGAATAACACTGCAAGAATGCAGCCTCCATTTATCACCTATTCCCTGACCCCAATTAATCCAGAATAAGCGGTACCAGCTCTTTCAAAGAACGAAGTCCAGGCATAGAATAGCAGAGACTGAACTTCCACTGTCCTCCTGCTTCCAACCTTATCCACAATTTTCCATTTTTCTGCAGATCTTTGAAACTAACTTTCAACATGTTGGAGAAATGGGTATTTAGCTGTCTGTTTCTAGTCTTCAGCAGTGGCAATGAATATACAGATTGTTTCTATAGACGAACATTGGCACTGTGTGCTAAGAGCATACTGTTTTCACAAGAGGTGAATACAGTAAATTCTAAGATCACATACACCAGCCCAAAGCTTTCTGCTTTCACTCTGGTTTTCGCACTTTAAGAAGACAGTTTCATCCTGATTAACATGTTCACATGTTCTTTTCATCACATCCTAATGATTTTTCCTAATCTCATTCTGTGGCAGCTGTCAA
Source organism: Arenaria interpres (assembly GCA_013399435.1). NCBI lineage: Eukaryota > Metazoa > Chordata > Aves > Charadriiformes > Scolopacidae > Arenaria > Arenaria interpres. Next base: position 63,481 of record VXAK01000030.1, read on the forward strand.
TGTGGTGTTGAGTCAAGTCATAATGTGACATGACTTTGATAGACAACACGACTGGCTGCAGGTTTGCAGCTGTGAGAAGTAGCAATGAATATCTGAGGAACAAATGATGAACTGAAAGGTGAATTCCCCTGCTTACAACCACTTAAGCAAGGATGTACTACTTTAGTTCCATTATTGTACTTGGGACAAACAATGCAATCCATTTCCCTTTTAATAGCCGAGCATGATTCTTCCATGTCCTTGCATTATGTGTACAATTCATGATTGTCCTTAGCAACCCTTTCAACCTTTTCCTAAATCCATGCTGTCAGTAGGGGATCTTTGCTGCCGCACTACTCTTCACAGTCTGGATCACTGGGTAAAAAAGAGGAGCACAGCTCTGTCAGGAATGGTGCTACTTGAATTTCACACACAAACACAAAATCAGAGAAAAAAGACTCTGAGGCATGGAGGGTGGAGAATTCAGATGTGACAGCATTTTCCACCCATTTTGTAGGAAGTGAAAACAATTATATTACAGTTATGGAAAAACACAAGGAAATTTGATTCAGTGAAGTGGTCCTCATTTATTTTCTTGCTGCCTAGATCTAAGTGAAATATAGGCTATACTTACAGCTAATATTGGAATGGGGAGGTAAAATCGTGTCCTGACAATTAATAGCCTGAGATTATATAAATTGCTCATTTATGGCATTTTGTATCAAAACACGTTGATGTGTTAAGTGATTTCTGACGGTCCAATTCAGGTTTCAGAAATTTTCATTAATCAGAAATGTGAAGCATGTAGCAGAGCTTTTTTCTAGCAGTCATCAATTTACTATCTTTACAGCTGTGTGATTTTTACTGTGACCATTGCTTATTCTATAAACATCTTACTCTATGTGATAACATTTTAAGCTGTGCATTGCCCTTCCTCTGATATGAATTTTATTTCTCCAAACAGTATAAGAACTCCTTTCATTTTTTCTGTTTCACCTCCTCAAAACAGTGAAAAGGAAGAAAAATTGTCTCAGAATTAAGCAGTTACAGTATCTGCTTTTGAAAAATAAAACATCAGTGAAAAGCCACTTGTAAACAAAATTTTTTTGGAAAGAAGAAATGTTACAAAGATTTTTCATCCACATTTACCTTTGTTCAGTTTGAAGAAAATGGATTTTTAGATTGTTTCAAATATATTGTGATTTCATTTTTTTAACATACAAATAACAATGTAAGAAAAGTAAAATATAAAAAAATGACCCCTAAAATGTAAGGAGGAAGATGAGCATAAGGACATAACGTTTGCAACTGCAGTAGTAAAGCAACACTAAAACTGAGAAAAAAAAAGTGGTTATCTTAGCAATATGGATTAACTCCCAGATTTGCCAGAACTCTCACATTTTGTTAGCAAATCACTTGTCCATAAATCAAACTTAATCTCAGTCTGTGCTCATATGTTAGAAAACTAGGGTTAGCCCTGCGTCGCCCTGGCTAGCCCCTATGCTAGTGGGTGTCCTAACAATATAAGTGTCTCCACCTGCAGCCCCATTGAAAGCAATGCAGAATAACACAATATTCAGCATAAATGCAAGTGTAATCTTCAACCCAAAAGGAAGGAGTAGCTTTTAACAGGAGTGAAGAATTTCCTTGTCACACTGGGAGATCCTGGTGGACATGAAGCCATTATGAGCCAGCAACATACCCCTGAAGAAAAGGCAGTAAATGATATCCTGGTTTGCATTAGGCAAAGCATTACCAGCAAGTAGGGGGAGGAAATCCTTGCCCTCAGCACTGATGAGACCACACCTGGAGTTCTGTATCCAGGTGTGGGCTCACCAGTAAAGAGAGACATGAATCTACTGGAGGGAGGCCAATGAAGAGCCAGAAAGATGATTAAGGGACTGGAGAATGTCTCCTATGAGGAAAGGCTGAGAGACCTAGGACTGTTCAGCCTGGAGAAGAGAAGGCTCAGGGGAGATCTTATTAATACAATATAAGTACCTAAAGGGAGGGTGGAAAGAAAGGAACCAGGCTCCTTTTCAGTGGTGCCCAGTGACAGGAGAGGAGGCAAAGGACACAAACTGAAACATAGGAGGATCCCTCTAAACATCAGGAAACACTTTTTGACTGTAGGGGGGACTGAGTCCTGGCACAGGTTTCCCAGGGGGGTTATGGAGTCTCCATCCTTGGAGATATTAAAAGACATGTAGACATGGTCCTGAGTAACTGGGTCTAGGCGACCCTGCTAGAGCAGGGGGGTTGGAACAGATGACTTCTAAAGGTCCCTTACAACCTCAGCCTTTCTGTGATTCTATGAATACCATTTTACCTTCTTCAGCTCCTCCCATAGCACAAAAATGACACTGTCCTCTAGCTTTCTAAGGTGTGTTCCATGAACATGATCTATTAACAGAAAGATCTGTTCATAGATCCAGTGAACAGAAAATCACACTACAGACCCTGGATGTCTGCATTATATTATACACCAGGTTCAACTTCTGGACGGCAAACAGTTCGCTAGGTGCACTAAAACACTTTCTCATCCTTTTATTATCACGCATAATCTGACATGATTTTATAGTAATTTAATTCTTTCTGTAAAGCTGAACAGAAATCTGATTGTCCATCTTATAATTTTCAGGATTTCCATTATTTGCCCATCTCCTGTTTTGTACTTCTCACATCTTTAGCACAAGATAAAAAGAAAAATCTCACATTTTCATGAAGTGAGAATATGTAAACGTTGCAATAGTTCAAAACACCTTGGTTCAGTCATTGAGTGTTTCACTTAGCGGATTTTTGAAGACTTTCATGTTTTGAAACTCCTTCCACAGTCGAACTGGAGACATTTAATTTTTTGAATTGTCAAAGCAGAATGGTTACACAGTTCTTTCACCATTGTTTTTTACGTTTTTTTTTCAAGGTAAGAATTTTCCTGAGATAAATTTATTCCAATCAAAAGGAAAAAATAATGTAATTCGCTTTATACACTGTGGAATTCAATAGTTCTAGCTCTGAGCTTAAGTGGCATGTACCTCTGCCTGATATTCATTTAGAGTTTGATTTTAGTAAATTGAGACAACTTGAAAAACAATGGTGATCTATGAATCTATGAATCTATGAATCATAGGAATTTGCCTACAATCTCCATTCTTAAATGAACAGCTAAATCTGTTTAACGCTCATTCTGGCTCAACCAAAATGGGAAGTTTACCAAAAGACAAAGGGACTAAATGACTTTTCAATTGACATCAGTGAGAGCAGTTTATCTTGTGACAACTCCCTGAAAGGCAGATAGAGAACATTTCTAGTATTATAACATGAACTGTTATATGAACATGAAGCTTTGGGGTTTTTGTTGTTGTTTCTCTCAGGAAGTATATTTTGCAGCTCTCCCTTGCTCAAAAAACCAACATTTCAGCTGTACCTCTTCTTCCTTGTCATTCAGTCTTTCACTACAGAGTCTTGTAGATGTCATAAGCACTTCTGAAACTGAGGTAGCAAGATTCAGTTCAAAGGAGGGACTTCATGTTTTGATGCCTGTTTGAATCTTATCTGAGCTATCCAGGTTTCTCAGCTCTCAAATTTGCTATGGAGAGCTCAGAGGAATACTCTTTCCTCTCTGTGTGAAACTGTTCTTTCTCATTTGACAAACGTTCATAGTTATGTGAGTAAGTTTCCAGTATTTTGAAACTAAGAAATATTGCATTAGATTTGAATGTTTCTGCTTGTGAGCAGAGCTCATTAAATTTCAAAAAGGAAAGACAAATATTTTCTCCAGTATTTTTCAATTACCGAATCTGGACCAAAAAGTGCATAAACGTACCTTTTCTTTAATTAAACATTTTCATGTGCTGTTTTCCTTTTTCTGCATGTTCATGTAAATTAATACACTTTTTCTGGACCTCGCTTGGCATATGCTTGTCTTCACACAGCCCTACTAAAGGAGAACCTCATCTGCACATGTGGCCAGTGTGTCTTTGTCTGAACTCATCAGACTAATTTACATTGTAAAACTCCATACCCTTGCCCCAAAGGCATAAGGACATAACTGCCACAGCACACCCATGACTTGCCAGTTCTTACAAAAAGTCAGGTACTGGGAGCTATTCTAAAAAACAAGTTTCATTCTACCTTTGTTTCAGAAGCTCATATGCTCCAGAGAAGAATTAATTGTACTGTTAGAGTTTATAAATGACTCATGTAATCTAAGATGTGCTAATTCTCAAGCTTTTCTACATATAGTCCCATATTTCAGTTTTTTTCCCTGCTTTTCCATATATACTATGCACTACAGATTATCAAGAACTGGATTAACGATGGTCTGTTATGAGGGCAGGGGGTGTCAATCAAGCAGAGGAAAAAGAAATATTGCATGTCAATATGCCAAACCTGATTATCAAGGTAAAGCTCTTAATGCTTCTTGAAGCTCAAGAATTATGCTGAATTAAGGGTAAGGTCATTCAATTCAGAGCACTTTTTCTAAATCCTGTGTGTTTATCTGCCTTTCAGGTGCAAATAGCAAGTTGCAAAAGCCACCCTTCACACAGGACATGTCCTTGCCATCTCTGTGGTTGCTGTTGGGAATGAGTTCTGTTTTAAGTGAGGGGGCTTTCCTGCAAGCTGTTGAAAACTTTGGGCCTGATTCAACAGTATAATTGGCCATACTCTTGAAATAAGCGTTAAACAAACACAAGCCCAAAAACCACATTAAATCCTCTGTTCAAAGGAGATGTCAAAGGTAATAGAGCTCACCTGTAAACTCATTGAAGCTTGAACAAATGTGTAAATATGTTTGGTTCAAACAATGAACACAGTTTTTTTTCCACTTTTCTTTTGTAATTGCTACAAAATAACTCTTATGTCTCTACTCTAGCATTGTGTTGCAATATTATAGAACAAAAAATATCTGAAAATATCTGCACTTTTTTCCAATATATTTCTTAATATAAAGACAGCTTATTCTTCTTAAATCACATTTAGCTTCACTTTTAAATTTTATAATTTTCATTTAAATTTTCATTTTAATCCCTTTAAAAGGGGAGAAAATAATATCCTATTACCCAGTGTCAGTCTTCTTTTTCACTTTTATGTAAAATTATCATAACTATCTATCACCAATTTCAGCAGTGCAATTATTTTCCCCATATTTTCAACACAAAACACCACTAACAAAAAAATAGATATGTTTCACATATTGCAGTAATATATCCTGCACAAGCCCATTGATGTGACTGTGTTGAAGGGCTGATAACAACAGCAAAAATTGCTTTCATAACAGTTATGGAGCAAGCATTGGCAGCGATATAAACAGCAGGAAATTCTCCATGAGCTGAAGTTAATAGCTGAAAACAGGTTTACAAAGTATACCTTGTTGTCCCATCCAGAGACTTTTACTGATCAGTTTAGCTCTCTATGCTGAGTTTACAGTTTCAGCTCCTCATAAAATCTATCCAAATTGCATATGGTTGTATATTATACACTGTATACTGAGAGGTGCTATTTTCTTATGCATTGTAAAATCTAGGGAGAAATATCACCATATTCGGGGCCTGATTGGGGTTTACAGAGTTCCATATAATATTACAATCTTCATATAACACATATTACAGTAAATTGCAATAGGTACTTGTTTGTGCTAATGTTTTACAAGTATTATATGTACAACTCATTGAGGGGTCAAGCTGCTTATCACCAAGTAAGGACTCTGCCATGAGGGTTTTCCAGATACTGCCTTAGGAAAATATTAATAGTCTCGAAAGAACTAGATAGGTTATCAAAAACTCCTTCACGTGTGCAGGATAGAAAGGAAGGCCTCCCAACAGAGGCTCAAAAGCCCTCTGAGGGCAAAGAGAAGTGGCAACAATGGGGGAAAAGGAGGCTGTCAGAGATACAGGATACTTTCTCCATCTCCTGATGTCCATTTTATTTTCTTCTCTCATGAACACTCTTAGGATATTCTTAAATCCCAGTCTCCAAACATGGAAGGCAGCATCTTCAGTGATGAGTTTTGGGTTCAGAGCTGGGTGAAGAGTGTGGATTTCCCTGGAAAAAAGAGAGGAAGGATTACCTGCAATTGTTCAGTAAAGGAGGAAAGAATGCAATACACACAGTGGAAAATAAATATAGAAGGGCATTATTTAAAAGGCAGATGCTCTCCCTGCTCCCAAATAAGTGCCTGCTGCACTAGTACTGTGCAGTCGCCTTTTTATTTGTTTAACAGAGATTACAGCAATAATTTTCTAGACTTGCAGAGAGCAAGGCCAGCCTACACTGTGTAAAGAGGTAGCTGTACTCATCATTATTTTTAAGTGTTGTTAATTACAAACCTGAGAGATTAGAGATGAGTCATCACACCTTTCATTCACACTCACCTTTCCTTTTTCAGCTTTCTTAGGAGCTTAGCAACAAATGCTAAACTACTATCTTCTTAGTAAGGCAGCCAGTAAAGCTGCTAGGGAAAAAAAGCCCTCTCTGCCCCTCATCCATGATGACTGTGACCAGACACCTGTTCTTGATTCAACATTTTTACTGTGAAATCAGCTAGAATCATCTACCACTTAAGTCCACTGAAATACCTTACTACTGGACTCTGAAACTGTTAGCAGGACAGATCTCGAGATAAAACAAAGGTCCCTGTTCCAGAGATGGCAGCCACTTGATGAAAACATGGAATAAGTTTGAGTTGGTTTTTTTTTTTTTTTACAAAAAAAATGGGTTTTTGTACCAGTTGAAAACCAAGCCCACAGTTTGTTTGGGTTTTTTTTATTTACGTTTCCTGAATCTTCTAAGAGACAATATAAAGAAAAGAACCTTCAGAAAGGAAATGAGAACTAGGAATGCAGTGGGAGAATAGTAAATGTTTCTTAAATATTTGATTTCATTCTGATCAGGCTTGAAATAGATCAGTGTGTAGTGGCATATGTAAATTGAATATAGAACAACCTAATTTTGGCTAATCTAATGTAGCAGGTACTATATAGTGATTTTTTTTCCTGAATTCATGTATTTTATTTCTAAATAGTTAACACAAATGCACCAAAAAAATATATCTGAAGTGTAGTATTTATAAATGGAGGTAACATTAAGGAGTTTACAGAGTCCTGGCACGCTTGCAGAAGTGGTTGCAGCTACCAGCTCTCCATCAATCCACAGAATCCAGATTTAATCTGCTGGAGGGGCTGTTTTTCGTGGATCCTGCCTTATTCACTTCAAGAAAAATCCAGTAACATAATCCAAATATTTGATCTATTTAATCTAATCCAAATTGATTTAACCTGACACGGCTCAGGAGTCATCTCCCAACCTGCACTGGCCAACATCTTTTTATATACTGAGCATGATGTCCATGGTACAGAATATTCATTGGCCATTCGGTTGTTCTATCTATGCTCCTTCTCAGGTTTTATGGGAAGATGAAAATAGTCCTTGAAAAGTATAAACATCGCCTAGCATCAACCAAACAATATGTGTTATTGACATTCCTTTCACAGCAAGCACTAGAAAGAAAATGTAGTCTTTCCCAGTGAAACCAAGACAGGGCTTCAGCTGCTTCTGAAGTGACTAGCAAACAATCTCCCTGTCCTTAATTGGAAGACCATGGGCAAAAGTTAACAAGCTGCTGCAGCATTTTTTTCCCCCATAAGACATTATTCTGAGGATTTTCCCCTTTCCAGATATAGTCTGTCCCCAATCTAAATTCTAGTGCAAATTCTTATCTGTTTGCTTGTTCCCAGAACTGTACTCATTCTCATTAATTCTTTTTTTAAGAAGCTGTAATGTGTTTGAAAGCCCAATTTGAATGAGACTGATACTAAGGTTTCACTCAGTAGAGTTAGGAAAAGAAAGAAAGAGGATAAAGGAGTAGCAAATCAAATACTTAGAAACAACTGAAACTGTTACAGGAAGCACATAGTACAGAAACATAAAAAGGATTATAAGAAAACAAAATTATAATTATAATAGAAAGTGTATACACTCTATATACACTCCATTCACAGAAGGCCACAACTTCATTTTGGTTGCCAGTGAAAACACAAAATATTGCAGAGGATGGGTGGGATAGTGGAAGAAGAGGGATGGTAGGAGAAAAGTGAATGTGGGAGAAGACAGGGATTGGGACTTTGCTTATTTTTTTACTAGATTTTGGGGGACAATTTGTTTTACATCATTGGAATTTTAAAAGTAAATATTAATTAACTATATAATTGATTAATAAGATAGGATGCAAATTCCCCCAAAATTATAGATTAAACTGATTTTCAAGCATGCTTTTGGCAGTGCCTCTAAAAATTAACATATAGATTAAATTGGTTGTGTGTAATAAAAAGGTTAAAATAAAAATGGTAAACTGGAAAAGGGAAAGAAAGGTTGATAGTGATGCAAGATATCCTAACATATATGTATATTCTTCCTCATCAGGGATTAACATGAAAGAGTGAACTATGTCATTTCGCACATTTCTCGTCCAGAATAACCAACTTCAATGCACAGCTTTCACAATTTGTTGGGATATGGGAGAGCTCTGAACTGTGACATACATACTGTTGTAATCCATGACTAATATAAAAAAGGGAAGAATCTGAACTATGAGAAATTTAAACTAAGGGACAATCTGTACAAAATTTAATATAAACAAACAGAAAAAAACCCACCTGCATGACAAATCTTCCACTTCTTTCACATGCTTCCCTGTACTGTATTCAGTGAGGGAAATAAAAAGTGAAAAAAAGCAGGAGGAGCTATTTATATTCTCTCTGCTGGGTAGAATTGCCTTTAGTGGATTTTTTCTTTTTTACATTAATGTAATTTCCATAATGCACAGATTCCATGACTCCTGCGTCTTGATATTTTCACTAATAATGTTTAAAATGCACCAACATAAGAAGTATCTGAACTTTTCTTAGTCTGATAACTCTTTTTCCAATAAAATTATGGAAAATCTAAAGCAAAAAATTAGGCAATTCAGATGAGTAAAAAGAAATACTATCAACAGACTGAAAAAAATTTTTACTTAGAGGGATCTAATCAATTGGGCCCAAAAATATTTGGAGTGGAGGATACTTTCTTCTTCTAATTTTTCTTTTATTTGCCCTAAAGTTCTACATCCTCAATTCTGTCAGAGTTAAATTCATTGCAAAGAGAAAGTGAGCCACTTTTGCACTTTCTCTGTTCTGTTTAGGGACTGTTGAGTGTTACAGTAATCTTCAGCATAAAAGCAGCTCTCCCTCAGGAGCTTCTCTAATTTGCAGTCTGTCACAGTGACCCTAGGAGTTTCACACCCCTCAAGAGCTGCTAGAGCACTGCACGGAATACTCATGGGTCAAGCCACAGTCAGAGCCTGTGAGGAACACAAAAAGGACTTTCAGAAAAAGCTTTTACAGGGAGGAATGCCTTCTTTCATACTGGGGCCCTTCACTATACACACAAGAGAAAAGAAAGCTTAACTGCCATTTCACTGCAATAAGCTCTAATATATCTGTTATGGTTTGACATTATTTTCAAGATCTTGCTGAAAATATCAAGCTTAAGACTCCGCAGGAAACACAGCAAACCAAATCACCATGAAAACTCTTCCACACTACTAAATAAATCTACATTGTTTCTTAATTGTAGGTAATTCTTATTATCTTTCCTAAAAGAATGTAGTAAAAATGGAAAAGAAGAATAAAATAGTAAATCAGAGGTACTAACCAGCTTCTGTTTGAGAAGAAGCTGCTAAGACTCATATTCCCCAGCTTGATAACAGTTGATGGAAAACAGAGTATGTTAAAGATCTAAAAATCATAAAAATGTACAGAATGTAAAGCAAGCATACTCATTGTTCTTCCTAATAAGAGCAAGGCTACCTAATAAAATGATTAGTAAGAAAGTTTAAACCTAACAGACCAAGCAGGTTTTCACTCAACATACAAGAGAGTAGAAGCCAAGAAATAGAATAGATAGAATGTACATATTCTCAATTACAATAATGGTGATTAAACATGGTGTTTTAAATACACCTTCTGGTTCAGAAGATTTCTATGCTTATGGTTTTGTGTTTAGGAAAGTACCGAAGACAAAACTCTGCATACTTCTTTGGGTTTTATAGTCTTCACTCCGCATCTGTTATTAGCAGATGGATACTGGAATAGACAGCATAAGAATAGTCTTTTTCCTACATTTTCTGTTTTCTTTTTGCATCTTTCCATGGTCTGTTGCATGATTTATAGAAAAAGAAAAAAAACATGCTGTTCAGACCTTTCCTTCTTGTTTGTATGATTCTCATGATCTTTTATTGTTTAGTGAAAATACAAAGACATTTTTAAGGAATTCTCCAGCACCAACTTCCATAGCAAGACCTGTTCTAGCAAATTCTCCTAAATCCACTGTGGCTTCTCTACAGAGCAAATTCAAAGATGTCTTCGAGGAACAATCACGTACATTTGGCAACAAAAAACATCTTGAGCGTACCATCATTCAGGTAGCATAGAAGCAAAATCCCTACTACATTATCATTTTCCTTCTTAGGATTCATTATCTTCTTGTAGTTCACAGAGTGTAGCAGGATGATGTTTGAATTTGTGTCTAATATGCTACCTGAGATCCACTGTAGGATGTACATTTAAGTAAGTCAAAACCAATAGGAGGATATACATTACTGGTTTTGCACTTTACAATCATATTCTGAGCCAGAGTACACTGGTTTGATGCTTATTACACTTTTGGAGTATTTGAAGCCCCATTTTTTCTGAATGACCAAGGGGATGACTCCTTGGCCCAGACAGGAGGATTCTTGGATTCTACACAGGTCCTGGAATAAATAAGGCTGTTTGACTGAAGTGCTGCTCCAAAGCTACTTAGCCCTTCATCTCAGGGTAGCTGATCAGGCAAGGATACCACTGTGTTGACCCAGGCATATTGATGACATCAGCAGTTGTCAACCCACTTGGCATCTCTGAATCGTTCTGTGTTGAGATGTCAAGGCATATGGGACTAGAAAAAGATAGTGTTCTGTTTGTCTGGCTGAAAACATAGCAAATATAAAACGATCTTGCGTACAGGTTGGAAGAGGACTAGGAAGGGCAAGCAAGTGAATTTCAAATGACTGACAGCTTGGAAGCAGTCACCAGAGCTTGAAAATACTTGCTTAAAGCTTTTGGGGAACTAAGTAAGTGTAAAATCCCTAAGGCCCAGAACAAACAAACTGGAGAGGTAATGGCAGGGGGGCCATGCAAAAAGTCAATGTGTTCTAAGTCTGGTAATCATCATAGCAAATTGTTCAGACTCACTTAAGGGTTTGGGGTGTTTTTTAGAATTCCACTTCTGAAACTGTTTCTTCTTCAGCAGCTGAGCATCAAAGAGGAAAATTTGTTTATTTTACATGACTTTAATTAAAACTGTGGATGTTTCTGGTCCAACATAGAACTTCCACATATAAATCAACAGACTGAAGAATGGGGAGTGTTACCACAGCTTCTCAGCCAGCCTTAAAAGCATAATAAAATACTTTGATGCCTGGGGTACAATCTCTTCCTTACAGCTCTGCAGCTGTTTTTATTTTGTGAGGCACTTCTGTACACACTTAAAAGTAAAAATATGGATGTGAATAAAGTTCAATATTTGTTGTTATATTTTAAGTGTTTCCTGGAATGCTGTCATAAGATTAAATCTCTAGATAACAAACCAACCTCTAATCAACAGAGACAGAGAAAAAACTTCACCAATGAGATGGTCATTCCAGAGTTGTGTGCATTTTAATAATAATTTTTTTCTCTAAAGCACTGATAGCTGTTCCCTGTCAAAGACAGGATTACAGAATAAATTAATTAGTGATTTAATTTGCTATGGCAACTCCTATGTTCCTAACCCAGCTTGCCCTGCGTTTTCTTATCAGAAGAGACTTCTAATGTCAGTACTATTGTGTTTTCTCTGGTGATTTCTCCATACCAACATTCTGGTAAATTGCAGATTTTGCAAGCTGTCTGTTTTCGTCTGGGATAGATTCACACTTAAAGGTCTGGGATACATTCATGTCACTTTATATATTCTTCTTTCATAATTGACACAACTCTGTTGTTGGTTTCACTATTATTCTGTTTCTTCAATTATGGAGGATTGCAGGATTTTATATTACAGTTGCAGGACTGTATTATTCTTATTTTATAGATTTGTGGTATTTTATGAAAACTAAAGGATTACATCATAAGGATTCTGATCCATTACTAGTCTGTAGAGACAGTAAGCTTTTTTATTTTTGTCTTTCATTTCTCATCATTCATCAATAGAACAAGCCGTTACTTTCTCTACCTTATTTTTTGCATTCCATATTTTATATGCTCTTAGATGTAAGACAGAGATTCAGCTGACTGATCAATCTTTTATATTTGTTTGCACTAAACTGTCCTTTTTATCTATTATTCTTGTAACGTTCTTTGTCTTTCTTTATCTATGTTCTGCCTCACTATTTACTGTTATTTTCCTATCTCAGCTATCTCAGCCCTCAGTTTTTTGGGGGTTTTTTCGTCCTGATTTTTTAGGACCAACCATCAATTATTTTCATAATTTTTTACAAGTGGGAAATTACAAGCTGAGCTACTTAGGTATAATCAGTTGAAAACACAGGAGTATCCATATCTTAATCTTCATTAATATTATCATAGCCCTTCAGTTCTTGCAAAGTGCATTTCTGAGGTTTTGAATATGCTTTCCTGGAGGTTTCTTGGCAGTAACACTGAAAGTATTACAGTGTATACTATTATTTTTGACATATCTTATCCTCCTCTTCCATAATTCATTTAGAATAAAACATGTTTTTGTTTTACTCACTTCTGTTCTGTTCTATTTATTTCTTTCTACTGAAAAGGGAGGAGGTGTGCAGGACTTTTCTTTCTGAGATCCTTTTCTGTGATCACTTTCAAGACACTAATATGCCAGTGCTGTGAACCTTATCCTTGTGGATCTTTTACAAAAGAAACATCTCTACTGATTTTCTTCAGACACCACAGAACCCACATCATACTCTTAAGATATGTTATTCTAATTGGACTTTTTGGTTTTTAAATAATATCATATAAAAATATATTAGACATTCATTAAATCTTATGATTTCTAAATGTTAGCAAAAAGCCAAGACACTTCAGCTCAGATTTTTCTGTGGGTTTCAGACAGCCAAAAGAGTTGCTTGGGTCTAGTAGAAATAATCTTTCTTCTCTCTGTTAGTTATAATCTCATGTTTGTCTTCAGTGATGGTCTTTTCTATGCATTCAAATTAACAGCTTACATTTAGACCTCTGCCCTTATTTTGCTTGCCCTTCTATCTGTGAATGGTAGCTCTTCATTTGTATATTTAAAATTATCAAATAGGTCCCTTAAAATGTCAAGCAGTTGTTGCTTTTAATTGTCAGGTTTAATGGGACGGCTCTCAGTCCGTGGCCTCTTTTTATTTTCTTCTCTATTTTTACATTATTTTTCAAAAGATTCCTCTCATTCAAGAGAACTGTAGTTAGTCCTCTGCCAACCAACACAGTCCATTGATGTGACAGCACTGTGAGGGGGGAGGAGGGTGAGATTTCTATGTGTTTATAGGAATCCCAGTATGTAATTCGGCATCATTAAGAAAGCAATTCATAAAATTATTTAGTAAATAACTGAAATTGATCCTTCAGGGATATGAAATGTATAATGCATAAAACTAGACAAGGAGAGCCTATTTGGATGTCATTCTGGAGCTTCTTTTCTCTGGGCTTCCCTGTACAGAGCTTGTGTAGACACACGACGTTTCTGAGTTCTGTAATGCTGTCATTTAGGGTCACTCTGGGACAAGGATTATCTGGTTCCCAGGACAGAAAAGTATGAGTATTCTGCCTCTTTTCTCTGTTATTCACCGGGAAGAGGTTAGCTGCACACAGGAGACCCTGGGGAGACTGTCATGGTCTCAGGTATCTGTTGAGCTCTCAGAGGTCTTCATCCCTGAAGAGGAGTTATGTACTGAGGCACTCATGTAGTGCTTGCACCAGTCAGTCTTTGTGACAACACAAAAAGGTGACAGGCAGAAGCAGCTGGAATTCGTAGCAGGTTAATGTAGCTATAAGCTTTTACAGTTAGTGGCCAAAACTGAAGTCATCTTTCCTACAGCTTTTTCTTATTCACCTATAAGAACAAATTACATATGTCAGACACCTCTGTGTAACTTAGAAACTAACTCCAGTGCTTGCATATTTATGCAGGGTAATAAACTTTTGCACTGTCCAGGTTCTGAATGCCAGCCGGTCTTAACACTAAACCTCAGTACCTCTATTTACACGTATTGACGGGTGTGCTAGTGCTGTTTGGTCAGCCTCCCAATGATCAAAGACATGTTGCTGTCATTGACAACCTCTCAGAGGTCTGCAGTAGCTGTTTGGGGGCAGTTTCATACTCAGTGTTGCCAGTATATCAATGTATCTCTTCCTTTACTGAAGTAGCTGAGCTTGAGATAAATATTTTTTTCTAGGAAAAAATAATTCAAAAAGTGCACTTATTAAGATATATTTTAGTATTAAATGTGAAAGTTAGAATTTGTGCTGTACAATATGATTCACAGAATCTCTTCTTCCAGGTAAGTTTTTGTGGAGTTAGTTTGTTTGTGGGGTTTTTTTTAGAGAGGATATGTTGCATTAATTTCAATGGAACTACGGGGCTAGAAGTTCCAAAATATTAGCAAGAACTTATCACGTACAACAAAGTTAACTATGTTTCATAGCTTTGGTTGCAAGATTAGAGAATCCATGACAAAAAATGGAGATAAATAGATCAAGAAAAGAGTAATCAAAGAGGATTAAATTAAAATGGAGTAGGTTTTCAGAACAGACTTAAGCAAAAATCTTCAGACTCATTACATTCAGTTTGAGTCTCTTACTCTGTAAAGATCTTGCTTCATCATAAAGAAGGTTAGACCTGTTGAAATTTGAAGTGATCTGTAAGAAAGTGGCAGGGATGTTCCTGATTTTGACACAAATTTTAAGACATCAGAAAATAAAAGTTGGAAAAATTGCAGCCCTTTCTGAGAGTTCTCTGGTGGAAGACAGAAAAACATTCAGTCAAGAAGATGCTTTGAGCTGACAAATCTGTAGCAACAGCTTTTGCTCTAGATCATGACTGTCTTCCCAAGTCTGAAACTTGTATATTTCTGGGCAATCAGAGTCCCTCCTTTCCATTACAACAAGATATTTTGTTTTAAGGAATCAAGGTGACCATAGAAGACAAACACAAGGACTTCAGAAGTCTTTGCTAGTGAGCATACATTGTACGCTACAGCAGAACATAACAAGCTCTAAGCATTTTTATACTTCACATCAGTAATTAAAATAGCCACTCCTTGACTTCCCAAACCAAACAAGCCACATGTGAGGCATAATCCTCTTTAATGTGACTTGCTTCTTAAAGGGACTACCATCTTTCTAGTGTTGGCACCATGGCTACCTACATGTTAACCTTCCTTATATTCTTCATGTGTATGGTTGCCACATGACCAGCCTGATCAGAATATGCATGTTCAGCAAGACAGTGAAGTTCTTCTACTTTCAGGTTCCTGGTCTCACATCAAAGCTATTTGTATCAACTGCAGTTTCATTTCAACAAGTTAATAAAATTCCCTAAAATCCTATATATCAGCAAAGATTCCCCACAGCTGCAGTTATCTTCAAAACAAGCAATTGAAGAGTTTATGGTGCACACAGGCAAGTGATGAGAAAGTCTGTGCCCTAATCCATCCTAACGCATAGGTCCATGTTAGTCTAAGTAACTTGTGGCAAGGATTTGGCATTTTTATAGCTTTTTAGCAGTACTTATAGCTGAGGTGTAACTTCAAACTAGACAGAGCTGGATGGACAATTTCATTGCATCGTATTGATGTTGTACAGAACAATTGGTTCACTATCAGTCAAAAATAGAGAATGGAGACAGGAAAGCAAAAAGAATCACTTTTCACATGAAACTGAATTCTTTTCCACATTATTTATGAGCTCACTTTTTTCAAAAAAGAAAAAGGAAAAAGAACTAACCATCTTGACATCATTTCATTGAACAAATTTGACCTGATTTATAATAGGTAAGCTTTGGCCCATTCATTTCCCATTTTACTTGTGGGATTTTTAAACCAGTTTCCATTTTGCTGTAGCTCTTTGATGACATCAATAGACCTCTGATGTACTGCTGTTGTCCCTGCTCCTTTTTGAACCTCTTGCCAACATTCTTCATCTTTAACTATTGTTTATATCCTTTCAATATTTTCCTCAGTTGAGCTCACAGTTCAGAAAATCAGTAGGCAGTATTATTTCTGTGTTCTCATTTTCAGAAACATAAAAAAGTGCTGATGGAGTGCACTAATTGCTAGAAGGACAGACCATATCATGTTCTTGTGACTGCAGCTCTGTATCTAATGTGAAAAAAAAATTTAGTCTATGTGCCTCAACAATAAATTCAATTTTCATGTTACTGAGAGAAAGCACTACCTGAATCACTACCTGGTGATTTTAACCACAACAGAGTGACTCTCAAGTGTATTCTCTCTGATTCTGGCAGGGCCTTCAGTTCTTGTGAAATTATACTGCCATTTTAAATAGAATCGTTTCAATGTACTTCTACAAGTATCCACTCAAGTGAAAAAGAGGAATCTTATACAGACCACTTCATGTATTTGCAAGGTCAGAAAAAACCTATCTCCAAAGACAAAATCTTGAAAATTACAGTATATGGACCAAAATAAGGTAGGACATTCTTCTCTTTTTCTTGGAACACTGTATCTATCTGAGAGAGGTTTTCTTCTTATTGCAGATAATATACCTATTAATATCTATGATTTAGTAGTTTGATAGATTTGTGATTCCAACATAAAAAGTTGAAGTGGATGAATGTAAAAAGAGGTTTCAGCTTTACGAAGGCTGGATAGCAATCAGATATAGCACAGAATAAATCCATCCTAAATTATTAACTGCAGCAATTCATATATTCAGTTCAGCCTGCTAAAGATACGTAGGCCGTGTCCCATGTTTTGCCAAAAGAGATGGATGTTTAAGTGGTGGAAGTGAAGCTACTTCCTCCAAGAAAGATCAGCTTGAAACCAGCACTCCAGGCTGAAGAATAATGTAAAATGAAATCATTACATGATCTCTTTTTTAACTTCTGCTCCCTGGACAAAACATCTATTTGTAGAGCTGTGTAGATTCCTGGATAAAAGTGCATTACCACAACAGCTGTTGTGGGTTGTTTTACCTGTGAAAAATTCCATTCCTTAATAAATAATCTAAGGTAGATTCAAGGTTCACAAACCAAGATCTTTTCAGTGATGATATGCTCACATTTGTAGAAGCATCACCACAAAAGGAATGGAGACAGTTGGGTAACAAGCTTCAGAGTTTCCAATCAATTTATTTGGACAATAGACTTAACTGTGATCCTGTGCAGTACTGTAGGGAGAAAGTAAAGAGAAAATACTCCAAGAAGCAATAAAATGTAAAGAAAACCATCCTTTTCCAGAATCCTTCTGCAGCTTTCTAAAAGTTACTCTCATGTTGTTTTATGGGCAATAAAATCTTTAACATTCCATTCTTTCACAGATTGCTCTTTAGGTTTAAGTATGAGCTCATAACAATGAAATATTTAAGAACAAACTGTTTGTTAATGGACCAGCTCTGTGGCAGGCCTGAAGCTTGGAGCATATCTAATGAGAGAATCCACTTGTGTGAAACTGTAAGACTGGCAGAGGAAGAGAAAGGTCTTCTAAGGTTTTATACTGACCAGATACAAGGATTGTATATATATGCAAAAGCATTTCTTAATGTGAATTTTAAGTATATGCATAGTGGATTTCATTTAATTGGGAATTCATTGTCTTTCTTCTTTTCAATTTTTTAAGTAATGTGCTTTGTAAGATAGTAGAGATCAAGAAAAACCTAGAGTATATTAGTATCTTACTAACAGAGTTGTTCTAGTGGTGGTTGCATAATGTCAGTACCTTTCCGGACAATCTAATATTGCCAATCATCACATTATATGGTACTAGTATTTACATGCTTGCTTTGTTTTAGGACTTCTGTTCTGTCAAAGATTTAAGTTTATCCCTTCTAGAATCTTTTGAGAAAACAAATGCTTTCAATCTTCTATCATTTTGTCTTTACATGTTTTTTAGCCTCATGTTTGCAAAGAAGGAGCTCTCAAATTCCAAATTTCTTTAGGAGAACAGAATACTAAATTCTGCTTGCAATGCTTATGACATGTACAACAGAAAATGAAGAAGAGTAGAAAAAGACATGTCAAAACTTTTAAACTATGCCCTTTGACTCTGCAATTTTCAGCTGCTATCTAATAGCCAAAGATAGATAGAATTAAGGTAAGCATTTTAGATTTAATTGCAGAAAAGATACTTTGTAAGTTAGTGTATATAACAATCCTCCAACATTTATTTCCTCTAATATAGAGTTTTCTATCTACATGATTCAACTTCAGGTATACCCTAATTTTAGCAGTTTACTTTGCACAGGGGTGTTTTAAAAGTTAAAGTACCTTGAAGAAAAAAAAGTTGAAGAACTTTTTCTATTTCACTTGTTCACTAAAAAGGCAGTATACTTATTCATGTGGTAATGTCCTCAGACATTGCAGGCACTTGAGCTACAATGAAAAATACATACTGCAAAGCATATTGTATGTAATGTTAATACTGCCTCCACTATCAAAATGAACCTAGCGGTGGTAAAGATCAGATGCTGAACTACAGTTAGAATTAAGAAGGTGTTTTCTCATTACTGAGCACTCGACAGTGCAGTAGATGCTTCCAAGTCATGGTTGTTACTAGATGGAAGTTATGTCTCATCTTGCTATTGGTTTTAACTTCTTGTTTTCCTGTATAAAGCATGGTCCTTTGTACTATATGGTTTATATAAATTGATAACGGGTAATGGACTGCTGTACTACTGATAGACATTCAGCTGTTAAGTAAAAAACACATTGTACATTGATAAAAACTACAAAGTTCAATAGGAGTTCTGCTATGACAGATGACTGCTGATTGCTAGCAAAACCAGCGCAGATCTCAGTGCAAACTAATTTCTGCTCTGTTTCTCAGAGGAGATAGGTATGTATTTGGTGTATCTGCGTTAACATTTTAGTTCAGTTCTAACTCAGCTTTTGAAATAAATCTTCTGGCCAACCCTCCAAATGTGCTTTGATTCATATTTCAGAGCACTTTCTGGGATGCAAACTGGAGTCTTTTGGATGAAACTAAAACAGAATATACACTCTAGGGATACCTCTAATGCTTATAACCACACCCAGGCACTGAAGCTACAGTCAGTCTAGAGACCACCTGAAGTAATAATCCTTCTAAATGCTTATGGTGTGAATGTCAGCTCCCTAGTACCATCTGTTTCTCTGCAGATACGGTCCTGTTGATGTGCACTACTTGCTAATGTAGACATCATTATAATTCCATCCCATTTCAGCTCATTTGCCTCCATGGCCCGAGCAGCTTACCTTACACATGTACCAAGTGTCTCTGTTCTGTGATGTTTTAGAACCATTACTTGATTGAAACTACAAAAAACCCACATGAACTCCTTTATTGGTCACTTTGATCCTTTAGATCATAATAATGACTGTGGGTCAAATAGGGAGATTTTCTTGCTAACTTACATGAAGTTTCTGTACATTTTCTAGATAATAAAAATATGGGTAGAAGTCCATGTCTTCACCTGTGTTTTTTATTCTTATCACTGTATTATATAGTTGTCAACTTAGCCATTTCCACTTCTTCCTTCTCCTATCCTTGTATGTATCACACTGGTCTCTGTCATTTCAGTTCATCCAGTTTACCTTCTTATTCTTGTATTACTTTTGTCTTGTGGTTCTTCAAATTCCGGAGACTGCAGAGCTTCCATATACACTTTCTTGTGGGTTGCAGTCATCTCAGGTTTCTTTTGTTGGTTTTGGTGGTTTTTTTTAACCCAATGTCATTTTCTACTGGTCATTTTATGTTCTACTTTAGTACAATAGTAAATAATATTCTCTCTGATAACGGCAGTCTTACAAAGTGGCATCTCTTTTTCTGTTCATAACTAGAAAATCAAATACGCTTGTTTCAAGTTGGGGGTTTAAATAGGTAATATCAATGTTAATGTCATCATAGAAATTACTTAGAATAAGCATACACTTCAGGCTCACTTTCAGTGTTATATATCTTCCAAAAACTTGATAAAGGATCACACTGCTCTGCTTGGTCACACTATTTGAAACAAATC
>VXAK01000030.1:83753-97178 GCA_013399435.1 Arenaria interpres
GTCACACTATTTGCAACAAATCTAAGTAGCCAACTGAGTCTTCCATAACCAAAGTCAGAAAACAAACTTCTATTTTTTCCCAGGATCACAAGTGAGACAGTGCAACTACAAAGTGATTTTTTTTCATAATAGATGAGCAACACCTTAATAAAATGAAAAGACACATTTTGATCAGAGGTAATTGCAGCTCTGATTTGAAGTGAAGGTACAGGGGGCTTTGCGTAAGTTAATGGGAAAAGGGAAATCTAATCTGACTTGATCCAAGCACCCTCCGCTTCTGCTCAGGAGAAATTAAAGGAGATATTTTTTGTTATGCCACTAGAGAACATAATTCAATCTTAATGTCTAAGCAAAGTTCTTATGAGTACTATGCTTCCTACAAGACTTCCACTCGTATTTCATGTAGACTGTGGGCCAAAGTCTTCTCAAGGATTGGACAGACAACAAATTTGGATCAGCAAGTTCCAAATACTCACAAAAAGTTCAGATGATAGGCATTCAAATATCCCGAATCTGCCTGAAATCAATTTCTGTTCCTTTAGAAATGTGCTTTTCACTCACTCATGCACATTTTCAAGATTATCTTGTTTTGCTCTTCTCAGCCTGTGAACCAGGTTGATGGAATCGGTGCATTCAGCTCTAGTTGTTGGCACTGGAGCATGAATATCTACTGGAGTGGGGAGCACAAACAGATTTTCATTTGTTACATCCATTTCCTGTGGGGAGACAGTAAGTCCGTTATACTTCTAGCCAGTTATACCTACCAGGTACAGCTGGAGAAAACAAGGAACACAAGTCATGAAAGAAAAAAATCTGACTTGAAATTGGATTTGAAATTTAGCTGTGATTAACTATGGAGAAGAAATCACAACACCCTTGTAAAACCTCATTCAATAAGATTTCAATGTATGCTGATGTAGAAAAAAAATGCAACAGACGGTGAAGACATAATTGTGTGTACACCCTCAAACTATATCTTCTCAGTGGAGAAGATATAGTGTGAAGCCCACCAGAAAAGCTCATTTTCTTTGGGAATAACTAGTTCAACTCGGGCTGCGAACTGTAATAGCTCATTCTGGACTCAAACATTTTGCACAAACAAGATGAGTGGTGCAAAGATTTCCAAAGTTCACCATAGAAACAGATCAAATTAACAGTCTCTATTCCTTTTCCCCCTTCAGGGACTCCATCAGTCTTTCTATATCAGAAAATGAAAGTCTATGAAACTACCGACAGACACTAGAAGAATTCCCAAGACAGTGCAGGAAAAATGAAATTTCAACCCAGTGTGGGAATAATTTCTCACTTCTTTTTTACCCATGCACTAACAGTGAAAAATGTTCTTATTATTTCACTAAGAAGACATTAAATATAAATAAATAAATAAATAAATATGTATTTCTGGACCATCCCATCTTGTACCATGATTACAAGTATGGGCTGGTTCTCATTGTTCAGTCCCTGTGAATCTTTTTCTGATGCTCCTTGTGTTATCTATTTACATAAGCAGGAGAGAAAAATAAGAAAGGTTTTCTATTGAAACCTTCAGATTTTGTGATATCCCCTGAGAATTGTTTTGGAGATAACCAGAACTGTTAGCTGAACTTTGTTTGTTTCCTAAGCAAATGATGGCCCCAATTCTGTAAACTCCATATGCATGATTTCCTTGTTAGTTTGCAGGAATAGACCCTTTAGACAATTGCAAGCAAAAGCTTTTTCTATTTAATTAGGAAGCCACAAAAACATAAGGCAGTCCTCCAGGAAAAACTAATTGCACAAGTCAAGGGAACTGCTTAACCGGAGTGATTATAGGGTTGCTGAATATGAGGAAAGTCACAAATTCAGTACAGTAGATATTCCTTTGGTGCCATAAATACATTTTTTAAAATGTTTACCCTGTAGCGATGCAGTTTGTTATCTCCTGTTTTTCAGAAAAAGCTTCTCTTTCTCTATGGAGAACTTTTAAAAGCTTTGTATTTCAAAACAGTTCTGCTTACACATCATATTTGATGTAAAACTATTTAATAGGGCATTATAGGTAGGCACACGTTTAACAGATACGCAAGTCTTTTATTTATCTCATTCTATTCTATCTACCTAATATACAGATGTATCTATCTTAATAGAGTATTTTGCTTTGAACTTTCAGGAAGTTAAGATTTTAAGATCTTTAGATTTTAAGATTCAGCATATAACCTTCAGAGTCTTGAAAATGGTACGAGATTTACAGAAAAAAAAAAAAAAAAGCATTACGATTTCATTACATTATCTTGATGTTAAATTATTCTGTTTCTAAAATGATACAAGTACCTTAACTCTCCAACCAGCCATAATGACTGACATGTCTTACTTCTGTGAACTATGTGCAGGGTGCATCTGGGAAATTCTGATGAGGTTGCACAAAGATCTGAAAGAAAACTTTATAATTATACATTGAGGCACAGCTCTTCTCACCTTTCCTCATCCCAGTTGTTGGACTGGTAGAAAGGGAATGAAGTGAAGCACTTTTTATCTCAACAAGTGGTTGCAAGGACTTCCTCCTCCTCTGCTCCCTCAAAAACAAAGAATGGCACCCTTCTCTTCCTCCACCTGCTTAGATCCATGTTCCTTCTGCTTAGTTCCATGCTGTGCTGGGCTCTGACAGTACGAGTGGCACCCCCTCTAAACCATCCCATCCTAGGCTCTCTGTTGATGACGCAGATGCCTCTGTTACTCTCAAGCAAGCTGTGGCTTCGGAGGGCTAACTGGGGAGGAGTTGTGAGGAGAAAATATGTTGCTCAAAAATGAGAGCTGGTATTCCAGATGAAGTATAACATGACTGGAGGAACTGAACTGAACTGAACTGAACTGAAAATCCAATGCAGGCCTGTTGGATCCACACCCAAATCCAACTTCCACTCTGGAATCTGATCAATTTACCGCAAAACTAAAATATTAGGCCAGTATGTGCAATCAGTCCTCTATGGGTCCACAGATTTAAAAAGAATCTGCATTTAAAGATGATTTTTCAAATACTCTTAATATAGTCAAATCAAAGTTAATTTCCATTATGATTAGGCCATCCGCTTACCCCTCAGTGAGGTCCACAGTATTTTCATGCTAAATTTCACATTTCAGACTTAATCTTTTACAGCTCTGGATCTGGTGAAGGAAAGGTCAGCCACAGCAGTCCTGTTGTAAAAGGGGAAAAGTATTCTTAATGGTTTTGTGTTCCATCATCTCTGACCAGCATAGTGCTGCAGCTTTCCAGCAAATTCACCAGTATACCACTGTAGGAGTGGAAAATTTTATCCTCCTAAATAATTCTTTCTTAGCGGTGTGACAATCTGAGAAATACAGCGTTACAGAAAAATGCCTAGCCACAGAGGCAGTTGGCAACCCTCCTAAATTTTGTCCATCTTACTGCCTGCACATTATTGTGGACATCTGCACAAAAACATTGTTTTATTTGCCCTAGTTAGTGCCCAGCAGTACTCACCTATTTCAATTTTATTGTAAGTGCTTATTATAGTTGTGTTATTACAACATTGCCACAGAAATATACCAGGACATCATAAAACAGAGAAATAAATCTGTTGTTACAATGCACGTACAGGTGGAACAAATTCTGATTCTCTAACAGTATCTAATAATATGGGGGAAGATAAATTCAATATTACAAACAGGAGGAAAAAGGAAAATGTGTGCTATGTGAGGAAGGCAGTCACGAACCATACTATTTTCTGAGAAAAACCTTGCTAGAACATTTACACCCTTTCAGAAACACATGTACATATAGGATAAGAACTTTTATCTGCATTGGGAGCATCACTGTTGACATGAAGTTTAATTAGCAGACTGATAAGTATATATTTATGTTAGTGTGATAGTGTCTTCCAGATCCATGAGGCTGTTTTTTATTAAGTCTCAGGCCTCAGGAGATAGAAGACACAAGCCAGACTCACCTTCACCTGGAGTTAAGATGCAAAGAGGGAAGAAAAATGTATATCAAGTATACCAGATGTGTATAAAACAGAATATTTCACACTGATAGGGCATAAATTGTCTTTCCGCCCCATCTTTATACAGCACCTTGTATGATGGGTTCTGCTCCAGTAGGATCCTAGCTTCTCTTACTGTCTGAATAAGTAGCAACAACAGCCAAAATGGTTTACAACCACTCTGCACCTTTTTAATGACAGAGGTTATAGAGCACTTTGTAGATCTGAAGTGGCATCAGGTAGGGCTTAGAATTATTTTGAACATCAGAAATGTTTACCTGTAAATTAAGAAACACTATGCTAGAGTTCAGCTTTAGAAATTCCAGTCAGTTACAACCAGTGTCAGCAGTTCTATAATATCCATATATATGTTTGTGCCTCTGTGTGTGTGCTCGTATATATCTATGTCATAGAGACATACTCAGGAACAGCTGGAAGTAAGGACAGTAAACTCAGCAGGAGAGGAACGAGCACTCATCCCCATTCTGTCAAAATCATGTACCTTCCACTACATTCTCTTTTTATAGTATTTTACAAAGCAGTTCTTTAGGACTTTGAAACATCTGCCAAAACTCTTTTGACATTTTGATTTCTATGTCACTTACCTCACTCTAAACTGGGGATAAACCATAATATAATTAATTTCTTAAATGAGGTTGATATATGGCACTCCATTGTTTCTGGTTACTACTGCCACAAAAAGATATAACTACTTTGTGGTTTTAATACATAGATATCAAAATTGAATACATTTACTGACCTATACTATGCACAGCATTTGTGGTCTTATCTGATCCTACAGCCTGTAAAACCCTGAGACTCTGATGGGGACATCTACCTGTCTTGTGCCAGCCTTCTTTGCTGCACCTCAGTAGGGAGCATTGGCCCAAAGAATAAATCCATGCTTGCCATTATCTTGTGTTTGTTTTGTACACAGGAAAGTTCAGAAGGGTTTTGCTTCCACTAGCAGTCTACCTGTTCAATTTTCCTTTAAAATCTTGATTTTTGGAGAGCACATCTTGAGCCATAAATGCATTCAGAGAAGGACTAATAAAGATACATCAGCAAACAGCCTAGTTAATAAACTAGAGATTAGCAAGTGAACATGCCCTGCATTTAGATGAACATTCACCATTCTGGTTTTCCAGGTTTTCTAGAGTTAGGAAAAACAGTTCTGTGAGCACAAAAATAAAACTTCACTTCTTATGTCTCCCTCACTTTTTGTTTCATTCGGTGTCTAAGTCATCTGTTCCTAGAGCTTTTCTCAAGCATTCATTACAGCGGCTTCTTATGCTAATTCTCTGCGTCTAATAAGATTAGCCTTTCCTTCATTCAGGACAGGTGTGAACTGAATTTCTATTTCATCACCAATTTTCATGAAAATAAGAGTTTTTTAATTTCTTTCCAAACCTTTTTTCTTCTGATTAATTTTCTTGAAATTGTTGACTGGGTTTCAAACTAGGGGTAAACAGAGAGACAGATATGGTAATATAGGAATCATATAGAAAATTGAGATAAAAATGGAATGAAAAAATGCAGTCATATAATTATGAATTGTCTTGACTGTGGCTTCTAACTGGAACTAATAGCAGTGAAGATCAGATAAGAGACATGTATCTAGACAGGAATAAACAATAAGGTTGAGGCCGTTAAAAAGTCAGGCATGTGTCTCTGTTATTAATGATCAACAAAATAGAGTCCTGTTTCCCTCCCACAATGTTACCATTGACATCTGCTGCTCAGCAGCTTAACATATTAAAGTGCCATTTTGGGAGGAATTGCTTTCCAGAAGGAGTGGTGAATGTTGGGTGAAACAAAGCAAGATGTTTTCCATTGCCAAACACAAGAATGGAATTTAATGTAATTAACAAGTAATATAATCTGGTTTCTATACCTCAGGAGGAGTTCTTCCTCCTAATCTTTGGCTGGGCTCTCTACTTGTATTACAATGGCTTCCAGAGGAGACTGGCTTTCTGTATGCACGGGTTAAGTGGAAAGCATAGAGGTACCTGATTTTAGCTAGGGCTAAATGCTGCCAAAAGGCAAATATGTTCTTTGCTGTATTATTAAAGCTCTCCTTTTCTAGCACCTGTTTGAGAGCTGTGCGCCAGTGTACGGGTGTATCAGGGCTTGAGTACCAAGAGGGTCTTGCCATCCCTGGACAGCAGCACTGACTCCAGCACTACTGCACCTTGTCATGTCCTCCCATGTTATTGCCTGACATTTCATATATCACTGTTTTTGCCATAACCAGCTAATTAAATGTTCATCATGTTTACGTGCACTTGACACCCACCCCAGACTAATATTTATGATACCTGTCCCCCTTCACACCCCTGCCATGGCCATCAGTTGTGTGCTAAGTGGAGCTGCCAAGAGCTGCTGGAGGGGAAAGGCACAGTCTGTTGATGTTCTTAGGGAGAGCACTGGCACCATAAAACCTCAAGACCTTCACATCCTTCTAAAAAGTGAGATCCTTCTGATCAGCAGTCACTGGGAATGTATCTGTGCCTTCAGCCCCATAGAAACACGTACAGTACAATTAGAAGTTTCTGTATTAGTAGTTCACTGGAAGGACCTGCTTTCATAGTTGATGTCCACAGTGATGGTGTAAAAACAGGGAAGTAAATATAAATATTATAAATTTCAATCTCTATAGCAAACTAGGATGAAGTAACTAAAAGCCACCTAGGGCAAAAGATAACAATCTGATACACACCCCATGTTTTTTATCATTTTTTTCCAACATCATATATTTTGGATTTATACCACAGAGGAGGAAAGGATAAAATTAGATATCGGTAATGGCACGGCCTTTTAAATGAAATATGTATTTATTTGTTATTTTCATTTCTTGTCTGTTTCATGAATTTGATTTCTCTGATACTAAAGCATAGATCTAAATAAGAAATACTGGATTTATTTCAAAAAGTCAACTTTGGGAGCCACAATAAGTGTTGCTTTCTAGATTTACAGGGCTCTGGTTTTCTAAATATTCATTTTTATTTTATTTTTACCCTAGTTCACAGACATAAAACTTTCATGGAACAGGGTCAGCAGCTCTGTGTGAAATGTAGACTCTTCAATTGCCTTTAGTTCCTTGGTCCTCGGTAGGCAGCATATGAATAAGCTATGAGGAGAGAATGTTTAGACCTTGAAAACTATACAAGCAGTTTGACAATGCAAATACTAGCAGAAAAGAAGGAAACCCAGGTATAAAAATGAGTTAAAAATACAAATAACTCAATAAAATAATTTATTAAGTATAATTTTTACCCTCTTCCCTAAACTGAAAGAAAGATAAGGGAAAAGTACAGCGTGCCTACTTCTTTTTCTGTTGACTTCCACTACTTAGTCATCACATATATCATAGAATGTCTATAAAGATTTGGAGAGCACAGCAATCACACTATGTATGAGATCTGGCATATATAAATGATACATTTGCCGCTAGGGCTACAGCTCATCTCCATAATCCTCATAAATTTTGGGAAGAAAGAGCAAGAGAGCCTCCTATCTGATGTAAATTGGCAAAGATCTATTAATGTCAGTGATGTTGAGCTGATTTACACCACCTGAGGAAGCAGCCTTGCTTGGCCATTGACTAAACAATGCCTCTACTGAACAGAATGAGCCAAATAAACTGCAGCTAGGAGTCACCACAATTCATTGGATTCCTTAAGTCAGGATTCTAGGTACATAGTCCCATTAGATATAAGTTTAGAGATAGATTTATCTAGGAAATACCAGCAAAATTCATATATATATATATAGGTATAGATAGCTATAGATATAAGCAAAAATTCTTAATTCTAATCTTAGTTACACTACTGGAAATCCAGCTGGATTCTGCTGAGATTTATGGAGTTGATTTTAGCCATGGTACTGGAAGCAGGAGAGAAACTTTAGAAATAGCTGGTAAACAAAAATGGTTTTCCATACATGTTCTCCAGTTTTCTTCTGGGAAGACAACTTATCCTAGTATGTTTCCCATACTCCAGCCTTAAGCACTGCATATTTATCCACACTGCTGAGGCAGCACCACCACCGTGCCTGCTTTTCCTGCAAGAATAATGTGTTTCTGTGACATGCCAGGTTTCCAGCACAAGGAGGAGTCTGTTGTCATCTTCTCTCTCTATAGGCAGAGAAGCTCAGAGTACACTCCATTGCCTTCAACTCACTTCTTCAGATATGTAGCCCCCAGCTTTCAAAAGAAAATCTTCCTGGATCTTCTTTGCCTCAGTTCCACAGGCATCTTGAAGTACCCACGGGTGTCTCATCCATTTCCTCCTTAATCTTTCTGCAGGCTATAGTAATCTCCTAAGTAAGATACAAGAAATTTCACACAGAATTCCTCAAAACAGTGGCTGTTGCCAAAACGATGCAGGTTTCGGGTTACACCAGATTTCTCCATTTCTTATCGTACTATTTCAGCAAATGGTTACAAAATTAACTGCATGTATTTATGCAACCACAGTATTCTCACTTGAAGATTTCAGATAATTTATTGTGGTTTTTTCTCTGTAGCCCATTTTTTTCTGATCCTTTCAAAGCATTCAGCCAGCTTCTGGCTCCACATAACATTTGGTTTCTAAATTACTATGCACCATGAAATCCTCACCCATTAACTCTTTCAAATTCGTTATTTTATCAGCCATCTTTTCTTGATTATAACTGCTTATAGGTTATAAATCTGAGTTCAGGGATATATTAGAACTAAGCCACAACTCAAGCAAACCTCTCACCTAGTTACCTTTCAAAACTATTTTATTATGTCTGAGACATAAGTTACTCACACTTCCTGTCCACCTGTCTCTGCTTAAAATCTCATTTCTGCTTAGTTAAGCAAACCTTTGAGCATGTACTGGAGTGTGCTGAAGTGTTAGCAGCACTGAGGGCTACGTAAGCAAAGCACGGCATCTGATGTGGCCCTATCCTCCTACAAGGAAAACCTTATTTGCAGTCTATGTATGGAATTCCCTTTCCTTCATGACCCAATTCTGGTTCATGTCTCATCTGGGTCCAAGAGAGAAATCTCACTCTTTAGGGGACAGCAGAGCCAATGGACCAGCAGATACAGCTCCCTTTAACTTGTTGAGCTCCTCTGTTTCCTTTCTATAAAAGCAGCTTTCCACAAGAACCTGCCCACCATAAATCCACCTGTGATAAGCTTCACACCTTGCATGACACCAACAGCCAACCAAGACTTGACAACTAATAGTTATAGGGGAAAGCTGAAAGACTGACTGACTTTCCAGTAAGCAAACAAGTGTTGACTGGTTTTCACAATTTCCATCCTTCCGCTGCCAGCTGGGGCGTTTTGGAGTTTGAAGCTGAACTGAAAGTTATTTATTTGATATCTGTCATCATCACCATAAAGACTTCCCCTGTTATCCCACAAACGTGCATTGTTTTCAGGATTTGCAGCCAAATATTTAGCCTTTTCTCCAATCTCTTCAACCAGAAATCTGTCTCAGGTGTCAGCAATATTGGAGACAGACATTAGAAACAGCTATGATTTTTTCAGGGCCTTATCTACAAATTGTGCTGAGGAGAAGTTAGGTTGGACTCGATGACCTTAAAGGTCTTTTGGAACCTAAACAGTTCTATGATTCTATGAGAGACTTCCCATCAGTAATTACCAAGTATATAGAGTATATACACATTATACACCACATAAAACTGAATCTATATAACCATACATATTTAAATATGTAAGAGTGTAATTCTTAAAATACACACACAGTCACAAGATGGCATGATACAACACATGAACCTTTTTAATTGCTTTTATCTGTTTATCTGTTAAGCAGCTAAATGTGCTATGATGTGTTAGGAAATTCCTGACCTGTACAGACATTATTACAATCATTTAAATAAATCTCATATCAAATTTAGATGGACGTGGTAAGATATAAATGTCAATTATCACAGTGGAGCAGAATAAGACTAATAATAAAAGAAGGAAAAACAAAATGACCTGATATGGTATCATTTATTCAGGCAAGTTTTTGTGCCAAGAACAATTCCAAAGTATTTAATTAGTGAAGTCCATAAAAGATGCCCAAATAAATTTGTTCTACTCAATTTATTACATGTCTAGTTTATCAAGAACAACATAGTGGATTTTTTTTTGTTAAATTAATAATATTTCAGATTGCAAAACAAATTTGGTTAGCTGATTGGAAATTTTACACAGTCTATAAAGGTGAAAAATTTCTCTTTTTAGGAGAAAAATTGTTTCAACATTCCCCAATTTATTCAGTGCCAGCAAAGTTTAAAGATTTCCAATCATGTGCATCTAATAAATAAAAGTCATAAAAGAAAGTTGGACGGTTTACAAAGAAACAGAATTTCTCATCTGTAAATGCAAGCTTTAAAGGGAAAATTAGGTGTATACTTTCTATCTTGAGTAAATGGCATGGAGACAGAATGCAATATAGTAGAAAATGTATTGTTATCCAAGGCTGCAAAAATCTGTCCTGCAAAGTCAGTCATTAAACAGAGATTCTGTATGTATAAACTCCACATTCTTGCCAGCAGATCAAAGGTAACTTGGTGAACACAGAATTGCCTACCTACTCTATCTTCATACAAATGAGCTAAAGTGCCCTTGGCAAAGAATGCAAAGTCATGCCAACAGAATACAGATTAATACTGCTGTAACCAGGTATTTTATTAAAGCTGCAGTGAAGTGTCTGCATGGACAGAAAATTCTTATGATCAACATTTCAAACAAGTAGTACCTACTGTTTGTCCAGTAAATTCCTTTGTCATTGTGATGAGGAAAAACCCAGCAGACCACTAGGAAAAATAGTTTATTTCAAGAAAGCCACTAAAAAATTCTATTTGTAGGGAACTAGGAGACATCTTTAATTAAAATTTTATTTCTGAGAAATTCTCAGTTGGAAGAAATACCAAGCAGCCAGGAGAGACTTTTTTGCCTCTTTCTCATCATTATGTTAAGTTACAGACCTGAAGAACTGCCAGACCTAATATGTGTATATAAGTGTGTGTACATATATACACACACACAGCCTTTTGTCTCTAACTCAAGACAAACTTCATTCTTATTTCTCTAGTTGAGAAACACAATGAGTTAAAATTATATTGTAGGAAAATGGGAATACCTATTTTTTGGTTTTTTTCCTTATGTTAAATACACTTTTACTACTATTAGACATGCAACCAGATAAATGTTCTTAAAATGTTAAAAAAAGAAATTATATGTATGATGGGTTGTAAGGAGTAGATTGAGCAAATGTAAAGCAAGAACAATCACCATAACATTGCCATTGATGAAGATTGTTTTGATCTGGATTCAATTTGTCCAGAAACAAAACATTTTATTTAGGTCTTTTAATGATAATTTTCAAACAGCTTTATAAAAGTAGGTATCTAATGTTTTACTTTAAAAAACTGAATTTATCTTTAAAGAAGTAGTAAAATTCATGGAAAAAATCCTATTCATCTCTATTAATAAGTAATGAATTTCAAAGTCACAGTATAAACTTCAATCAATTTAGGGAAAAGGAAACAGCAATCAAAATGCCAAATTTCCTGGTATGCTCTTAACAGCTTCTTTCAGAAGCTATGACTATTTTGCTCACTTTATCAGGTGGGTTGGTTAACTTTAACCTACTGTTTCAAAAGTATTTCATGCTCTTCTGAATGCCTTAAAAGGGTTACCTTTGCATGGTTTACTAGGAATTCCTGTGCATAATTATGGGGTTATTTATCATAACAAAACAAACAAACAAACAAAAATGGAATGTTATCAAGAAAACCTAACTTGGGACTCAGTAACAGGACAGACTATACGTGTGCATGAATCAGGAGAAGAAAATTACCTTAGAGCTTTCTTGTTTCAAATAGCTTCCCCTCTCTACCCCTCACAAACTTTTTCCTACAAACCCCCTTTGTCTCACCGCTGATACGACCTCAAGTCCTCAGAATTTTCTGAGGATCAATCATGAGGACAAGACTTTTGCAGGGACTAAAGTTATCTGAGGTGCAAGATGAAAGCAAAAAAATACAGCAACTTAAATAATATTTAAAATGTTAATCTCTGCAGGAATTCAGAACTGCCTGTCACATGATTGTTGGTCTTAGAATTCTCACATGAACTTTTTAATATACAGTAATTGCTTCCTATGGTACTGTATAAATAACACCAGACAGATAGTTTAAGACAAACACCTCTCCTTTTGCTTTGGTGACAACTGTGCAAATCATTAACAGTGCCTAGACCACTCTATTCCTCTGAAGCATTTGAACAAGAAAAATAATGGTATGGGACAAAAATAGTCTTTAATTATCTCTAAAATGAATTTGCTGCCCCATAAACCGTGATGGCCTTTCACACTGACCAATTACCCTGGAGAACTACTGTGAGTGCCTGCACATATTTTCAAAAGTCAAGGTACAAAAGCTATTATAGAAAGATGCAAAGAGCCAGGTACAAGGTAACCTTGTGGTAGTTAGGGTAGAAATGGGTCAAAAATGGGGGGAAAAAAAAAAAAACAACAAAAAAAAAACCCAAAAAACTGACAAAGCTCTCAGCTTATTTAATTTAGCAGTATTTGTGGCTATCTCCAGCCATAAGAAAAACTGGACTGTCACTGCTCTGTGTGTATGTGGGAAGCTCAGTATCACTCATATTTCTGCTCAAGCACTACACACACTTTCTCCCTGCTTTTTCAGAAAGATCAGAAAGCGAGAGAAAGGTTTTAAGATATTGAGTTTCAATTAAAGATGCTTCAAACTTTTGAAATTATTTTCAGGATTTTTTCTGAAGTTTTTTGAAGTTTTCACTCGTCAGCCATGATTTCGTATGTGGTATACATACATAACATATATTTAGAGTAAAGCAAGTATGTATACTGTACAGACAGTGCATTTAGTGGGACAATCCCACAGAAATTAATGAAAGCTTTGTCACTGGCCAACATTAAATTGGAATTGGATCCTGAATATTTCATTCTGGCATTGAACTCCTTACCTTCTATGTTTTCAAATTTCAAATGCAAGATATGGTTGAACTTAGTTAATCCCACAAATTAAAAGACTCCAAATCCTTTAGTCTATTATGCTTCCCAGAAGTTTCTTTTAATATTATCAAAAAGTATGTTGACTGTAGAATGTTATGTCAAGAACATCTAATTTTACATTTCTGACATAACATTTCTGATCCTTAAGTTAGCAATCTAGAAGAGTAATGACTAGAATGATTCTGAAATTACTACAGTCTGAAAAAGAGTTCTTTTCCTGATATGCTTTAAAAATACTAAAAATCTTGGGCTCACCCATTTAACCAAAAGAAGCAACTTTAGGACTTAGAAATAAATAAGCATCTGCACAAAGTTGTTCCGGTGTGTCTACATTTATCAAGACAAATGCTTCATGTCACTCAGTTAAAAATTTAAAATAAACCAAGGAAAACCTT
>VXAK01000031.1:0-50365 GCA_013399435.1 Arenaria interpres
CTGTTGTAGTAGTTGTCATCTTTGTATACAGTACTAAAAATGTCATTTGTGCTGTGGATGTAACATTAAATTTTATACTAATAATGCCAGGTTATTTTATTATGCTAAGGCCAGTCTGACCTTTGCAGTGATTAAATGGGTGTCAAAGATGTACAACCTCAAAAATCCTAAATACACTTAATAAATGCATAACATACCTTTGATTTAAGGTAAATCCATTTTCTGTGCTCACATAGTAACATTCTGTGCTGTCTGAATCCTACAAAATCTTCTAAACACAAATAGCTAGCTGCTCCCCTCTTAAAAAGTAAGAGGAAAATGCGTATCAGAATAGAAAACCTTGTGTCAAGCCTGTTCCCTATACTGTAGAGAAGCAAAAGACACTCTGTTACAGGTTTTCACATATTATTCACTACTAAAGATATATTTCTCCTTCCACTTTTGTATCTGCACAAAAGGGTAGGGTAGAAGGGAATATTCATAGAGGTTATTTTTATCCAAAGAGCCTAGAGACAGTAAACAAGGGAAAAAGCTATAGCTAATACAGCTTTTTTGAACTGCTTACCTTGGACTCCTACTCTAAATTATCTCTGACAACCTAGGAAAGCTAGAGTTAGCTCTTCTGAGCACCTCCTTAGAGGTGACAGTGAAGAGAACATAACCATTTTAAGGAATGGCAGCATTCCATTAGGTGTACTACATACTGGTTTTTGCATACGTGAACTATGTTTGTGAACATGCATGAATTCTGCTTAGATTATTCAACTTTTATGAGGAGTTTCAGTTACATAAATGAGCAAAAGGGGGTTATTTCAAAGTTCAAATAATGGTGTTTTAATGCACACATTTGCTTACATTTTTTGCTTCAGTACTTTATGAAAATTAGGTTAGAAACATATTCAGATAGTGTGAAGTGGATTGTAATAGAGTAACAGATGCCATTTGACTGCCATTTTTTTTCTTTTCACTATTAAATGTTTGTGTTTTCTATTAGGTACATACTGCAACTCTGCCAGTGCTTGTTTTGTTGCATCTGATGGCAAAAACCTGAGACTCTATCAAGCCGTTGTAGATGCACGAAAACTTCTAGATGAATTATCTGACCCTGAATCATCTGTAAGTCTTATGTAGCAATGGTTTAAAAGTATTAAAATATAACTAATTAAGGTAACTTTTTTTCCCTCTAGTGCTTTGTCTTCACGTCTCTATAATTTTTGTGCCAGTCCATGTATAGGATCTTACGGGTTATACCTTGCGTAATTACATGTTTTGCAGCTGTCTGTAAACATTAGCAGACAGAAATGCAGCTCTTACTACTAAAATTGGCTGGACTGAAACAAAATTTCCCTGACGTGTAGCAGGTGGGGAAAAGAAAAGTACTCTGTCTGTCTTTGCCCTCTCAAAAGAGGGGAGTCAAGAGCAAGTCAGAAGATGAAGACAGAAGAGCAAGACTTAGGTGTACCACCTCAGTTACATTTATACATGAGGAAGGGCAGAGGTGGGGGAATCAGCAGGTTATTTCTAAGGGTAATATTAGCTCTTATTTTTTCTGTAGTAAGTAATTTTTTCATCATTTTTTTCTTTCATTTGTATGACTAAGGACAGTAAAGCCTGAACTTGCACTGTTACTGTATAAAGAAGCACATCTTTCCTTTTTTCCCCATTCTTCTCTTATTTGTTAAGCTATCCTGCAAGATAGAGTCTGTCAGTATTCGAGTCAGTCTGAGGAATCTGTTCTAGGAGCAATGATTGTAAACATTCCGGCAAAAATCAATAGAGCTTTCAGTTTTTATAAAAGCTGTACAATTTTATATTTTTTTATGTATTGTGACAAAACCTGAAGCTTTAAACAAAAGCGAGGCAGTACACTTAGTATCTCTGCCATGAGAAACACATGTTATGAAAAGATAAATCTTTAAATAAACAACATCTAGTTTTGATAAAAACTGGTGTGCTATCCCCTTTAATAGCTGCAGACGCACACCAGTGTAAATGTCTTGATAAATGCATTATCCATAAGTGCCAAAATGACAACAGGAAGAAATCTGTTACAGTGTATGCCAACAAGAAAAGTGAAAGCATCAGTTTATTGGAAATGACTGCAGTTTCTTTCTGTCTGAAGGAAAAATACTAACTCCTCTCATTTTGCTCTGTTGCAGAAACTTATTGGGGAAGTGTTTAACATTGTGAGCCAACAATCTACTGCTCGACCAGGATGCATTATTGAACTCGATGCAATAACTAACAAAGTAAGTAAATGGTTAACTCTTTAAAAAGTATTACATAAAGGTGTCTAAAAATAGCTTTGTCTGTTAATTAACCTAATGTGTTGAAAATAAGTAAAAGATACGACATTTCCCTATGGTGATAATGATTGCAGTGAATTTTTGTGGATGTTGATACACCTTGAACATTTCAATCCGATAATGTTTCTTTAGCTGCTGGGAGCTTAAAGCCTATTGTTAGAGTGTAAACATTTTCTAAGCATAACTCTTGATGAAAATAAAGCTTAAATAAAGACTAGTTTACAAACTGTCATAATTCAAAGGGAAAAAAAATAGCAATCCGCCGCAAGCCCAAACAAACAAAAAGATGGACAACATTTAAATAAAACCCAAACCTGAAAACTAGACCTAACCATTCCAAAATGTAGGCATCATAGCCGTGTAGGACTTCAGGTTTTTTTGACTGTCTTGTAAGACAAGTTTTTATCTGTTAACTAATACAGGTATATATTACAAACAATGAGAAGGCAGTATTATTACACCTTGTTCTTACTCACAGTTATTTTGATCAGACATGTTCCCGTGCTGTTTTCTGTTAGGTAGCAACCTGTAAAAACAGTGCATTTTACCATTTCTTAATTAGACATATGAATGTTTTGGACGTATATAAGGAAGTATTTCTCTACTTGTCAATAAATTTCCATGTCTTTTAAGTATTAATCGCATAAAATCTTCAATTTTGAGTTCAGATTGATAAAAAGTTTTTCTAGAATTTTTATAGGTGATTACAGGGAATAATCTCTTTCCATATTTCTGTGGAAAAAGAGGGTGTTTTGCAACATGAAAACTTTGCCATCATTGTCTTTGGGGGACGTTATTTCTTGCCTGCAGGAAAGGATTTCACTGCCAGCAGCCTCCATTGCAGAGAGGTGGAAGTGCTGCAAAGAGGTCTGTTGCTGTCAGGAAGGACAGATGTTGAGGTATCAGAGAGAAGGAAAATCTGCAACTTATTCCCATAAATTTCCCAAGCAATTCACTGCAGACATGTCTTCCTACTGAGGAGGGATAAAAGTCTTAAGATTTTTTGCCACTGTCATTTATTCAACACCTAAAGAAGTAAAACCAATCAGATTCTAATTCATCTGTCAATAACTGTGGCAAAAATGCTATTACAGAATTTGTCTAGCATGGTAGATTTCAGTGAAATTATTTGAATGTACAATCGGTTCTAGAATATGCCACTTAATATAAGACGGAACCATTTAGTCTTTCTGAAGCATTAAGAAAATTTTCAACATTATAAAAGAAAATGGTCCTCATCCATAGCTAGATTGCACAGAAGAAATAATTGCATTAGTACACAATGTTGCTCTACTGTTCTGGAAGCATAACTGTTGCTTAATGTTCCAGTGTGGCTCAAACACACAGTTGCTTCATGTCTTTCAAGAAGACTTCATTTTGGGATACAAACCACATAAGGAAGATGTGGAAGGGAAGGAAACAGAGATATTTTTCCAGCCATCACAAGGTATAGCATAAAGATAACTTATATGAATGAACAAGGCACCAAAAACATTCTTAAAAAAGACTGAAATCTAGCAAGCATATGCTAGTTTCCTTTTTAATAAGAATCTGTAGAAGTCAGTAAAATGGCTGCTTCCTGTTGCATATATGAATTGTTGTTTACATGCTAAGGGTATTAAACAAAGGCATTCTAATTTGCTTAGAGTGAAACATTTTAACTTATATGACAAAGTCCATTTTTCAAAAAGCTGTATGTTATATGTAAAAAAGGGTACAAAATAGAACAAAAAGGTATTTTCTGCATCAACATGTAGTTCTAGGTGATAGGGTGAATATATCTGACTTCCAAGTTAATACAATAGAAAGTAACTGGTGAATTTGGTAGTAGTCTTAAAACTTTAAAAGAAAAAGGAAGCAAGCAGGCAGGTAGAAAAGAGTCTTCATGATCTAGCAAAACAGTTCAAACTAACTAGGAAGGCAAATGTGTCTAAAAAATGAGATTTTCCACTAATACTCAGGTTGTCTGTAAGTCACTCTGTCTCTTTATTTTCATAATTCTTCTGTACCCATGAGCAATCAAAATGTTGATTAAAAATGTTACTAATGGTTTCTGTTTGAATATTTCATTTTATAAACAAGCAATTTCTTTCAAAGAGGAAGACTGGTTTTTTTAATAGTTTTTAGAGATTCTTCTGTTATTGAAAATTCTTTATGTTGAATGTAACCTTCGTGATAGCGATAGTATGTTTAAATTGCAGGGTATCGTCCACCACCTTTCTCAGAAAAGTTCTACCTAGTAGTAATTGAGAAAGATAGCAATGGCTGCTCTGTTCTCCAGATGTGGCATCTGCATCTCAAGTCTGTGCAAGCCTGCTTAGGTGAGTGACTGTTACTGTAACATTTCTTTTATATTATTTAAAATAAAACTTAAAGCTTAGTGGTTTATTTTAAAATAAATTGTCACCTTTGTCAAGCAGCAGCCTCAAAGTTGGGAGTCTTCAGGCTGATCTATCAAAGTAACAGAGGCAGTAAGCATTCCTTACAAACATTGGTGCATTCTATACCAACAGTAATACAAAAATTTGTTAATGGGGCGAGTAATGTACTTAAGCATCAGATTCTTTATTTTAAACTATCAGTATTTCAGAATGTTATGGGTATCTTAAAACAAATAGTCAAAGCTTATGATAAAACTAACACAAGCTGCACATATCATAATTATTTTCTGTGTAACTTAAGCACTGCTAAGAAAAATAAATCTGATTATAGGATATTCATGCCTTGTCTTTACTTATAAACAATTTTTTAACACTGTTGGCAATTATTTTTTTTTATATAGCAAAACCAACTGAGGCTTCTTCATCAGAGAATAAGCTTAGTGTACCTGAGCAAAAGACTGTGGATTCTTCTCCAGATATATCCCCTGGCATAAGTCCCATTCCACGATCTTCATCAATTGCTAATCTTCAGACTGCTAGTAAACTCATTCTGAGCTCCAGACTTGTGTATAGCCAACCTCTGGATCTTCCTGTTGGTGTAGAAGTAATACGAGCAACTCCTTCAGCAGGTAAATTTAACTTTTTTTTTTTTTTTCTATCGAGTTAGTTCTAATTTACTCCTGGTTACTAGGATTGTATCTCCTCAGCCTATTGTATTCTGATTTACTGACACAGGGAACACCAGACTGAAAAGGCTCTCTCAAATCATAGTGTTCATGTCATGTTACCCTTTCATAAACGTTATCAAGTCCCCTGAAACTTACTGCTCTAATAGCTGGAAACTTAACTTCTAGACTTAATTTATTAATGAACAATTTATACCTGCTTGGTCATCTGCCAGCTTTAATGTGTTGGATATATAGTGCTTGTTTTACCTGTTGCACTTACACCTTGTTCTGTTTGTCTGTCTCTCCTGTCTTTTTTTCTTTTTCCCCTTCCCTCTCAGGTTTCATTTTGGTGAGCTACATGAACCTAATCTTAACTACTTTAATTTCATCTGATTAAGGCTTTGTATTCCTCTCACTATTCTAACAACCCTTCTCTGAATTATATCAGTTTCCATTTATCTTCTTTGAACAGTGACCAGAAATGCAGATGATAAGTAATGTTCAAGTTGCAAGACTGTTTATCAGTCTTAATTCGTTTGCCCTTACCCAATTCCAGGTTAGAAAAATAATACCAAGTTGTAAAGTTCTCTATCAGTAGTTAGTGTTACATCCGCCTTACAGACATTCTGCTTTATATTACTAAAACTAAATATGTTTTTCTAACTTCAGGTCACCTGAGTTCTTCATCCATTTACCCAGTCTGCCTTGCACCTTATTTGATAGTAACATCGTGTTCAGACAACAGAGTGCGGTTCTGGAGATGTTCTGTAGAGACAGACCTAAACAGCAACAATGAAGAAAGGGAAACATATCATTGGAGAAAATGGCCTTTAATGAACGATGAAGGAGAAGACAACAGCAGTACAGTGAGCATAGTAGGAAGGCCGGTTGCCGTTAGCTGTTCTTACACAGGGCGTCTTGCAGTAGCATACAAACAACCCATACAGCATAATGGTTTTGTTTCCAAAGAATTTTCCATGCATGTTTGTATACTTGAATGTGAGTCTACTGGAGGATCAGAGTGGGTTTTGGAACAGACAATTCTTCTGGATGATTTAGTTAAGGTTGGAAGTGTACTTGATTCAAGGGTCAGTGTAGATAGTAACTTATTTGTTTACAGTAAATCAGATGCCTGTTTGAATAAAGACAAGTATCTGGTGCCCAGTATCAAGCATTTGGTGCACTTGGACTGGGTATCAAAAGAAGATGGCTCACATATATTGACGGTTGGAGTTGGTGCCAACATCTTCATGTACGGCAGACTTTCAGGAATTGTAACAGATCAAGCGAGCAGCAAAGAGGGAGTAGCTGTCATTACTTTACCACTAGGTGGTAGCATAAAACAAGGTATAAAGTCAAAGTGGGTGTTGCTTAGATCAATTGATTTGGTATCTTCTGTAGACGGCACTCCTTCCCTGCCTGTTTCTCTGTCCTGGGTGAGAGATGGTATACTGGTAGTGGGAATGGACTGTGAAATGCATGTTTATGCCCAGTGGAAACATGCTGTCAAGTTTGGTGATGGAGAAAGTGATGTTTTTACTACTGAAGACTCAACAACACAAGATCCACTCAAAACAAGCTTGATAGCGAAGAAGACCAGTGTGATTGATGGGGCAGGTATTGTGGATGATGTTTTTGGCACTCCAACTGTAATTCAGGATGGTGGCCTTTTTGAAGCTGCTCATGTTCTTTCGCCTACTCTACCCCAGTATCATCCAACCCAGTTATTAGAACTTATGGATCTGGGTAAAGTTCGCCGAGCCAAAGCCATTCTATCGCATTTAGTTAAATGTATCGCAGGAGAAGTTGCAATAGTTAAAGATGCAGAAGCTGGAGAAGGAACTGGTCCTAAACGCCACCTTTCTCGCACCATTAGTGTAAGTGGCAGTACCGCAAAGGATACCATCACAGCTGGAAAAGATGGTACTCGAGACTACACAGAGATAGACTCAATTCCCCCACTGCCACTGTATGCGCTGCTTGCTGCAGATCAAGATGCCACTTATGTTTCTGAAGAAACTTCTAAAATACCTCAGGGCTCTGAAGACCATGCTAAGAGAAAAACAGAGGATCAGTACTCAGATCTGTTCCAGATTCAGCCTGTTACAACGGAAGACTTTATTGATTTTGAGCCTGAAAAGAGGGAGAGTAAATCCAAAGTTATTAATCTGTCACAGTACGGTCCGACTTACTTTGGCCGAGAACATGCTAGCGTCCTTTCGAGTCACCTGATGCACTCAAGTCTGCCAGGCCTCACTCGACTGGAGCAGATGTTCCTTGTAGCTTTGGCAGACACTGTGGCCACAACAAGCACTGAACTAGATGAGAACAGAGATAAGAATTACTCAGGTTAGTAGCTCACGTATTATTGAATTAACACTCTTGTTCTTCTCAGCAAAGGTAAACTTAGTCCTTGGGTGTTTTGGGATAACAAAGCTGAAAGCTGGCATTGGTTATTTGGATTAGCTAAAATAAGAAAGAAAACCACTAAATATAAATTTCTACTTGTGTTTCATACATAATAATAACTTGTAGTTCAGGTTCTTAGCAAGTTGAGAAATGTATGTTCCTTCCACACTGTATATAAGTTGTATGTAATGCCTCTTGCAGGCACCTGCGTGTTCAAAAGCCAGTATTTTCTATTTCACAGGAAGAGATACCCTGGATGAATGTGGCTTACGCTATTTGTTGGCTATGCGCTTGCACACCTGCCTTCTGACATCACTCCCACCTCTGTATCGAGTTCAGCTGCTTCACCAAGGTAATTCGTAGGGTGAAATACTGCTTTCATTTGATCCGCTTGAACTACCAAAATTTGGTTATATTTGATTTATAATATTATGGTATTTTTATTATCTTGATATTCATTTTAGATTATATCTATTCCATTAAGACCTTTATCGTGCAAAGGCTTAGTATAGGCTTCCCTATATACACTGTAAATAGCAAAAAAAAGTATAGCTCTAAAAGAGAAGAAAAATTCTGCCCTATTCAGTTTGAGGTGTGAATAAGTCCCCCAATCAGATAATGTACAGATTGCATGTATGTCATTGTTTTTGCTGGAGGAATGAAGATACTGCTTTACATAAGCATGGCCCTTATCTTACCTTAAAGATTACTTCATTATTTTCATCACAGCAGTTTTTTTTTCCCTTTTTTTCCCTTGCTCAATCTTGAGTAAATGCTGTTGTGAAATACAGGAAAGAAAAGCACTAAGCACCTAAACAGCAGGCAGAAAGGTTTCTGGCCCAGAATGGGTCTGCCTCTGCAATAACAGAATATTTTTGCTTCAGTCTTTCACTGTCTAACTCTAGTGCGCGTATGAAATAGGTACTACAAAATGATGAAGACACATAGAGGAGAAGACATCCCTAGTGAGCAAAAAGTTATTTCAGGTGTTTTTTTAGCAGCTCTACTTCCTGTAGAGGGAAACGGTCTCTTTCAGATCTACCTGGAGGTCCCACTTTGCATCTCTGACATATTCCACTTGCTTATTAACAAGTCTTAACCTTCTGAGTTTTATTATGTCATTGTTTAGGCCTATCTACTTGCCATTTTGCGTGGGCTTTTCATTCTGAGGCTGAGGAGGAGTTGATCAATATGATTCCTGCGATCCAGAAAGGAGACCCACAGTGGTCTGAATTAAGAGCTATGGGTATTGGTTGGTGGGTCAGGAATATCAACACACTCCGAAGGTGCATTGAGAAGGTACTTTTTATTGCTTACAAATTCTAATTACATGCTCTTAGATATGCCTTAACAGATACGCACGGTCACTTGTATGTAGCAGATTCCTTTGTACCCAGCCCAGGCAGGAGACTGTGTAACCAGCTTTTTCTATGCCAACTAGTGTTGGCGGTCCTGGCTTACAAATGTTGTTATTCAATAGTAAAATATAATACAATTAATGTAGGGAAAAGCTATTTCCAAAGCATGTCATTCCCCTCCCACCCCTATACTTTACAGTATGCTAAGGATCATATTAAGTACTCTAAGAAAAATCTCACTTCCAGATATATGAGACATTATATATTTGTCGATTGAACAGGGGATTATGCTTTGAGTTCAGCAGTGAGTCTTATTTAAGAAATAAATGTATCTAAAAATACTAGTCAATAAAAACTATATAAAGGATGTTTTTGCAAATTTTGTATTTTTTATAACGGAGTACTATAGAACATAAAAGATCTGCAAATAAATACTGCAAAAAAAAAATATTTTGCAAATAAAACTGCAAATAAATACAGGTTTTACACTTCTGAAGAGTCATAGAATTACTGTTTTATAGAAATATGCATCTATTTTATGCAAAACCGAAATAATACCAAATCTCATCTGTATGCAGAGTTTTCTTATGGGAGGTCTTATAATGGATAAAACACAATATATTTTTGAGATAATATCAAAAACTGTCTCCCATAGCTACAAATAAGATTTAAATTCTTGCTTTAATAAGAATTTCAGTTTCATTTTAACTTGAAGTTTCATGGATTTGAATAGTTACTAGCTTTTGCTTTGAATTACAACAAATAATGCAATCTCTGAAATGTCTGTGGAACAGAAGTACTTACTAGTTTATTAAATTTCCAAGTCACCTGCTGTAAAAATACATTTTAAAAACTTACAGGATACTCAAAGAATCCAGTATTCCAATTCAAATGCAATTACATCTTTGAGTCCTATATGAAAACCAAACAATGTGCATTAAAGAAATACCTGTATTAGCTTAAGTGTATGTAAATAATAGGTTGCAAGAGGAATTTCACCTGATAGTATGAGTTACTGTAACACTTATAAGAAAAGAATTTTGTTTGTGATGTCCCACTGGTTGAGAGGGATTAATGTCTGCAGTGGTTTTCTGCTGGTTTTCTGACTCTAAATCACATTCACAGTGTAAGAAGAGCTGTCATACACGAATAAAACATTCCGACAGAAATTACTGTTGCTTTGTAGTAATAGTACAGTCACCTACACCATTCTCACCTGACAGAGAACATATATGTTATTTAGCTAAAAGCAGCCATTATATTTTCAGTAATAATAGTAGGCTTTGTATACTACAGGTTGCAAAAGCTTCATTCCAGAGGAACAATGATGCCTTAGATGCTGCACTTTTTTACCTTGCTATGAAGAAAAAGGCAGTGGTGTGGGGTCTGTTTAGGTGAGTTC
The DNA here is from genome assembly GCA_013399435.1 of Arenaria interpres. Taxonomy (NCBI): domain Eukaryota; kingdom Metazoa; phylum Chordata; class Aves; order Charadriiformes; family Scolopacidae; genus Arenaria; species Arenaria interpres. The sequence goes on from VXAK01000031.1 coordinate 10,525, forward strand.
TGCTAACTGTAAGTTTGATTAAATCTGAATTGAACCAGGAATGCAAAGCAGAACTCGCTCAAGATTCGAGTTTAATTTAAAGTGATGATGTTCAAGTGATTGTGTGCTAAGGTTATATAAGTAGTTGTGTACATTGCATTTCTTTGTGCAGGTCCCAGCATGATGAAAAGATGACTGCCTTTTTCAGCCACAACTTCAGTGAAGATAGATGGCGCAAAGCTGCATTAAAAAACGCTTTTGCTTTGTTGGGAAAACAACGCTTTGAACAATCAGCTGCATTTTTCTTGCTAGCAGGTTCACTGAAAGATGCTATAGAGGTATCCACTTTTGAGAAATTAAGTTCCAGTTTCTTATTTGACCTCTGTAACTGCATCCTTACAAGCTGTTCTCTGCTCACGTTTTCACAAATTGTGGCAGCACAAATGGTATGGTATGTCCACACATGACCCCCCTTGTGCCCTGCAGACCTACTATGTACCTCCACAACACTGTGAAAAGCAGCTTGGAAGCTGATTAGAAGGCCAGAATAATTGTTCAGATACGTCAGTCCTGAGTGGAAGCACTCTTGGGATTACCAGTCATGACCCTTCTGGCAAAATTTTCTGTTTGATCAGTACAGTCAGGTTGTAGCACTCTGTTCAGCCTCCAGCTATTCTGCATGACCTATTGTTACAACATTAAGTTAATGAAGAAGTCAGAGTTGTCTTCTAAAGCAGCTGTAGGATCCCCTTTTAGGGGAGCTGGGATGTTGCGTGCCACAAGGGAGGTGAGAGCTGTAAGCAGGATCATAATCTAAGCAGTACCTTTCAGGAGAGAATGGAAATGAGAGAATCTGTAGTTATCTTGTCTATTTGTATGCAGTATGTTTGCTTTTACCTGAGAACACAAAGAATTTTCCTCAGAAATGTAATTCTGCAGATGAGACAGTGTGAAGAATATCTTACCAGTGACGTATTAACGTTAAAGCTGGAAGTTTTGTTTATTCTACTAGGTATAATAAAAATAAACATCTTTATCTTTACTTCTGCTATATTAATTTTTGACATGCTGCTATGCATATCATAATTCCTGAAATAGAAGAAAGCACATCTCTTTCCAAACACAGAAGAAAATGTTAATTAGATGTATATCACCACATTTTTGACCCAAAGATGAATATATACATTAAAGAACAGATAAAATCACAGAATCACAGAATCTTCCAGGTTGGAAGGGACCTTAAAGATCATCTTGTCCAACCGTCAACCTAACTGACAAATATAGATGCCCACACAACATACAAGGAGCAAAAAATGATAAAAAAATTATCTGTTCTGTAAACACGTATTGTTATTGACTTCATTGCTGTTTTAAAAAACTACCTTTCCCCCGTAAAGCATCCTTTTCCCCACTTCTTATTGTAGGTGTGCCTTGAGAAAATGGAAGACATCCAGTTGGCTATGGTTATTGCTCGTTTATATGAATCAGAGTTTGAAACTTCTGTCACGTACACCTCCATTCTTTATGAAAAGATTCTGGGTTGCTGTAAGGATGGAACTGGGTTCAGCTGTACTAAATTGCATTCTGATCCATTTCTGAGGAGCATTGCATACTGGATAATGAAAGATTACACAAGAGCACTGGACACGTTATTGGAACAAACCCCTAAAGATGATGATGAAAACCCAGGTAAGGGAAAAACATTACTCTCATGGAACAAACTTAGTAACACAAAGTAGAGAAGGATAAATACTTTCTGTGTATGCATGCAGTCCCTTCTCCTAACATGCCATTATGCTGAAACCATTAGTTGGCTTGTCTACTGGCCTGCTCTATTTCTACTTCTTCAGAAAAAATATATCTTTTTCCAATTTCTTCCAAGGACTTGTCTCCAACCCCCCCAGTACTGAACTTAGTTCTACTGTTAAATAGGCTCAGGAAGGCCACCTTGGTTTGGTTCTTCCCTACAGTACCTCTCTCCTAGTGAATGCTGGCTAGTCTTTATTGCAGTGGACATAAATTCACATTCTTACTTCCAGGAATTAGCAGTGTTCTAGCAGGATTTCCTATCCTTCTGTTCTGAGATGAATGTTAAGTGACACTGTGGCTATGTAGGTTTCTGTAGCCTTCGAGATTTTCCCTTGGGAAATCTCTACCCAGCTGATCGTCTCGGCTTTTTGTTTTGAGGCTTAACTGAGTGGAATATAACAGCAAGGCAAATGAGAGAACTTAGTATCTTTCTACTCATCCAGGCTCGTACCTTTAATTTTGTTGTGGGGAATAAGTAATTCATTTTCTTTCGGCAACTAGACCCAAAACTGTCTTTGTTTTTGTGTTTTGACAAATCTCTGTAATAAAGGAAATACTGCAAACCAGAATGATTCTTTTTTAAAGCCATTTTCAATAGATTTCATATCTGTTTAATTCCTAGTTATCGTCAAGTCATGCAATCCTGTTGTATTCAGTTTTTACAATTATCTTCGGACCCACCCTTTGCTCATCCGAAGATACTTCAGTTCACCAGAAGGGACTTTGGCCACCTTAGGTCTAAAAACTGAGAAAAGCTTTGTTGATAAAATTAATCTTATAGAAAGAAAGCTATTCTTCACTACTGCAAATGCTCATTTTAAAGTGGGCTGCCCTGTACTAGCTCTTGAAGTCCTTTCCAAAATTCCAAAAGTAAGAAAAAAGTCTACTGTAGCTGCAGAGAAAGATTCATCTAGTCCTGCAATACAGGCTGGTGTTTCGGATTCCAAAGCCTTAAGGGATGGTGCTGGCGGTGGTGACATAGACTGGTCAAAGCCATTTTCAACTTCCTTTGCTTTGGAGAATACTGTTGACTCTTCAGCACAATTTGACTGGAGTCAGCCAGCAGTAAAATTTGATGATGAGCCCCTTACACTTGATTGGGGCGAAGACAAAAATGGGTCAGACGAAGAGGACAAGGATGTTGGTATAACGATGAAAACCTCAAAATCTGATTCTAAGAATGGAGAAGATGATGGGAGAACCTCTGACACCAACATCCCACAAACACCACTTGGAGAGATTTCTGATGCAGGAGACACTGAAGTTGATGTTATTGCTGAACAACTGAAGTTCAGAGCCTGTTTGAAGATCCTTATGACTGAACTGAGGACTTTGGCTACAGGTTATGAAGTAGATGGAGGAAAGCTCAGGTTTCAGCTGTACAACTGGCTTGAAAAAGAGATTGCTGCTATGCATGAAATATGCAACCATGATGCAGGGGGCAAAGACTATTGTAAAACTTACACCAAAGTAAATGGGGATCTGCTTGATCATGATGATATTACCGATAAGCCAGACATCGGTTCGTATGAACGGCACCAGATAGAAAGACGAAGGTTACAAGCAAAACGAGAACATGCTGAGAGACGAAAGTGGTGGCTGCAGAAGAACCAAGCTCTTCTAAGAGTTTTTCTAAGTTATTGTAGTCTTCATGGGGCACAAGGTGGTGGTTTAGCATCTGTAAGGATGGAACTCAAGTTCTTGCTGCAAGAGTCACAGCAGGTAAAACAAATTCAACTAATTTCTGTTCACAAGTTTGAACAGTTCTGGACTGTCAGTTTTGTCAAATGCTGAAGTTTGTTCCTAGACAGATGCTTCTTGTGTTCTGCAAATCTAATGGTCGAGGTAATTTTAATGCATTTGGAGAAAGAAGTTGGTATTTAAGTGTGCAGCTTTTCCACATCCTGATTACTTGGTTCTTAAGAATCTGTTATATGACATTAAGAATTAGGCTGCCAATAACTATGGAATATAAATGTTGCTGTTTATATTATAGCTGCAGCATTATATGTGTGTTCCAATGAAATTATCATTTTGATTTACAATATTCTTGTTATGTATATATTAAATTAAATTCACAGTTACAGAAATATGACAAAGTATCATGCAAGGGATCTACAAGGAATGGGATTTTAGCTGCAAGGCTAACAAATAATACCAAGTCAGACAGGGTACTGCTCCCTTTTACTATATTATGTTTATTTCTACATTTATTTCATTCAAGAGGAGATATTTTCCAGCAAATGTTAATGACTAATCTGAGCTACAGCAGATAATCTGATACTGGACAAGTCATTTAACTTGCTGTGGTCCTAGATTTCTCACGTTTCAAATAGGAGCAGTAGACAACTGTTATGGTGGTACTAGGCTTAGCACATACTTTTAAGAGTAAAAAAGATTCTGTTAGTTTCCACTTGAGAAACTCAGATTAGTGCAAATTTGACTTTTGTTATTAAGCTCAGAGCAATGATTATTATGTCAATTTATGCTACTGCAAGTGCAGTTTTCGTTAGTGTTTCTTAATAGACAATCCTAACACTTCCTAATGAACTACATAAAAATACTCTTCCTGCACTAACTCAAAAAGTGTTGCAGCAAACTTGGCTATCAGGTCTCATCCATGTTATAGCAAACTAGAACTTACTTTTGACGTCATTCACAGTATAATCTTGCCTGTACTGAGTAGACAGCAGTGGAAGAGGATAAATAACCCTCCTGGAAAAACATTTACAATGTAAAATTATAATTTTTTAAAAACTTGTTTTCTCAAAGCAGTAATTTTAAATACAGACTTTTCTTTTAAACAGGAAACTACTGTAAAACAATTGCAGTCTCCACTTCCATTACCCACAACACTACCGTTGCTTTCTGCAAGCATAGCATCCACAAAAACTGTGATCGCTAATCCTGTGCTCTATTTAAACAACCACATCCACGATATTCTTTACACTATTGTGCAGATGAAATCACCACCGCATCCTAATGTTGAAGATGTCAAGGTAATGAAAAGCTTTCAGGAAATACTAAATGGTCTTTTTTTAAAATGAGGAGTGAGCACGTGAAAAATAAAATGTGGTGTTTGAGTTAACTTTTCAACACTTACCCTTTCACAATCCCGACTTCTCCCGTAAGCCTGGCGAAAGCCTTGCTTTCTGACGTCTCTTTGAATCTAGTTAGTTCCCTTTCATCCAAATCCTGGTCATTCTCAGGAAACTATTCCAAATGTGAATATTCACTGAACCACTGAATTCTTGGCTCTTAAAACAACATGATCATATAAGTTAACTAATTGGTATCGCTCTGGTCAAATCCTGTAGGGAGGCTAATGAAAGTAGAGATAGGAGACTGTAAGTTACGTTACAACCTTCTATCAATATAGATACTGTAAGACTTACTCCAGCGTGAATTTCCTCAACTGTTCTTGCTTTTAAGGAAGAATTGTGGTGAATTACTTTATCTGACACCATACTCAGGGGTGTTCAGGTTCAGTAAATAGTGGGGGGAAAAAGCCAAATAGCTTAAGACTATGACATGGTTAATTAGTAAGATGCTAAATCGTTATTTCATACGTTTAGATCAGTATTCATATGCATTAAGTTAATTTGAATTTCTATTGACTAAATGAAAGTAGGGAAAAATTAGGAAACAAAAGCGGGTTGTCTCACTGCCAGGTAATTCAGTTTCTAAAACTTTATCCAAGCTCATTTACATCTTGTTTTCTGTCTTATATCAGTTGAATCCTTTTCCATCCTGCATTATTCTACAGCAAGCATCTTTCTTACTCTAAAAATTGATACTTCACATGCATTTTCTTTTAAAAGAGAATTTGGAAAGAAGAGCTGACGCTTTCTAACTGCAAAGCAACTATTTAGATAATTCATAGCTTTAATCTGACATCTAGCACTTGAGTAAATGGGAAGATGGTAGGAAAAGGTGGAAAAGAACATAAGACGGGTTCAAAAAAGTTTATGTTTTTAACAGTTTGACAGTACCATTTTCTTCACACTGTGGATTTCATTGGACTTTCCAAGAAATCCTTGCATTTCTTCTGTTTAAGAGCTGGAATGTTTCTGTTGCGTTGTGAGGCAGTAACAGAGTATTATTATTCTTACTCCTGGGGACTTCTAAAAATTTATAAGCACATAACTGAGGTAAAAAAGAGATTATAGATAAAAAATCATACCATGATTACACATTTGTATTGTATGTATATTGAGCGACTGCTACTTCATTGAACTATGATATTATGTAATACGGCTTCCAGGAACCATTCTGTCAAATTCATTATCAGAACAGGACATACTTAATGACTCATTCAGTATGCTCATACATTGTGGCAGTTCTATATTAGAATAATTATCTTGGCATAATATTGGAAGGTTTTGACTGCAATGAAATGAACAAGCAGTTGCAATTTTCAAAGTACTGTATTGTAAACTTGAAATAACATTCAGTTACTGTTTCCTGACCTTGGTTTCAAACTAGGATGTTCCTTAATAACACCTTTACAATGCTGTTTAGAAAGAATTGTAGTTTACTAACCTTTATATAAACTTATGTATAGCTTATTGGCTCTTTTCATTTTAGGTGTACACGCTTCATTCTTTAGCAGCTTCACTTTCTGCATCCATTTATCAAGCACTATGTGACAGCCACAGCTACAGGTAAAACCAGAAGTTTCTATGGTTGGAGTATACTTGGCGTATCCAAAATGGAAATTCTTCGTGCATGTGTCTAAAAAAGAAATTAAATATCTGTGTATGGGTATAGATACTTACACAATTTACATATTGCTAGCCTTGATAAGCCAGATCAGTTTTATGTAGAGAAAATAATACTGATATTTAGATTCTTTCCAATAAATAATAGGAAAATTTGGTTCACTTTCGCTTGGGATACTTCTGAAAAATATTTGAATGCTGTATTCCACAGCACGTTCATTGCTGAACAGGGGTGCAGGGGAAACATTTGACACTAACAGAAGTGAAGTTTCAGACAGTTTATATTCCAAACTGGAACTGAAAGACAATGCAGTAAAAACCTTTTAAAAATTATAAGGAACAAATATATTATTAATATTTTTGAAAAAAGCCTTTTTCATGTCTGAAGTGATGCATGTACCATATTAAAATTGATAATGCCACATAGCAACACTTCAAGTTTTAATTAAAAATGTATTCTATACCATGAAATTAAAAAATTCTTATAGAATTTTAAATGTTGCATTTTCTGATTAAAATGAGAAGCATGTATATATGCTATATATATTATACAATATTACAACAATATTATAAAATCCTTTCTTATCAGAACAAATTTATTTTGTATTTAGCAGTCAAACAGAAGCGAATCAGTTCACGGGGATGGTTTATCAAGGACTGCTTTTGAGTGATCGACGCAGACTGAGGACAGAAAGCATTGAAGAGCACGCAACTCCCAACTCCCCCCCGGCTCAGTGGCCTGGTGAGACAAAAATAAGGTTATTCTTAGCACCGCTGGCCCAGCTTCACATTTCAAAATTATTTCACTGTTCTGTAATATGATGGATGATCAATGATGGAGAAGTGTTCTTACATCTGATTTACTTCTCAAATTGATAACGGCCTTTAACTTTTTCACATATCAAACCAAACTTTCTATATGGCAAGCATCTTGCTTAAAGAAGAGACCACAATCTTTAGGATAAACTCAAGAAGTTGATAATTTGTCTCTCTAAAATGTTTTCCTCCAGTATGCCTCACCCCCTAGCAAAGCTGTTTCTCTCAGCTGCTTCTACAGTACTGTCTTACATCTATACTTACTCACTATAGCTATCAAAACAACTACTCCCCATGTACCAGCATAAATTTACTATTTTGAGGTCAACTGTGGAAACAGTGCAGGACTTTCATAGTATTTGCAGAGAGGTACAACACAGAAATCCCAGACCCAGGAAGGCTTTCTTAAATTTTGATCTTTATGATCTTCAGAAAAATATTAATAGTATGTTTCACCTGAATAAAAGTATTGTGTGGCTATTTGTATATGTTTAACATAAATTTCCTTTTTTTCCGTTTGTACTCCTACTCGTTTAATGTAGAACTCCTTCTCTTTTCTTTTTGCAGGTGTGAGTTCACTTATAAATCTCTTAAGTTCAGCTCAGGATGAAGATCAACCAAAGTTAAACATCCTACTTTGTGAAGCTGTTGTAGCTGTCTACCTGAGTCTCCTTATACACGCCCTGGCAACCAATTCATGTAATGAATTATTTCGACTGGCAGCCCATCCTTTGAACAGTCGAATGTGGGCTGCTGTTTTTGGCGGGGGAGTGAAACTTCTCGTAAAACCTCGAAGGCAGTCAGAGAATATTCCAGGTACTCTGTTCTCTGAAGGTCATACTAACTATTTGCATTTTATACCTTTTAGTAACCCAATAGGAGAGGTTTCCTTCCTTTTCAAGACAAAAACCAAAAAAGCAGAATTTAAGTATCTACTGGCAAGAAAACTTTTATATTAATTAAAAAGCAGGAAAAATATTAATCTTGTAATAGTCATTTGTAATGGCACCCGGCACGTTTTGAATTTGTCATAAAAACTGTACAGCTATTATATTGCCATTAGATGCCTACTTATAATATCTCTCGGGACTTTCAGTCACTATTTCTTAGTGAAAAAACAGATGGTATATATCAGTGTTACACCTATGGTTTTCTCTGTGTGTGAGATGAGTGTTATTGTTTAACGACTGCAGTAACTTGGAAACAGTATTTCTAAAAACAATTTCTATTGCAAGATACGATTTCATCTTGCACAAGACCACAGAGAGGAAATATTGACATCTGTCGGAAAAATAGTTGATGCATACGTAAGGTCCAACTAAAACCAGGAATTTTGCAGAGAGAAATGAGCGTGTCTTAATATGCTGCATGAGGAAGAGCAAAGGCAGAGACTGAATTCAGGCTCTGGAGACAAAGGCAAATACGACCATTTGTCACAGGCTTCACACTGCAACCGTACTGCAAATCACGTCACGTAGACCTTCAAAACATCAGTAGGCTTGAAGCTTATGCAAAAATTAGATGTTCTCTATGCGAAATATGAAACAAAACAGTAATAAGGCAATGCAGCATTATAAGGATGCACAACAGATATTTGTTATTCATGGAATAACTTAAACTCATTTAGGGCAGTTATTTTGACAAGATATTGGTGTGAATAACTTATATAAAGTCATGTCTTCATTTGAGATGTATTCTGTTTTCCTTTAACCTGCAAGCTGCTACAGCTTCTGATGTTTCAGAGGATGGTAATGAAGGTTTGTAAAAATTTGCAGTGTAGATGGATGTTAATAGTGGCTTTTTTTTTTTTTAAAAAAAAAAGTCTTTAAATATCTAGCTCCTTTGTAATAAAGTAAGTGTGATCTTCAGTGTTGCCTCGCCAGTAACACCTTTTAAATAGGCTTCAGTTTCCAAAAAGCCCGTTTCTCTATTCACATTTTCTTCGCTCTCTTAAGAGTTCCTTGGTTTATATTTTGAATACCTACTGTTACTTGTGCAGTTTACAGTTTAATGAAAGTTTATATATTACCTTTATTTCTTAACAATAGTTCTTCTTCATTTCTTTGAGAAATTTTTCAGCTAAAGGCTTTTTACTTAAAAGCTACATTTCCTGAGAACTTAATCCAGATAATAAATGTATTTCCAATCCAATGTATAAATGCTACAATTAGTGAATTTATCATAAGTTAACTTTTTGTATGATTACACTTACTTTATTTAGGCTGGCTTTGATTTCTGACACAGTAGAAATTAGTACTAATAACAATGGGTTTAGTTGCCTCGATTTATCAAATACAGCCATTTCTAAAGATGCAATATTAATATCAGCTTTTCAAATTACCTGAATTTAGCACCACCTCTTCCATCAGAAGAAATGGATAAACATCGCCGTCGGTTTAACATGAGAATGCTAGTGCCAGGAAGACCAGTAAAAGACAGCACTGTCCCACCGCCTGTACCTGCAGAAAGACCCTCTTACAAAGAAAAGTTTATCCCTCCAGAACTCAGCATGTGGGACTATTTTATGGCAAAGGTAATTTAAAATGGAAAATATAAGTTATAGTTCATGAAAGCATATTTTTTTTCTCTGTTCAGTTTTAAAAGACAAAATTAATGTGAAAATTTTGAGTGCTCTTCGTAGTAAGCCACAGAGTATTATCCTTGTAATAAAAGATGAAGAGGCTACAAGTCTGTTACCTACGTTTCAAAACGCAACTCTTGCCAATAATCGAGATTAACGCTTTTCCCCTTGCTACTTGTTTGTGTTTTAGGGAAACTTATTTATGGATTAAGTTGTTGTCATTTAAACTCTATGATGGTGATAACTAAAGTAAGAGTTGGATATTACGAGATCAGAAAATTGCTTTTATAGCAGACTTCTATTCTGCGTTGCAGCCATTTCTTCCTTTATCAGACAGCGGTGTTATATATGACTCTGATGAAAGCATTCACAGTGATGAGGAAGAGGATGATGCTTTCCTCTCTGATGTACAGATCCAGGAACACAAAGATGCCAATTCTTACAGGTTAGCAGAAATTGCCACTGTTTTAGAATAATTACATCATGTGCTTACCTTTGCTTCCAAATGAAATACAGGTCCTCTGCGCCGTCCGGTTTAAGTCAAATCATTTTAGTACTGTGAATAGACTTCTTGGTGGCAATAGGATTACAGAAGTGACAAATTCTCATCGTAGTAACGGTTCCCCATTTACTTGCCTAAAAAAATGGGATTAGGAAGTCAGAGCTCTGGGATTTATGGGTTTTGGGGAGGGGAAAAAAAAAAAAAACAAAAAATCCCTTACTTCATTTTTAAGACATAAAGAACATGAGGTACGACAATGCCAGCTGTAGAATGATGTTTTAGACTACTGATTCAAGCATGACATTTAGTTTTTTGAATGAGGGGCATATTAAATAGAACATTCAAAAGAGAAAATGTTGCAAGATAAAATGAAATAAAGCGGATGACCTCAGTATTATAATATTGATATAAAAAATGATGGCTCTTTTATGTGTTCTTCAAGTCTCTCATTAGTTCTTACACCTCCACTGTACAGAATTTGTGTCTTTAATAATTGTGAGACTCTTTCAATGTGAAAGCTTCTGCTGTGAATGCCAAACTCAAGTAATGCCTGTATTCAATGTGATTTTGCGGAGAATTTCACGGAGATGTTTCAGGGAGCTTGTACTTAATTCTCAGCCTTGCAGAGGCTCACACACACGCACTCTTTTATCTGGGGGAAGAGTACGATAATCTGGGATTTGTAAAAGAGGAGGGGATACGAGCTGTCACAGCCCTCAGAGGCATCCTTACGTTGCATAGTTGATATATAAGTAGCTTTATTAAACCTCAGTGAACCATCTACACTTTTTTCCTAATCTATGTAGTTGGTAGAAGGAGAAAAATATTCTGCAGATAACTGTGTTAATGTTCTTTTAACACAACTAAACCTATTCTTTTTATACAGCTGGGCTCTTCTGCATCTGACAATGGTAAAATTAGTTCTGCACAATGTTAAGAACTTCTTTCCCATTGCTGGTCTGGAATTCACTGGTACGTTAAATTCTGCTTTATGTTTTAGTTTTCTGTATGTGGCTTTCTGTCAGACTTTGCTTTTTAATTTTCATTTTTAAATTTAAATTATTTAATGCATTATTTTTACAGTTGCCACCAAGTACACTTTCTTTCGAGATTGTTTTTTGGATGGTTGTATTATTCTGGCTTTTTATACAGGATTTTTTTTTTTTCTCTAAGCCTTACTTTGTTAATATGTCTTTAGATCTGCCTGTAACATCACCATTGGGCATTGCTGTAATAAAAAATTTGGAACACTGGGAACAGATTCTTCAAGATAGAATGGACCAGTTTGAAGGGCCACCACCAAACTACATCAACACTTACCCTAGTGACCTTGGTGTGGGTGCGGGACCAGCCATTCTCCGCAACAAAGCAATGATTGAACCTGAAAACACACCATTCAAGTAAGTCATTTTTTCCTGACAAAAACACGTTCTTAGATTATAGAAATACTAAAGAGTATTTCCACTGAAAGTTAAACAGCCAAAGGAAGGTCGGTTAGATCTTAGTTCTAGGCAACGCTTTACAGAAACCGCTCTCCCACATCCCTTTGTTCCTTCTGCAGCAGCCTGTACTTTGCTGCACCTTTCGCAACTGCAGCAAGAAAGGAAAATAAAAAGGAAAGAGCGGAGCTTGGAGGACCACAAATCAAGGGCAACTGCTGCTGCTGGAAAGACACTATTCAACTTTTTACTGTTCCTCCAGTAGCAGCTGTCTCATACCCTACCTCAGCAACAAAAGACAAAGAGTTATTCAGTACGTGCAGATGTCAGGAGGAGGAGAGAAAAAAAGTTGTAGTACAGTCCTTGTAAAGCCAATCCTCTTTTGTTCAGCCCAGTGTCATGCTTGAAGGTATCTTTAAATGCAGACAGCAACTCAAAAGACAGTCAACTCAAAAATAGCTTGCTTTTCTCAATATACTAAAATACAACTTTAGATTTACTCACTATATCTGAATTTGGATTTGCACGGTTGATACTGCTATAGGATTTGATGAAAATATTCTTACAAATATGCACTGCTTCTTAGAAATATTTGTCCTCAAAGCTGAGGCAATTAATTTTATTTGGCTCATATATGAGCTAAATAATTTTGAATACTGAAAGAAATATATAAGGAAATTCTGTACAGCCAGCGTAATTCCAACATAAAAGCAATTTTAGGAGAGTGCAAATATAGACAGAAGTGCAAGTCAGCAGATTAAACTATAGTACTTGGAAGTTAGTGACATAATGTGGATTTTAAAAAAACGCAAGAAAAAAGTATCTCAGTATTTGCCTTGAACAAATTAGAGCTTAAACTTTGGTGGTTTTTATTCTTCAAATTGGAATTTCATCTAAAGTCATTCAGACTCTTTCTTTAGATTTTTTTTTTTTTTGTCCACCTTTAATTACATTGAAGATTCTTTCCTCTTTTTTTTTTTTTTTCCTTTCTTCTGTTTTACCCAGATCAAAGGATTATTCAGCTCTTCCAGCAAAAAGACTCTGGCATTTTCTTGTGAAGCAAGAACTTCTTCAGGAAACTTTCATAAGATACATATTCACAAAGAAAAGAAAGCAAAGTGAGGTAAACAAAGGATTTTTTAAAGGAAAGCTCAATTACAACTGTTCCTCAGTCTCTTCCATATTTCTTTTAAATTTTTTTCCCATCTTTTTGTTGGCATTTCAATTTCCTTTCCTTCATTTAAGAGTGTTCGGGTTGTTTTTTTTAAAATCAACATGACTGTCATGTTGTTTATTGAAATATCAACTGAAACAATTTCAGAGAAGACATACCTCACCTCACCCGTATGTATTTGAATACTGTCCTAAGAAAGAAACAGAACATTTGCGATAATGGTAATAATAAATTTGAGTATTCACATAGTTGGGTTTTTTTGTGTGTCACATTGAAGAAGAAATTTTAATGAGCTATTACTTTGTGTATATGTATATATGCATGAGTAATATATACATATAAAAGTAATATTATATAGTAATATATAATATGGGGCTTTATGAATTGTACCAGTTACAACTGTAATGAGTTCTAACTGAAAATTTAAACCAACACATAAAAACCGTGGAAAATAAGTGTACTACTACTTAATATCTTTAGGAATTCCTGTAAGTATGGAGTTTGTGTGTGTATTACCCCTCCATTTATTTACTATATCATACATTTTGTGTTCATGTAGGAGGCATTACATTTTAAGTGAGTTTGTTTAGATTCCTGTCTTAGTTTCTGTGCCTTTTATAAAAAGTTAAAAATACATTTGTCATCATTTACTGACAGAGTGGCCTTTAAAATCTAGTTTGGAATGTTGCATTCTTTTTTTATATTTGTTTGTGCATGTGTTTTGTGTTTGTGACTGTGTGATGTTATGTAGTCTGTAGAAGATCGTGTGGAGCAGGTCAAACAAAACTGCGTAGCAGAAGATCACAAAACCAAGGTAGTATCCCTTCTCCCAAACCTCTAGCACACTCTTAAAAGTTCTGTGGAACTGGCTTTTCTTTCTCTAACGTGACTAACAGAAGCTATATGTTCTGTGTAGTCTGTGTGGCAGGCTTTTAATCACTGAATTAACTATGGATGTCCTGATAATTGGGATGAGTGAACACCTTGTAAATAGTGTTGCACACACAACCTTGTGTTTCTTACACCCAAATATAACTTTTGGCTTCCAGAACACCAAAGAGTATGAGAAGTCTAAAGTTTAGCTTCCTAAACAATGCTGAGGCCACTGAACTTTTCTTGCATGAAGTTTGTATAGACTTTTGCAGTCTGAACGTGCCTCTACAAAATGGATTTTTATGCTAATTGAAGTTTCTTACAAATGTTTTGTAGGTTGAAGCAGACCTTGGCTACCCTGGAGGAAAAGCAAAAATCATTCACAAAGAGTCAGATATGATAATGGCATTTGCAGTTAATAAGGTAAGCCTCAAATACTACAGTAAGTGTAATAAAAAGATCTTCATTATAGTTAGTATAAATTTTTTATTTGTGCTGCATAGGCAAACAGCAATGAAATTGTTTTGGCATCTACACACGATGTTCAAGAACTTGACATTTCAGCTCTACTGGCCGCTCAGTCGTTTATATGGATCGGGGAAGAATATGACAGAGAGTCTAAAAGGTAGGATTGTTTCTTTGTGGTTACATTAAAAGTATTGGTTTTCTGTGAGGCTGCATATACGATACCTGTGCTAAGCACAAGTGGGTCATGCAAAAAAAGTTAATTATTCTTCAGTAGGTTTCAGATTGCTTTACAGAGGAGTGAGGGAAGGTCAAAGAATAATTACTGTCTTTGCTTTACACACGATGAAACTAAGGTTTTGAGAGGTTTGGGCATGTTTGCACTGCACAGTGAAATAAAATTCCATGGTGCATAAGCTGATAAAGGAATTGCTACTTTGGAAACGCTGCAGTTGCATCATTGCAGAGTTGAGGCCAGTTGTGGTACGTGATGCTAGTTGTGGAGGAGACAGCAATTCAGGCTGTTGCCTTACACTATTGTGCTGAGACCTGTGCGTGTACCGGCTGCAGCAAGCGCTCATCTCTACCACACTCCACTGCGCAGAACAGTCACCCATAGACACGCAGGTCAGGAATATTCCAACAATATTCTTCTCAAGAGAGCTTATACTCTCAACATCTACCTACCACAGTTAGGATCAGCTGTTGAGCCTGAACACCCGTAGCTCTGGAGCACACGGAAAGCATTTGCACAATGTAAGCGCAAGAGTTATCAATTTATAGTCTCATTATAATCACTTGCTCTACCCACTGCCATTAGGCTCTTGACAATCAGACCAGCAAACAGAATTGGTAAGAACAAAGCAACGTTTGTTTAAAGCAGAACACTGCTCTTCTTTCACAGTTCTGATGACATTGATTTCCGTGGTTCTACCACGACGCTAACTCAGTCAACTGCACCGTCTTTTGGAGTGAATCAGATACAACCATCTCCATCTATGCCATGGCTGGGCAGTGGCCAAACTAGCACTGGAGCTGGTGTGGTGAGTACTTCTGTTGTCTGCAGGTCATGGCACTGCTGCTTTTTTTAGTGTGCTATTTAGTAGAGAGAGCTGCTGTGCGTTAGTCATCGTACTGTTAATTCAGTGTTGGCATAAAAGACCTAGACTTGGACAAAAGAAGGCCAAACTAAGCATTTTATTGTCTATCGTGGCACAGAATTGTTGTGAAATCAAAAATAATGGAGACATCAGGTTTTTCTCTTTCTTATGGGGAACTCTGAAGTAGGACCTGGAGTTTCTGGGGACAAAACAAAGCCAACCAGAACAATCCCAAACTTTAAATTCTTGCCCTGGGACTAATATCAAAAGCATACGCATCAGTAGGTGCTTAAGTTCTTTGTATAATAGAAGATAATATTCATACTGGTTTGAACTTCCATGCCTATAAAAGCTGTCATAAACAGGCTTTAATTACCATACTGCAACTAAACATAATTAGAGGCAAATAATGTTAGCTTAACAGGCTTTTTTTAACTGGGGGACACTTACTTTGTAGTACTATAAACAAAATCGACGAGTGTGTTTGTGTCTTTTTTTAAAATTATTTAAATTTTTTTTTATATGCAGCTTATTAAAAGGAATCTGAATAACGTCAAGAGAATGGCTTCACATCCAGTCCATCAGTATTGTAAGTGAATCCCACTTACTGGTACGGAGTAGATAATTATCTATAAAATACCGTAGTATTAATGAACATCTGTCTTTTAATCTTAGATCTCACAGGAGCGCAAGATGGTAGCGTTCGCATGTTTGAGTGGACAAGGCCTCAGCAATTGGTCTGCTTCCGGCAGGCTGGGAATGCCAGGGTTACAAGAATGTATTTCAATTCCCAGGGCAATAAGGTAAGTACAACATTTAGGATTCTTTCCTTTTTTTATTCATAAGGAAACATTTGGCTGTGCTGTGACCTCTAAACCGGCTTTAACTGGTGACACACCAAACTGTTCAGCTGTCCCTGAATGATGGCACAGGCACTATCGCCTCATTCACTGTGGCTGCAGATGGAAGCCTGTAACAAGCACTGAACTTATTCTCCTCCTTTCTCTCTGTCAGCTTCACACCGCTAACCTACACCCCCTTTGCAGGCTCTTTCTTCTCCCTGTTCCAAAATTTGTGTTCCTGGGTGGTGACCTTTTTAAATTAAACATTTAAGAAAAAATACTGAGCTTACTTATTTCATAGAAGCAAGCATCTATCAGTCTAGGCACGGGTCTTCAAGAACTGCTTCACCCTTTGCATTCTGGCCAAGCTAAAGTTTTGACAGAATGTATTAGTGCGAAGATACCTATAAATGCAGCCTATTAGTTGAAGAATTAAGTAAACTCCAGTGCAGTGGAGAGCAGAGGGTACAAAAGAGCCTCACATTTGGCCAGAAATGATTCTTTGAAGTATATAACATGCAGAAAACAGAGTGGACAAAGAAAGAAATTGGGAGGAATACCCACCTCTGCAGTTTTTCATGTTGTCCCTTCTGTTACTTTAGCCGGTTTTGTCTGCATTTTATTGACAAACTGCTTAACTTCATTGTACTTAAGCCATAAAAGTGAATTAAAGGATTTGGGGCATGACTGTAAAATAGCTATAAAACAGCAAAAGATCAACATTTAGAAATAGCTGGAAATATAAAGTATCTCCCAGCATACCTGGGTAGCATAAAATCTCATTTACACTTGTATTAAAAGTTAGTGTTTTGATTATATTTCAAGATATTGGCAGTCTAAACATCAGATGGGAATCAATTTTAAGTAAAAAACTAAAATGTACTAGTTGACCCTGCTGCTTCACATGGAGGTCTCTCAGGCAGGACTCATGAAACCTGACTAACAGGAGAAAATATAAAAAATAATTCTAAATATTTCTAAAAACATATTTGAAAATGTTTGTAGGTATAGAATATGCTGTATAGAATATACAGTATTAATTGTTATGCATTTTGTTAACAAGTATAACTCAGTCATTTTACCATTCATGACATAGTACAGTTGTTCCCTAATTGTTCTTACCATGCTTTTGTGACCTGCTGGCACCCACCATTTCCGAGGCATTTCCCAGTAGAGTCCTGAAATAACGATGCCTCTGTAAGATTGAGCATTTAAAATGAGGATTTGAAAGATAAGCTTCCACACTTAAAAAGTCTCAATTTCCAAAAAAGAATTAGGCAGGTAGGAAAGCAACAGTCGTTAAACAATCAGCACTGAACTCACTTGCCTTCTAAACTACTTCTCTTTTTTGTTGGTTTTTCTTTTTGAACGTGACAATGATTGCTGTTGGTGTTTAATGTGCAGGCAGCGCTTGGTGTTCAGGTCGGGGGTTTCCTGCACTCGGCTGTTCACTGCTGTGAAGCATCTGGTAACCGAGTACGTTACGCTAACAAATGCCGTTCCTTCCTTGCAGTGTGGTGTTGCTGATGGTGAAGGATTTCTAAGTATTTGGCAAGTAAACCAAACCACCTCGAATCCAAAGCCCTATCTGGTAAGTGAACAGAAATTTTTATTTCTATTTCTTCTTTTTTATAGAGGAAAGTTAAGTCTTTGAGACTTCAGACAGGCCGAGAGCGTAAGAGTTGCGCTGAGACATTTTTCATATTGTTGCTTTTTAATGGGCATATTTTATCAAAACAACTCTAGCATTTCAATTAGACATCTTTGGAAAACTGATTGTGCAATAACCATAAGCTGCACTTTAATTACAAATGCTACTTCAGCATTACCCTAATAATAATTGACTAAATTAAAAATCAGAGCTGACAGTAATGACTTTACCACCCAAAAACTTAGTAAAAATACACTCTCCGGTTCTTTTCACTGCTGCTTAACAGTATACAAGGACTGTGCTAAATCTGAAATTCAGGCTGTTGTGATGCAGTATATTGTGGATTTGTCATAGTTCAATTATTTTAATATCTTTTTATTTTATACTGGATTTTTAATCCATTGCTCTGTTCTCTGAGCATTTCAAACTGCATCGCCCATTAGTTTTTAAACTCTGTGTAAAAGACTGCGTGTGTGATGCTATCAGTGACATCAGACTGATAGGAACTTTTGATGCTGACTACAACTGGTAAGATTGCATCTTTTTGTTTGTTTTGTTTTTAATAGAGTTGGCAGTGCCACAGTAAAACCACAAGTGACTTTGCATTTATTACCTCTTCAAGTCTAGTTGCAACATCGGGACAGTCCAATGATAACAGGTGTGTTTAAAGAAACAATGAGGAATTTCACCAAAGCTCCCTATTCATCTCCATTAACTTTCTGGCTCTTGTGCATTAACGCGCGACTGGCGTTTTAAGGCTTTGTTACAGCTTAAACTTGCCGGATCATGTCTTTGACCATCACTCCTTCGCTTGCTTGTTTCCCAAATTTAGTTTTTGTGAGAAGTGGTCAACAGTTAAACAGGTTTTTCTCAAGGTGCATTCCAAATGCAACTAGTTTGGAGTAATGCTGTTGCTGGAGGGAGAAACACGTTCAGCAAAGGCAAGGTAATTCTTTTTCTCTGAAAAGAACAACTTCTACAATTTTTTGGTGTAACCGAGGATCAGTACGCATCTTAAAGGCAGAAAGCGTAGTTCACTAAGGAGCACAAAAGAGCATAGAAAGAATTAAAGCTTTTAACTCTTTGCACATGCTCTCCAGTGACTGCAGAGAGTCAAGAGCTCCTTGTTCAGTTCTACCTTCTGGCTTTGACATAAAACGTGAACACTTTCTGAGTCATGTCACCCCAGGAATCACTTAGCAACACGCCATAATGACTTTTTTTTTTGTCCCCTCAGAAATGTGTGCCTCTGGGACACTTTGGTTTCATCTGGTAACAGTCTTATACACGGTAAGTACTGCAGTGAAAATTAAACTTGTACTTCTTACTGACTAAGGCAATAGCACGTGTGTGCATCTGGGGCAATCGGTGTAAATATGTGTTGCACACTAATGCATGCACAAGAACAGGGACTGTATAGTCTCGGGCATGATGTTAAAGACATTGCCCGTACAAAGGAATGCATCTATTCAGATAACAATTTATAGAAGAAATGCATTTTTAGATCAAAAGCTACTTACATTTTCAAGTCTATTAAATTCTGACATCCTTCTTCTTCAGCCTTTACTTGTCACGATCACGGTGCCACAGTGCTTCAGTACGCACCTAAACATCAACTGCTCATTTCTGGAGGTAGGAAGGGATATATCTGCGTCTTCGACATCAGACAGAGGCAAATCCTTTACACCTTCCAAGCGCATGAATCAGCCATTAAGGCCCTTGCACTGGACCCTTCTGAGGACTATTTCGTTACAGGCTCAGCGGAAGGTAACATGAAGGTAAGGCATTGGAGGAGCCGAGTTGAACAGGAGAGTATTGAGCTGAAGTGCTGCATGGACATACATTGATGAGCGCGCTGTAAATAGCCAGGTGCATGCAGTAA
Organism: Arenaria interpres; assembly: GCA_013399435.1. Taxonomy (NCBI): domain Eukaryota; kingdom Metazoa; phylum Chordata; class Aves; order Charadriiformes; family Scolopacidae; genus Arenaria; species Arenaria interpres. Next base: position 30,359 of record VXAK01000031.1, read on the forward strand.
CAAAACAAAACCAAATCCCAAACCTACATTCGATATACAGGATGCTGGCCTTACCTTTATAATGTAAACTTAAATATATTAATATCCTTCCTAAAGCAAGTAGGTTTTGTTTTCCGCTAAAGAAGATTAAACAGTCTTTTTAAAGTTGTGTGACTGAATTTTAAGTCGATAAAGCAAAGCACATGACTCTGAAATCTTAGTTTTATTTTTCTCTCTTAAGTCTGGTTTTGCCTTTGGCTATTTCCCTTTGCAATACAGGGGGCGCTCAGTAACTTACACATTGTGTAGTTTCTGTAACACCGGCTTGGTTTTTCCCTGGATGCTGTAGCCCCAGACAGCTGCTGAGATGTCATAGTAATAAGAAACAAACAACAACAACAAAACCCAAAACACAAATACAGTCCCTGTTTTAAAGGACTCATTTCTTGAATATTAAAGGAAGGAAATATAAGAACATGGTAAAGAGAAGGAGAAAACAGTTTCTTTCCTTCTAGCCAGGCTGCGGCTGCTGACTAGGTGCTTTCTGTGCCTCCGCACACTTCGTGGCCTGGTCTTGACGAGGATTCCGGCAACTTGGGACACAGCAGAGAGCTCAGGCAGCCGTGGTACCAGTCTGCGTGCTCATTAATTATGCAGCTCGTTCTCTGTGGCATGCCGGAGCAGAAACACATTTCCACCTGCTGGAAAGCTGACCATAGCCATCTTGGATACGGATGCAAACGCAGCCTGTCCATTTCTGCAGGTTGAGGGGGGGACGCTGGGAGGGGCAGCTTCAGCCTGCCCATGTTGAGGCAGCCTTACGCTGTCTTGCCTTATGCTTCATCAGGAGCCTCTCAAGACTCTTGGGCTTATTGTAATTGTTGCTAATAATAAGCAAAAAATACTCTTTATCTTTGCTGGATAGGGTTTACAACAGCCAGGAATTGGAAACATTAGAGAAAAAACACAAATTCTAATTTTAATCTTCTTTTGCTTTTTGTCATCCTTTTGATCCAGGTGTGGAGACTGACTGGCTATAATTTAATTCATTCATTTAAAAATGAACATGCTAAGCAGTCCATTTTCAGAAATATCGGTGCTGGCGTCACCCAGATTGAAACGGGGCAAGGCAATCGTATCTTCTCCTGTGGAGCAGACGGGACGCTGAAGATGAGGGTTCTTCCCAATGCTTTCAATGTACCGGCGGGCATTTTTGACATTCTGTAGCGTTACGTGAGCTAATCTTGGTTTTCTATAATGTCCCCTTAAGTAGCTAAAATCACGGTGATATGCACTGTGGAAAGGAAACAATCTGTTTCCCTTCAAAGCAGTTACTGCAGCATTAAGTATTATGGGGAAAAAAGATTAAAAAAAAAAAAAAAAAAACTTTTACAACAGGTATCTTTTGAGTGTGCCCATCGGGATCACGGGTGGAAGTGCATGTACGATACTAGAGAAGCGAAGAACGGAACCCAGTAGAGGCAGCGACAGGGGGGCTGTTGCTCAGCAGCCCCCGAGCTGCATTTAGTAAGTGTATTGTAAAGACTCTGACGGTTGTCAGTCACTAAACGAGCACTGTGGCTCTACAAGTCAGTAAGCGTTTCGGATGTGATTCTGATTATTTTTATCCCAGTTTTTCCCACTAATTGAAGCATGTGTACAACTTCTCATTGTAAAATAGCTTAGTTTTAATTAAGGGTACTCAGTGTATTTGATTTTCGCAAGAAAGTGTAATGGATGCAAATGCCGTGGAACATGTGCAATCAAGAACGTACTGAGACATGTATTGTTTTATGCTGAGATATTTTTTTCCCAGTTAGTATTGATACACAGTTGATACTGTAACTTGCACATCAACACATTTTTAAATGCAATGTTTTTTAATTTGCACACAATCTTCCTTTCTTTCTGACGTTTATGTTTTCTATTGGACACCTGCCTTTACTTTAGGAATGTATTGTAAGCACTAAATGTTTGTAGTGAAGACATCCATGATTCTAGTCAGCTTTTAGTTTTAAAATTGATTTGTCCAGAAAATACTTCATTAAATGAAGCTGTTAAGAGAATACCAATGGAACGTATAATGCCACATTTCAGATGAATGTCAGGCTTTATGTGGCCAGCTAGTAAATAGTGGATAAAACTGGTAATTAAATTATTACCACAGTATATTGTATAAACTATGCAGAGTTCAATATTGTTTGCTTGTAATATAACTAGCTACTGTTGTCAGATGTATTTTTCTGTTGTAAACAAAAAAACCCATGTTCTTAAGAGACTGGAATGGATGTCTGCGTATTTAAATGTTAACAAACTGTCTTATTCCTCCAATGAAAATTTTGATGTCTGTGCTGTATTGTAAAATATGCTAGAATAAAAAGCACCTTTCTCCAAAGGTGATTTTAAATTGCAGGCTGTGAAGTATGGGAAGTATGAAAAGGAAGATGAGTAAATGTCATTGTTCAGTTTTCCCTTTGTAAGTTAAATAAATTACTTTTATTTCATGGAACAGTCCATTCCAGAACTCTTCCTTGTATTTAAACAGATTTAACCAAACCTCCAGCAGATTGACTGGCTGCTGCCTAAGCGAGCTTTAACTTCACCTCAGACTGCACTGAGATAAAAAGGATTAGCTGTCTGCATTTTATTTTCAGCTGTCCTAGAAAAGCATAAGGTTAACACAATTTAGTTCTTCATCTCCAACAAAGGCAGCTGCAAGAAGCACAGCCTGGTTCTGTCACTGAGAAAAGAGCAGGATTTGCTGGCCTGGCCTTCCTTCTCCAAGAGGTTCATCCAAGTGGTTCAACAATGACATTCAGAAATTTAACATCATTTAAGATAGGTGTGTTATCTAGAACCTGTCACATCTGGCTTGAACTGTATTATCCACGTTTCTTGCTGAGGCTTTTTTTTTTCAGCCCAAAAGTCTACTTTATTAGTACCGTAATTCAATTAAAAAAACAACAACAACAAAAAACAACCTCATGAAACAGCCTACCAACTAAAAGAAACCCCACAAAAGCCAAAAGAAGCCCCACATACACCAACTGTAACTCTTGACCATGAAGTTTTGCACTTTACAGGTGCAGATAGAACTCTTGGTATGAGTTTTGATGTCTATACTGGTTCAAAGTATTAATTACGCATTTTTATTTCCCTCTGCATCTCTCTCTGTAGCACGAAAGGCCTGAATCCTGGCCTTAGCAAAACCAGCAAGTGTGTGCTGAGAAGCGAGGAGCCCTGTATCACACACTGAAGCTCAGCTGCAGCAGAGGGATGTTCCCAGCACATTTGCAGGACAAGGTTCTGCAGGCTCAGACATACCCTGGATGTCACAGGGGTATTAAACAGCTCCAAGAGTTCAGGGTTTAAGTGATACTTTGCTTTTAGATATTTGGATGAGTTCCGTGAATTCTACCAATATCAGGTAGGGGCTTTCTGAGAGCATGATCTTTGAATACAGATAAACAAAGTAGCGGTGAGGATTTATGTTTCAATGTTAAATTCAGAAATCTGAAACAAAAATCAGAACAAAATTAAATTTTAAAAAATCCTATTATTTCTCACCCCTAGTTCTCACAAATTTGAATGTGAGTGGGCAATCTCTGGATTAACAACAAATGAAGTCACCAAGCACTATGACAAATACATGCATTCCTGCTCCAGGTATTTCATTTTTCTAAGCAGCAAAAAAGTATACCCTTCATTTTAGGATTCCATTTCTATAAATTAACGTGGGGAAAAATTTTTTTAGAAATACACCTCACTATAATTGAAGTATAGTTAAAAGCAAGTTGTAGTAGTAGAGTTTAGATGGCAGCTGGGGGGCAAGGAAGCGTCTGTAGCAACACAAGCAACTCACTGTTAAAAAAGGAATTTTAATCATAAATTTTACATCTTCAATTTTATACCCCATTACTTTTCTTCCCACATTGCATTTACTAAACACGATTTCATGTATATTCAATATTTAATAATGCCATTTTTCCCATTTTCCTTGTACTTCAGCTGGATTTTGCTTTTTATTTCACTAGACTTGTCAAATTCGAAGCTTTCTGCTTTTTTTTTTTTCTTAACAACTATTTCCAGCCCTATTATTTTTAACAGCTTAACTTGCATAACTTTGTCCAAAAAAAAAAAATGTTCACAGGGAATCAGCGGAAAGTATTAAGTGAAAATGACAAAGGTACTTGTACACAAAAGTTCATTATTTAGACATCTATACTAGACCATAATCACTGACTAGCAAAGGACTGCAGATGAGATGATTGCAACTGAAAGTTATAAATAGTCTCTGCTGAGCACGTGACCATGGAATAATCAACATACATTAGATATAATTATTGGCAGAATAACAAGGGAAAACCAAAAGCAAGTCTGTGCTAGCTGTGTGCCAGCTGCAATACTGAACACCTATTCTTTTAAAAGATGAGAGCAGCCGACAGAACTGACGTGTGTTTGTACAAGGGCCCCCAATCTCCCTTTTACACACACTCACAGACCACCATCGGTGCACAGAAAATGATACCCAGTGAAAAGACCCCCGTGTGTATATCATACTGCTTTAAATAATCTATTTAGTCAAACACGGCTGCCATACATGACATTTCAAAATATATTTATCTGCCAAAATGTACAGGGTATACCATTAAGCTCCCGTTCTCCCACGTATACAAGTTCTTATCTCTTAGGCTGTATGAAAGCATCGCAAGAACAGACTGTGAAGACCGTAACTCAAACCTCGCATCAATCTGCTTCTCTTTCAATAAATCAAAAGCAAAACTTACTGTCATGTCCTTAGTATCAGTAACATACATAACGCCACACGCTATGAACGCGTTACCAGCCTTGGACTTGGGATAGGTAGTATTGATATGCCGAATGACTGAAAATGTCTCTTCATCGATATGTGCTACTATTATATTTTCGTCAGTGCTTGAGGCATATATAATCCAAAGACCCTTCTCATCCACTGCTATGTTGAAATACGTCTTCGAGTTAGAAAAGAGGTAGTTACGACCATGATATAAGGCATTTTCAATTAGCAGTGTTCCCAACGATGCTTTATCAAGCCCAAGTCTGAAATGAGATAAAGTATTCAGTTGCGTTAGAAATTCATTTTTATACGAAGTGGTTGGTTGAATCAATTCAAAGTGCATTATTAGTGACAGAAGCATTGTTGAAAATACTTGAGTTCAAGGACCATCCTGATGTCTTTTAAAATGAGGTATTCTAATCAAAGCACTTTCCAAAACACCAGGAGAAAATTCCAAAGTAAGAACCAATCTAAAAGATGCACAAGAGCATGAACTCGCTTTGGGTAGGTTTCACTTTATTTAGTCTATGAGCTTTTTTATCACTAGGATGAAAGAAACAACTAAAAGGAATGGGTATGAAAAAGAATTAGATACCGGGTGAAGGCCCAGACTTGGGAGATGAAATCTGTACAGGAGTTTAGTTCCCACCTAGCAGAAAGCAAAGGGAGAAAATGTGATTCACCAAACCAGAATGAGTTCTGGGCAGGTTCACCTAGTCTTAGAGTTCCTCTTTTGAAAACAGTTCAGATAATGCAGTGATTTGCTCAAGTAAACATCAAAGGAATAAAAATTCTACTTTTGCAGAGCCAAAATTCTGACCTCATGCTGGCCTCCAGCAGGACAGCCTGAATGTCTCATCTCTGAGGTATAAAATTGTTTTTATTCCTTGAAATTCCTTAAGAGGATGATAATCTGAGGACAGCCGCACCGAGCAGCTAAATTGAGTTCCTCTACTAGTTGAAGAGGGTAATCAGCTACTATCAAGACACATTTGCAGTTCATATTTAATCACTGAAAAATGCAGCACTTTAGCAAGGGCAGAGAGAGTACGTTTTATCCTTTGAACTGTAATGAAGCACATCTCATTGTCTGACTTTCATCTAGCTGGAAAGCTCCATTCCTCAAATAAAGGAAAAACATTACTCAATACAGGAATCTGCTACAGTTACAAAAGTTTTCTGAAAAAACGGGCTTAATGACAGGAACATTTCAGATCCAGGAACAATAGGAGGAAAATTTTTCTGTGGAAGAGGCTTTGAGAGCCTAGACTGGAAACATCATCCTAAGAAAAGTCAGGAATGACTAACTAGATGATTACCCTCGGCTTTTTGTCTGCGGCAACTCCATATTCCAGCATCACATACGTGCAATAAAAAAGGGCTCCAAGGCTGGAGAAGGTTTCTGAGAAATGTGTGTTAACCCAGTTAATCTAATCAGTTGCTTCATGTTTGTAAATAACCCCAGGCAAGGGCAAGGGCTAGAAGGACAGCCCTTAGCAGGAACAGTCACATAGATACACAGATTTTCTTCAGGATTTTTTTTCTATAAAAAGCCATCGATATAAAAGATTCATTAGAAATGTGCAAGACGTGCAACACAGAACACCCTGTCTTTTCCTCTTCTATTTGAAAATCCTGAAGGGAGCAGAAAAGTGAGGATTCACTCCTGAGGGTTCTTTCTTTCCCTCCCCTAGTGAAGGACAGTCTGGCCTAGAACTCCAAATGGTTCAGAGGTTCCTCAATCTTCTGGCACCTTGGGGTAAATGACAAGATACAGTGTAATATTTTCATTAACTGCAGGGAACTCAAGCTACAAACACTTCTCTGATCACTAAGAGGAATGAAGTTAACCAAATATAAGAGAGGTGGGAAAGCACATTATGAAACAAAGGAAGGATGAAGCAATCAACGTCGGGGATCTGAGCATCATCATCAGACCTGCCAAAGGTCAGACAAACCTAGTTTTACCAGCTTTTAAATATGACAGGAAACTCCTTTTAAATATTTTTTTCAACATTTGCAAAGCAAACCAACCAGGTCCTCATCTGTTCTTTCTATTAAATCAATACAAAACTCCCAGAAGCTTTTCTGCAGCCCAAAATCAAGGACTTCACTGGCACAGAATTCACAGTGCCTCATCTTATCTGTGCTAAAGGTAAATAACCTTAGATTGAATAACTGAACAGAAATGCCATCTCTCAGCAACTTTAGAGAGGTTTTGAAAATTCCACACATAGGTTGTGTTCATCTGTACGTGAAGGCATTTCCCAATTAACAAGCAAAGGTGTGGAACCTCTGTCCTATCACTGTATATTGCTTACACAGAGATGGTCTTTTACAGGTGTATAAACAAAAAGCCCCAAAGATATTTAAAGGAGGTTGCCAAAGGGTAGGCTTGTCTTTGACTGAATAAATATTATAGAATCCCAGCAGCTCGTTCACATTCCTTGGCATCCAAATGAATATAGGAAGGCAGCACTCACACCTGCTCGGGAATAGACATCAAAGCACAGTAATGTTCTTGGCTCAAACATCAGAGTCATGTAAGAGAACTTGAAAGCAGATGCAATCTTGCACTTGCCCTTGGACTGTCTTCCTTTGGCTCTTCCCACAACATGAGATTTTGGTTTTGATTTGTATTGTCTGTCCCGTCCTTAGTAGAAACTGAAGAAATAGGGATGTAATTCCCAGTTCCGATTCAGGGAGATACACTGGGAGAGTTGTAGGAGCTTCTTATTACGAGGAAATCAAACAGCGGAGCCACTCCTCCACAACGGGGTGTGCAATTCCCCAGGTCGCCATGTCCTCAGCTGGTGCCTGAGCGCATTCCTCTGCACGAGCAGCATTAACTCAGCCCCCACCGGCTCAGAACAGCACTATCGGGAGCAAGGCACGTGCATCAACCCAGCAAGCAGCTCTGGATAAGCCGAGTTCCACACGTGGGCTACAATCGTATAACCACTCATTTGTATCCCCCAAACTGCAGCTGAACCAATTCTCACTCTGATGCAGGTAGATGCACAGCTTATTTTTTTTTTAAATCAAATACTTTTTTTCTGACCCCCAAATTCCTTAGTCAATTGCTTTTCTCATTGCTTTCTCACAACTACAAACACAGCAAAGAATCCAAGTGCAACACCACCCACAGCAATGCAATGTATAACTGAAACCCACCGGACCCCAGGATCACCAAAAGAAACATCTGTTGTCACCTCTGCACATGGCATCTTGTTGATCTGGAGGCCCAGTTGTCCTATCATGTATCAAACTGCTCAAGTTCACCCCTTAGACGCAGAGCTGAGCAACACGTAAAGAACTGACTGTCCCAGCAGAGTAATGGACCCAGATCACCCTCCCCGTTCCTCTCCTCCCACAGCATCTGCACACACAGATGAAAGGCCAGTGGCCCACATTCCAGTTACAGATTGGAAAGAAATAGTTGTTCTGACCATTCTTCCATTCTAGATAGGACCAAAATGAAACATCAGACGGTACAAGGAAAGTGGTCCACCTCTGTCACTCCAACCCACTGTTCCTCCTTCCACAACATCACTTGCCTTAAGCCAGCTGTGTCTGACTTACTTCAGAATGACATTGGTTCCTCCCTTTTGATAGTAGAGATGATTGTTTTGTACCGCATGACCACATCCATAAAAGAATCCTGTGATGTTAATGACCCTGTAGCTGTCATTCAGCAAGGCATTAGAATTCTCATATTCTTTTATAGAGTTTCCTAAACGAAGGGGAAAACATGAAAAAAGGACTATGATTTGGTTCATCTAATTTGGAAATCTCTACCCTAAAATTCAATCTCTACTGAAAGTCAATCTCAATCAAATATCTGACAGACACACAACAATTGTATTTGTGTTTTCAATAGTGATCCAACTTGCTGGAACACAATAAAATAATCCACAAACACCCCAAAAAATCTATAGAGGTGTTCAAGGACCTGCTTCCCAGTGACCTGATGGGCCCTAATTCTGAACACAGCTGGGTAAATATACAGAAAATACGTCCTTTTTCCACTTAGGTCCTGGAATTTTTCCTGCACTAAAAGTAGTTCATGCAGCATCTGATTTGCTTTCATGCCCAGCTAAATGCAAAGGCAAAAATCTGAGCTACAACTGGGGAAGTAAAGCCATAGGAAACTGTTGAAATAAATGAGTAAAAAGGCATGAACAACAGGCATTTAAACCTGGATTGGTTAAAAAAAACCTAAAATCCTCAAACCATTTCCAAAATCTGATGTTGACTCTAAAAATGTCCGAAGGACTACAAATGTCCATAACCATATGTACAGTCAAGGAAAATATTCTGAAAAATATGTGGGTAAAAAAGCAATTGTACTTGATTAGAAATACTAGTTTCAGTTGAAGGAATTAAGAAAGCCCTGTTAGTATAACAACTAAGCTTTGATCAGTGACTACTCCTACTGTACCTGAAAAATGCATGGTAAGCCAAATCCTTTCATCACTTATATTTGCAGATTCCCGCATCCAAGTTCCAAACGTTTGCTGTACACTGACAAAGTGAACAGGACTTCCTACAGATGTTATGACACATTCTAGTAGAGAAAAAGCACATGTCCATTATTTGTGACATAAAACCAGTAAGCAGCAGTTAGTCACACTCTGTAGCAGGTTACCAGCTTTTTTTGAAGGAGCGGGGGTTCTCTCTTCAGCTTTTCCAGCCAGGGTATCATCGTTCGGTACAGCACACGTGTCGCCTAGAGTTGAGAGAGAAAGGGTAACACGTGTCATCTTTCTAGATTAGACATGACAGATGTCCACATCAGTGGCTCCACTAAAATAAAGGAATGACAACTGGGACTTTGTTTCACCTGGGAAAAAAAGCTTAGGTTGGTCTGGTCACAAAATGAGATAAAAAAACCAACTTGCTCTCACTCCTACCAAGGAAATGAAGTGTTTGGGCTGGTTTGTTTCCTTAAAGTTGTCAGGCTGACAGTCAACTTTAAAGGAGTAACTAATTTTGCTCAATAGATTTAATTCATTAGCTGGGAATTTCAGAGCAGCTGCTTAGAAAGACCTTTCCTTGGATAACTTCCAACAGCAGAGGTAGCTGGCAGCTGGCTGATTTAGCAGTAACACCAAAAATGCTTTCTTGGGAATGAGTGATGTCTAAACTCAAAAGCTTCATGCCCAAATCTGCATACCCCATCAGAGGGGGGCCATTCTGTAGGCACCACTGGAAGTTTTGCTTGTGCTGCTAATGCCCAAGAGTAATAAAGTACTAACATATACACTGAGCACACAACACGTGTGTAAGAATGCAGGTCAGCCATCCATGGCTTTAAAGAAGCAGTATGAAAGTCTAAGGGAAATTGCACCATATTCCTTATACACAGAGAAACGGTTCCAGAAACAAACACCTGGAAACATTTTCCCCCACCCCTCAACTCTTTAAATTGTAACTGGTTGTGTTTTCTCTTAGTGTTCCCTGTTAACGCCTGAATGAAATTATTCATGGATCTTTCTCTATAAAGCCAGATACCTCTTCTGCCTTTAAAACAATGCAACACATTTCATTTTGCTTAGAATGAATAATGACAGAAAACAGTTCTCAGCTCTTTGCTGAAGAGATCCCCATTCCATTGTAGCCTTGTTTTCTAATTCCATTCTCAACTTTTATCTCCTCACACATTTCATGCTGCCTGGCGTGCAGGCTCCAAATTCTTTTGGACATGCATTTTATTGTTGCCATGCATTTAATTGTTGCCTTCCAATATATTTCTATGATTTACAGGGTTGTGACGTAGTTTAAATGAGAAAGATAGTACAAATATGAAATAACTATAAAATAATGCTGAAAGGGTAGTGTGACATTCAGGAAAGAAAGGGCAGAAAATACTGGATTGTTGTTTTCTCCTTTAGGTTGTATCTTCTCTTTGTTCACGCAGAAGGAAACTAGTCCAAGACAGAGCAAGATCAACACATATTTCTCCCACGCATTTATCTAGGACATTTGGCAATATGACATTGAAAGTTGTGAGTGTCACAGCGAATCTCCAAAATAAGGCACAAAGTCAATCCAACCACAGACGATGAAAGCCTGTAGCGATCCCTCTAGATCCCTTTCCAGCTTCTGATCTCAAAATATCTCAAAAAAAGGAATCCACTCAGCAGAAATTATGAGTTCCAATGCACAAGTTAATTTTCTTGTGCCGAGTCTAATAGATACAGGTAACTGAATAAGCCATTCCCTAATACAGTAATTTATCTAAGACTATGGAGCAGTCAAGGACCAGGCCAGTGTTTGTTATGAAGCCGAGCGCACTATTTGGATTTGAGGATATTTGCAATGCTTTCTGTGAACTTTCAGGTGCATGAAACAGAAAGCAACTAAAATTCAAAAGATCGAGACTTCTATGTGAAATTTCCACTGCTTTCCTTCCATCAAAAAAAGATAAATAACCTACTGATTCTGTCCTAAAATATTCTGGCTGAGATTTACTGGAGTTTACATGACATTAAAACTACTGATTTTGTTTGTCTGGGGAGGGTGGGAAAGATGGAGGAGGGATATTTTGTTTCCTTCAGAATTAGCTAACTACCGTTGAGAACAAATACACCTGAGATTCCAACTAATTATTCTCTTCTCTTGAAGACATAAAGTCTTACCTGATTCAAAATTTAATTTAAAAAAAACCATTCTTGTATTCTTATGTAACAAGTTAATTACAGTTGTAAATCAGCACGTGTATTCTCCTTCTTCAAAGGGATATGAATACTTAATTACAAAAGCTGCTTCATACTTTGAATTGTGTTAATAGGATCTCACAGCCTACTGACTCATAAAACATAAATGCTCATTGAGGAAGAGCCCTTTGCAGAGTGTTGAGTATAACTCCCATTTGCACTCCGAGATTTAAAATCCATCAGATGGCTTATCCTCCAAAGCACTTCAGTCTGTTGCAACACTTGAAAAGAGGTACCTGAGTAAATAGTCCAATTCTATCTTGTGTAACAGTTCATGCATTTCTGAATTTCAAATAGGATGAGATTTCTGCTCCAGCTTCCTACTTTCTGTTGTAAGGAGGCTCTTTGGGCTCTGTTCTAACACTTCCATACCCAGTGTCTCCTGATTGAGGTTATTACATTCTACTACAATCACATGCTATATTAAAAATAAGAGGTGGAAGTGATTGATATACGTTGCACCCAGTATTAAATATCCACTGGTTAAAAGCCCTTATAATAATAGCATATGTTTCATCTCAGCAAACTGTGCACTATGATGGTGACATAAAAACTTATCACCCTGTTAATGGAGAGACATACAAATTGCTCTGCTTGTTTCACCCTTAATAACCGCACAAAGTTCTGCTCTTCCCTTTTGGTGTGCCTGTCACAAAACTACATTCCCAATTACAAAAGAAACCCCACTTTACCAAACACTGTTGCAGATAATTCTCCTCTTTTCCAGAAATGTGGAAGATTAGTAACTGAGACATCCTTTGCTATTATTTGGTAGGATCACTCTGACCTCCCTGAAAACCCGCATCTCAGCTGGGAGGAAAATTCATCCCCAAACTGCAGGGGTAGCAACAGTCACTGAAAGCTACAACCATCTTAAACACAACACCATCCAGGGATAAAGGACAAGGACAGCCAGACCCAGTATGTACATCCAAAAGTTTGCTTCTATTCTCAAGCTGGAGTAAGCAAGAAATACAACCCTCTTTGCTTTCCACAATCAGCTAACAGCTTGAACTATAATTTTCCACTTATCACTATGCCACAATGCTTATGGAACTCGTGGTGCTGATCATCCAAACCACCAGCTCCTCTCATCTTCTACCACTAATTCTTCACTGGCCAAAAAAGAAAAAAAAAAAAAGGTACTTCTCTTCCAGTACGTAAAAATGATTTGAAATGCAAGTCTCAAAACCAAACTTTTTGAGAGAGTGAGTTTTCAGGAATGGGCAACAACAATTTTGGCCAAAATTTTCAAAAGTCCAGCAACTTCAGACATCTACCTTAAAATACTTTTAAAAGACATCTGTTGATTTTCACGACAAAATGAGTAAGAACATCCTTGATTTCCAAGCACCAGTCTTCCCAACCGCAACCACTCTTCCCCTCAATGCGCCTGAAGTGGCACTTAAAAGCATTAGAAAAATCAAGCTCTCATTTAATACCTCTAATTCAAAACAGAGTTGTTTAGAGCATTAGAGAGATCAAAGATTACAGAAATTACATTTTCTTTTCAATGTTGTTGAAAATAAAGTTGATTACAAAAGTTGCAAATACTTTCACAGAGAATCACAATGTCCCTGTTAACCTCTTAGAAGCTATTCCCACTCAAACATGCAAAAAGAAATACAAGCCTAGCTGAAAAATCCCATTTAAAATTACTTCTTCTATGATAAATATAAATATCCATAAAAACACGTTAAGAAATGTGTTTACTACAGAAGGATTTTAGAATATTAATATAGCCTTTGGTATCACATTGACACCAACACTTTCTTCCACAAAGTACTTAGCTATTATTAATATATTTAAATCCATATACACTTCAGGCATGGAAAAATATTCTCAGGACACTGTATCTGTCAATGCATTTACAAAACACACTGTTCAAGACAGCAGAGTACATCCAACCAGTCACCTGCTGGAGGAGAAGTTTATGCCAACTAACCTTCTCTAGATATGCTCCACACAGCAGAGGCAGCGTCTTACTCATTAACACACACGCATGGGCACGTACACGCATACACATGGATTTTATCTGAGGCACAATTTTAATCTATTTGAGAAAAAGATCTTCTAAGACATGGATAGAAGCTGCGACATGAAACACCGACATGATTTTTTCAATAAACCACAACATCATGTTCAATCCATGAGTATCAGCAAGTACCCAGCACACCTGAAAATCATACCAGAGATATCTCATGACAAACTCATAATTATGTCAGCACTCACTCTCTAATCAGTGACTACAAAAAAAAAAGTGTAGCAGCTGCTACACTTCAGCACACAGTCTGGGACCTGTCAGTCTGGATACTCATATTTTGGATTGCTGTGAAATTTGCAGCCTCAGTTTGAAGAGAATCTACTCTGTCATTAATTTTCCTTTCTTAATATTAGCTCTATATCTCACCAACACAGCTACAGCAAATAAAAGGGACTCAAGATCCCCCTGTCATTTAGGATACAATAATGATAAATAGCAGCAATGGAAAAGAACTGAAGATCACTTCGCTCCCAAACTTACATATTCAAATGGACTCAAAGTCTGAGAATCCTTTTGTATTCCTACAGCTTTTAGAAGTCTTAGCTAGTTCAAACTTTCTTCAGTTCTGCCAATGACCAGGCAATTTCATTTTGCAGAATAGAGTGAAACATAGCCTGGTTAACAGGTTATATTTACATGTAAAATTAAAGTTCAGCATTTAAAAGCTAAAGATTTCTACTTCATTTCTCTTACTTTCCAAATACACCCTAACAGAAAACACCATGTATAAATACTTTGCCTGAATATTACTATAGCATGATTAAAAGATGAAAAATATACTGGAGACAGCTTGCTGCGTTATCCAGATTATATTTCAGCAAAACACCTAAGCACACGCTCAGCTTTGCTGGCGTCAGTAAAACTGCACAAGCTTAAAATGAAACACATGCTTACTGAGACTTGGAGCCATGGGTTTCATCTTGAACCTTTTCATAATACTAAAAAGAACACTGGAAAGAACTAACCTGTGCATTTGCTGCTGTATATGTTCTCCTCAAGCTGTGCTTTACCTTTGCCTTTACGTTTCCCTGGAGGCCCTGGGGGTCCAGGTGGTCCAGGGGGCCCTGGTGGTCCAGGTTCACCTTTTGCACCTACATACAAAACAGAGTACAATGTCACAGGCCCCGTAGGCAACAGGCTACCTGCAGAGAACTGTACGTGCCCACCTGATGGACTTTGAGAGATCTCTAAAACAGCCTCTCTCTTCTTAAGAGGCTTCTGCAAACAGAAATACAGTGCAATAAACTCAGCGGGATGCTGTTTGTTAGAAGGTGAACAATATGGAACTTCCCAAGCTATAGGACTTCAATGCAATTTATCCGTCTGGATTACAGGCACATTAGAGTTATAGAGCACTGTTGCCTTTTACTTACTGTATTCTGAGACCTCAACTTCAGATGTTACAGTGTTATTAATTTTTCTGCCCCTCATTTTCTAATAGAAAAATAAAACTACACTGCAAGACAAAGCAGCAGGAGGTGAGCTGTCTGGAAGTGCACTGAAAAGGGTGGAATTCATGCATACCTCAACCTAAAGGCCAAGCAGAAAAGTTTTTGTGAAGACTTGCATTAAAAAGAGAACATATTTCCTGCACAGAGCAATAGTCAAACTTCACTGTGGATAACATGGTTGTGCTGGTTGGTGCTACTCCTGAAGATCACACTCACGCCTCAGAAGCAGAGTGTACTTTTTTGTCAAGTGCACTGCTTCAAGAGAGCTCCTAAGAGCACTTCTTCCTACCTTCTAATATCACATCGTTGTTTGCATCCCCCTTTTCACCCTTTGCTCCTCTTGCGCCTTTTCCTCCTGGCATCCCATCCTTGCCAGGTAAACCTATTTCTCCGGGCTCTCCTTTCTGTCCTTGATCACCTTTTGGTCCTGGAACACCTAGAAAGGAAAAGCATTTTAGTACCAAGAACAATTGTTGCAGTATTAAGCATCAATCAATACATTTTTATAATACAAAACGTATTAACTCTACCTTTTTTGTTTTTACACCCGTATTTAACTGGATAGCTGTAATTTGGTTTTAATATTTGCAATATTATATAGCCTATATATACCATCTTCTATAGAATTCTGTAATGTGCAACTTTGTAAACATTGAAACCCTTCTCCCTGTACAAAGGTCTACAAGTAGCTACATCTGAATATAACAGTAAGAAAGGATTTCTTTTTTACACCCTTCCCCCCAAAAATGTTACCTATTTTTCCTCTTTTTCCATTTATTCCTGGTTCTCCCTTTTGTCCTGGTATACCTGGGACTCCATCTGATCCATTGTAGCCAGGCAATCCATCAAGTCCAGGAGGCCCTGAACAAACCAAACAGCATATCTGAATTTTCCCTGTTAAATGCAATTTATCCTTAAATCTACCACACAAAATCCTCTAACTGACCATTATGTTTTCCATATAAATTGAATATCCTCCTTAAAAAAAAAAGGCTAAACAAAACAAACCCACTACAACCAAAACACCAACAAAAATCCCACAGCCAAACCAAACAATACAAACAAAAAATACCCACCCACAACTAAGAAACAGAAAACTATGAAACCAAACTGAAAGGTAAGGTGCCTGTTTGCCCTGGCCTTAGCATAAGAAAACTGGAAGAAATGAACACTGCACACATTTTGCATCAAGGCCAGCACAGATCAGCCATTTGGATTCCACTTGAAGGACAAACACAGCAGAATCCATCCTATTTCTGAATTTGACAGTGACTATAACACCTTCCAGAAGCCACATAAGCTTTAATGTTAATTATGGTATTGGCCAGACTGGTCTAACACAAGGAAAGCATTTACCTACTAGTCCAGAACACTGCAGTGCCAAACCATGTCTGGCTGATAGAGAAGACATCACTCTCTCTGTGTCCCTATTTGAAACCCCACAAACAAAAAGTACCTGATACTTTTCTGATACAGGGAATTATTCTAAGCAGACCCACAGCTACAGCAGCAGAGAAAAAAGCACAAGTGACCGTTCATCCAGCCTAGCAACCGTGAGTGACAACAGAGAGAGGGAATTAAATAAGAAAGGAGGAAAAGTGATGGGGGAGGCAGGAACGTGGAATCAGTAACCAACATTTTTTAAAGAGACGTTTTTAGTGTTAAATTATAATATTAGTTTACTTGGGGTTTTTTTAATATGCGTATATTCATCTCTTCAGCTAAATGCTACTTAAACACTCTTAATTCCATTTGGCTTTGATCAAATATGTTTTAGCAAATGTGAAACTATTCTATTCCCAGCACTAGAAAAGTTTGATGTCTAAAACCTCCTCCCTCTCAGAAAGGACACAAGTTGACCTAAATACAAAAATTATAAAGGCAGGCAGGCAGTCATTCAACCTCCCTCTTTCTAATTAGCAAAGGAAGACTATTCTTTAAAAGATCCATTTCAACATTTTGTACCAGCAAGTGTTTCAATTACCCAAAAATGCAACTGCAATTGTCCAAGTATCTTACCTGGGGGGCCTGGAGGGCCTACAACAAAAACAAGCAAAAGAAAGAAGAAATGATGAGTTTAACCTGGCAAGAAAACAAAAAGCAATTCCAAATTGAATTAACACCAGATCAGAACAGTAAATGGGGAGGAAAGCCCCTACGATTTCAAAACGATCACCTTTCTTTTATGTAAGCATTCTCCAAGATCCTATTAGAGTAGAAGAATAGCCTTACAATACTGATGAAGGTCACAAATAAAAATCCTGTTGAAAATACACATAAAACTACATACTACACTTCTCTGTGTTTTATGTGTATTTCATTGCAGTTCAGGATTCAGACTATTTAATTAGGAAAGCAGGCAAGGAGAGCAAAGCAGGCAAGAGTAAAGCAAGAGTAAACCAGAAAATGTTTCTGTAATAATATCTTATGTGATCCCCAGTACACATTTTATTAAAAAAACCAAACACCATCACAAAACCAAACAGGAAAAGCAGGTTAAGAGAATACGAAGAAAGGTGGTAGCTGCAATTAAAGAATCAAATTAGTTCTGTGAACTTTTATCCAGCCAGCAAAGTACTGTCTGGTTTCAACAAATCTCTCTACAACAGAAAATAACAGTAATTACCTGATTTCCCTAAAGATGACAATTTTCAGCATTAATTAGAAAGCATTATGAGTAAAGTGAAAACCATTTTATAATACCATTACAGCAATTATCCCTTTTAATCAGTACAGGCAGTAACATCAGTTAACATCTTTCTGCCAATTTTCCAGTAAATGACCTTTTTTGTCCACACTACAATATTACGTCCATTAGTGCATTCAATTACTTTCTCATCTCAAAAACTGAGGATCTTGATTTCTCCTTGCATAAGCATAAGATAAATAAAAAGGTACTTGAAAAGTAGGAAATGTTGCATAGCAGAGAAAGCCAGTAACAGAGACAAAATTTAATAGTGTCAAGCGAGCAAAAAGGGTGCAGAAGGCACGAAGTAGCATGAATTCAGAAGTCTGGAGCCCAAAGAAACAAACTTTCAGGTCGTCTGTGGTTCAGCCCCAGTTGCAATCAGAACTGATCTACAATTTCAGAAGTGCTTAACATCTGCGTGTACTCTGGTAGTTCTCATTTACGTTGAAATCGATTGAGCCAAATGGACCTTATAGCCATTTGAAAATACAAACCAGACACCAAGTGAAGTGTTTTCTTAAACTTACAAAGAGCGGTTTATTTCTTATTTTTTCATTTCCAAAAGGAACATGACTCAGTGTGTCATAGGCTTTAAAGCCGGACCACAGCCCTTAAATTGGCACTACCTGACATTCTCTGCAGCAAATCCCACATAAACGTCACATCTTTTCTTGTCCCAGCTCCCCCCCCCAGTAACACGTGAAACCAAACGTCCTGTTACCGTGGTCCAAGGAAGGATGAGCAAACACGTTGCTCATCAACATCCCACTGCTCCACAACAGTTACAACAGTGGAAGCAAGATTCCACACTCTGTATGTTCATCCCACGTTTGCCTCAAAGTGTGGGGACATACTCAAAAATACCAAAACTAAACCTCAACTAGTACTTGAAACACCTGAGTCTATAAGATTTGCTTATGAAAATGGGAAAGAAATACCTCAGAAAAGAAAGACCATCAACTGAGCTCCAGCATTTATAGTGAGCAGGTATAGATAAATCCCAAAGTAGCACCTATTATTGTTTTTTAAATAAATAACCCAATTGATACGTAAATTCTGATAGAGTAAATAGCATAGTTCTTTGATGTACTCATTGACCTCAAGTTCTTTTAAAACATTGTCATTCTCTGTTCCTGAAGGTAACAGGTGCAATGCCTAAGGCAATAAACATACCTGTTAAGCATATTCCTTTTGTGCTGTTACATAAATCCACCATCACTCGGACCTAATATTGCAAAGAAAGTAAAGTTGAAAACAATGCATACCATAGAAGTATCTAGTTTACTTTGCCTGCAGAAATAATTCCAAAACCAACGATATAACTGTCCGCTCTGTGCTTAGAAAAATAAGCTACTTTATGACACCGTCCATCTCTTCAGCAGTGATTCTCTCATAGAACATCTGTTCAATAAAGCTCATTTTAAACCTTACTGAAAATACGAAGAAAATACTGGACAGCCAAAGCCATGTATCATCTAGGCATTAAAGTTCACACGCTACTGTAAAACATGTGGGGTTGTCTATGCATTGACTCTACCAGTGGAAGGTATTAAGAGCCAACATCAGCCAATAAAAACTATATTCATTTTTATTTTATATTTGTATCAAATGATGGAAACTTTTCCGGCATTGCATATCCAGAGAGAAAGATGACCTATGTTCCAGGTAAGTGATTTCTTCTCTTGGAATAACCAAGATCTGTAAATCCCAACATCCCAATCCCAAATTCCAACTTCATAAAAACCAAGCTGGAAGAGACATTCATACAGATGTTTTTAATCTAAAGTAGGCTACAATTCATCAATTAAAAAGCCATCTTTACAAAATACATGGGTTTTGGCTGGGCAAACGTTCACATGGCATGTCCTGCATGCTGAGAGTCCACACACTAAAATGTTTTGGAACTCATCAAAACATCCAGCAGAAATAAGAATATTATGAACATGAGAATATTATGAACTGGAAATGCCTCAACTCTTCGTGGGAAAATCTAATGTTTGCTGAAGTGATTACAACCTGCTTCGGGGCCCTCCAATGAGCTCAGCAGCATTATTTTTACCAATCAGTGTAAGTCAGGTGACAATTAAAAAACATGGCACTTGAAGTGAGTGTTATAGCAAACAGCCCACAACAGAACCTCCGGCTTAACTACGAAAGACGAGTACCCCAGTCATCCAACCGGCCAGCATCACCTCTGCCACGAAGAAAAACCACAGATAAAAGTCTCTTATTGAAATGCTAAAAGCTGAGTTTTCTCATGAAGAGAGCATGGGGAGAAAAAAAAAAAAAAAACAAACACAAAACAAGGG